>OZ007583.1:745000-1067500 GCA_963931925.1 Onchidella celtica | reverse complement strand
ACGTGACTTTTCTATCTTGTGTCGCTTTATTTTGTATGATAATAAAACAATAATTTTTTATTTGTTGCTTTTTTTTTGTTTGTGTCAGTGTGAGATGTTTGTTTTTTGTCCTTGTTTTATGGTGTGTATAGTTAGTTGCCTTTTGTTGTTGGTTTTATTTTTCTGCCACGGGTGAGAAATGACGTCACATGAAGTGAACAGAAAAGGAAAAAAAACAACAACAACGGCTTAATTTTGTATTCGTTTTGTGATGTCGAGTCCTGACCACTCTGAAATAAAACAAACTACACAATGAACGAATCCAATATGACTCTAAAATACGGACCTGAAATTTTGACCAAACCTGACACAATTACAATGGAATTATTTAAGCAGATAGATGACGTGCAACTAAGTTTGATCAAACCTGACACAATTACAATGGAATTATTTAAACAGATAGATGACGTATAACTAAGTTTGATCAAACCTGACACAATTACAATGGAATTATTTAAACAGATAGATGAAGTATAACTAAGTTTGGCCAAACCTGACACAATTACAATGGAATTATTTAAGCAGATAGATGACGTACAACTAAGTTTGGCCAAACCTGACACAATTACAATGGAATTATTTAAACAGATAGATGACGAACAACTAAATTTGACCAAACCTGACACAATTACAATGGAATTATTTAAACAGATAGATGACGTATAACTAAGTTTGACCAAACCTGACACAATTACAATGGAATTATTTAAGCAGATAGATGACGAACAACTAAATTTGGCCAACCCTGACACAATTACAGTGGAATTAGCTCAAGTACAACAGAGATTAGCAGCATACTGAATCATTCTGTTTGATCTCGGGTCATGTGTGAGATCTGAACTTTGCCGCCCGGAGAGACCAAAACACGTCAGTCTCAGCCCACCAGTGTAGTGTGAATTCCGTGTGTACCGAGATGTTTGATGTTCATTTGAAAGATTTCCCATGTCACTGACGACGATGGCCGTACGAAGATCATGCATTTTGAGATATTCGATGTTCATCCGAAATGAATTCGCACTTTTTCATATTCATTGATGTTTACCATCTATGTAAATTGCGATAGCCGATGTTCATTTGAAATAATGTTCCCCTTCACAAACGGTAATTATGAAATGAATGTCGAATGTCGAGTGTATGGAAATATTCATTTTCATTGTAAATGATACAGAAAGAACACCGAGTAAAAAACCGTAATTTCTGTTACAACCCCCTCCCGCTGCTGCCCCCCCCCCCCTCCCCGACTTTCCTCCCAGTGATGCTGAAGCTTTGATTGCCACCGGCCGAGGCGAGCATATGAATAGGCCTGCCAGCCGAATCTAGGCCACCAATGTTGTAGGCCATCGCTTCGCCCACCCAAATAGTACTCGATAATGACTATCACGAGTACGGTAATACTATCACCAAAGAGAGATTTCGATTACTTATCGATTTCGCCCGAATCAGTACTGGTCCGAATCTGCTTCCGCTTTTTCCATTTCGTTGCAAGTTTCAAACCTGCGCACTCGACATTTTTCATGCTCTGTGTTTACTCCCATATTTTTTTGTCACAAGGACGTGTTTAAAACCCGAATAGCTTTTGTTCTTTTTTATATGTGACGATCTTAATGTTGTGAAAACCTTCTTGTCTTATTTACGACAGTGATTACTCTAAGTTGGAATTTCACAAAAAAATATTAGAAAACTCCAAATTGCTCAAAACAATGCAGCGAGACTTGTTTTGAAGAAAAAGAAAAGAGATTGAGCACTGCCACTTCTGCAGAGTTTGCACTGGCTGCCAGTTGAGAAAAGAATAATGTACAAATTGTCATCCATTTGTCACAAATGTGTCAATAATACTGCTCCATCGTACCTAGTTGGTTTAACTGATTACTATGTTCCATCTCGTCAACTAAGATCATCATCTGACACTACAAAATTGAAAGTACCTAAAATGAATCTGTCCACTGTAGGAGAAAAGTCCTTTTCATTTCTTGGCCCTACCATCTGGAACACTCTTCCAAAGACAACCAGGGAAATTAATGACATTGGTTCTTTCAAACGCCATCTGAAGACCCATTTCTTTCAGACAAACTAGGCTAGGTGTTTTTCGGCAGCAACAATAGTAAATATTTTTGAATTTATTTTGTGTATGCGTGTGTGTGTGTGTGTGTAAGAGTTTGTTAAAGCGCCCAGAGCTTGTCATCGACGGGGTTGGGCGCTATATAAATGCAATATATTATTATTATTATTAAGTTAGGCTAGAATTTAGAGGTGTAAAGCCACCCTCAGGAAGATTACATCTATTGCAAAGAACATCAGTGATGAGCGACTGTTTTCATCAATTTTCAGTGACAGTGGTGTGGATGAGCGTAGCTAGAACTGCATATTGATTGTCGACGGAGTGTATGTAAAGGCTCAATAACCTATCGAGGGGGCAGTGTCTTCGGCTATGCATGTGATCAGCCTGGCAAGATAGCCACAACACTGTTGTGCATCATGGTAAAATGCTGTTTTGGAGGAAGAAAAATTCTTGCTAAAATGCTACCATACCATGCACTTACAGCTGGATTCCAATTTCAACAAGGATATTGACAGTAGTGGTGGGAATGTGGTGGCAATAGTGCATGACAACAGTCGTGTTAACCAAGCGTTTTTTAAGCTATTTACCGCTCGTAGTGCAGATAAACCCTGGATGGCTGTGTCATCTGTAGATGCCATAAGATCCTTG
This sequence comes from Onchidella celtica, assembly GCA_963931925.1. Classification (NCBI taxonomy): domain Eukaryota; kingdom Metazoa; phylum Mollusca; class Gastropoda; order Systellommatophora; family Onchidiidae; genus Onchidella; species Onchidella celtica. The sequence goes on along the minus strand of OZ007583.1, from coordinate 1,064,754 downwards.
TTCCTGGTGTGTGATCCAGTTCATCTACTGAAGAACATTAGGAACAATTGGCACTCAGAGAAAGCAAAATGTCTTCAATTTCCCCATCCTGACCAACACGGAAACCTGATGTCTGCAAGCTGGAAAGACCTAGAAGAACTTCATCGCCAGGAAACTGAGAAAGTAGTTAAACTCTCTGACCTGACCAAATCTGCAGTCTACCCCAGCAATATTGAGAAACAAAAAGTGTCACTAGCACTCAAAGTTTTCTCAGAGAAAACAAGTGCTGCACTTAAGTGTTCAGCAAGCACGAAGCCTTCGTGGAAAGCGACAGCCACCTTTATTGACTCTGTCATTGATCTGTGGCTTGTTTTTAATACCAAGGCACCCAATATCCCTGCGACATGACTATGTTGCATTTGGTTTTTCCAGCAGGACGACATAGAACACCACTTTGCCCATTTCAGAATGTCTGCTGGGTGCAACTATTACATTACAGCTGAAGATGTCGCCTACACCCATGGTGCAGACAGAGCAAAATTGATGTTTCAATATGATACGGACATTGACTTGTCAGACCACCGCCATGCCTGTGAGCTCTGTGACAGGCAAGTGACAGATGAAGAGCTTGAAATTGTGGATAATCTGCCAAGCCACGTGGATAAGCTCACCTCCGATGAGAACATGGCCCTGTTTTACATTGGTGGATACATTGTTTTCAAGCATAAGCAACTGCAGGGGTTGTCCACAGACATACCAGAGGAAGTCACAGATTTCAGTCTCTTTAGACCGTGGTGGACTCAAGTTTCCCATCTGTGTGCCTTTTCCAGCTGCTCACTCACGCCTATTCTTTCCTCGCTCTCTCGAAGGAGGTTAGTTGTTGGAAGCGTTTAATCAACCTGATCAGCAAATTTCCAGCTCTGTACTATTTGGATATTATATATACTTGCTGAGAACCTAGTCTATGTGCGTATCATCAATATTCTAATGAAAAGACTGTGTCTCCACCTGCAGACGGGATCTGGTGCACATCAGCAGCGCAGGAATGTGGCAAAGCTGTCATCTACTGCTTCATAATTGAAGAAACTGTATCTAGTCTAGTTCATATGCTGCTCTGCTCGTCAATAAAGGTAGGGTTTTTTTGTTGATAGTGGTGTCTGTGATGTTAGTTTTTCAAACTGTCAGCAGTTGGTTTGAATTTAAATTATCACATTGCCATTGCGTTATATTTTTTAACTTGTTGTGATTTCCTTTGTGTTAGTCACTGTTACTTCACTGTTACTTCACTGTTACTTCACTGTTACTTCACTGTTACTTCACTGTTACTTCACTGTTACTTCACTGTTACTTCACTGTTACTTCACTGTTACTTCACTGTTACTTCACTGTTACTTCACTGTTACTTCACTGTTACTTCACTGTTACTTCACTGTTACTTCACTGTTACTTCACTGTTACTTCACTGTTACTTCACTGTTACTTCACTGTTACTTCACTGTTACTTCACTGTTACTTCACTGTTACTTCACTGGATCGAAAGATAACAATCCCTCTCCCTCTTCTTCTCCTCCCCCTAGTTCTTCTTCTCCTCCCCCTAGTTCTTCTTCTTTCTTCTGCTTCTCAGTTTCCTATGTATGATTTTTCACACTGTGACTAACTTGTTTTTAAATTAATACATTGCACTAAATTTTTATATTTGCTATGATATCCTTAAAGTTAATGTTACTTACATCACTACATCTAAAGTTAATGTTACTTACATCACTACATCTAAAGTTAATGTTACTTACGTCATTACATCTAAAGTTAATGTTACTTACTTCACTACATCTAAAGTTAATGTTACTTACATCACTACATCTAAAGTTAATGTTACTTACATCACTACATCTAAAGTTAATGTTACTTACATCACAACATCTAAAGTTAATGTTACTTACATCACTACATCTAAAGTTAATGTTACTTACGTCATTACATCTAAAGTTAATGTTACTTACTTCACTACATCTAAAGTTAATGTTACTTACTTCACTACATCTAAAGTTAATGTTACTTACATCACTACATCTAAAGTTAATGTTACTTACATCACTACATCTAAAGTTAATGTTACTTACATCACTACATCTAAAGTTAATGTTACTTACGTCATTACATCTAAAGTTAATGTTACTTACTTCACTACATCTAAAGTTAATGTTACTTACTTCACTACATCTAAAGTTAATGTTACTTACTTCACTACATCTAAAGTTGATGTTACTTACTTCACTACATCTAAAGTTAATGTTACTTACTTCACTACATCTAAAGTTAATGTTACTTACTTCATTACATCTAAAGTTGATGTTACTTACATCACTACATCTAAAGTTAATGTTACTTACTTCACTACATGTAAAGTTAATGTTACTTACTTCACTACATCTAAAGTTAATGTTACTTACATCACTACATCTAAAGTTTATGTTACTTACTTCACTACATCTAAAGTTGATGTTACTTACATCACTACATCTAAAGTTGATGTTACTTACTTCACTACATCTAAAGTTAATGTTACTTACATCACTACATCTAAAGTTAATGTTACTTACTTCACTACATCTAAAGTTAATGTTACTTACTTCACTACATCTAAAGTTGATGTTACTTACTTCACTACATCTAAAGTTAATGTTACTTACTTCACTACATCTAAAGTTAATGTTACTTACTTCATTACATCTAAAGTTGATGTTACTTACATCACTACATCTAAAGTTAATGTTACTTACTTCACTACATGTAAAGTTAATGTTACTTACTTCACTACATCTAAAGTTAATGTTACTTACATCACTACATCTAAAGTTAATGTTACTTACTTCACTACATCTAAAGTTGATGTTACTTACATCACTACATCTAAAGTTGATGTTACTTACTTCACTACATCTAAAGTTAATGTTACTTACTTCACTACATCTAAAGTTAATGTTACTTACTTCACTACATCTAAAGTTAATGTTACTTACTTCACTACATCTAAAGTTAATGTTACTTACTTCACTACATCTAAAGTTGATGTTACTTACTTCACTACATCTAAAGTTAATGTTACTTACTTCACTACATCTAAAGTTGATGTTACTTACTTCACTACATCTAAAGTTAATGTTACTTACTTCACTACATCTAAAGTTAATGTTACTTACTTCACTACATCTAAAGTTAATGTTACTTACGTCACTACATCTAAAGTTAATGTTACTTACTTCACTACATCTAAAGTTGACAATCCTTTTCTTCTTCCACCTCTTCTTCTCCTTCTTTCTCTTCTTCTTCTTCTTCATTTTCTGTGTTTGTTTGCATGACCATTGTATATATTGTCATATTGTATTGCTCGATCAGGAAGACTTGAGTTGAACACTCCGCTAGGCCTAGAGCGGCCGGCCGAGCGATGGCCTATTACATTGGTGACCTAGATTCGGCTGGCAGGCCTGTTAATATGTTCGCCTCGCCACCGGCCCTTCATCGTCGGGCCGATCTCTTTGTTGTTTAGGCAGGGGCATAGAAGTAAGAAGTACTTATTACTTCTATGGACAGGGGTGATAGGACCAGACCATGCGCGTTGGGGGCGATTACGTCGTTTGATGTCGTTGGCGGTATTTTGGCCACGCCCATGAATATTGATAAACACAGTTACGTCGTTCATGGAGACTCGGTCAGCGATGCTACGCCACAGCTCATTGCCTATTGGTTTAGCTGTCCTATTGGTTTAGCTATGCCACTGTATGACAGATGACAAAATGGTGATTGATTATGGGCGTACGCCCTTGGTCTTTCTCGCTCATACCAGTGCTATAGGACAACAAAACGCCCCAATTGCAGGTGGATATTTGGTTTCTATGACATTAAAACCATGCCAAGCAATAACCCTACATATTGTATATTATATATCTACTAGTATGGTCGTTGACATAATCTTAAAGCAGTAAAATAGCCTGGTCTGTTGTAAGTTGCACAGCATTTTTTAAAATTGTGATTTCAAATACTGAGCAAATTGATTCTGTCTGCATTTTAGTTCAGACGCACATTTCAATCGTTGATTACCTTTTTTTTTTAAATTCTTGTTATCATTCTAATTTGTAGTGGACGGTACATAAAGTGGGGCAGACCCAGAATATCATTTTACATTCCATTTATATTTTTAAAAGAAGAAAGGCTGCAGTCTGGGGGGGGGGGGGGGGGGGGACTTTTCATAGGTGATATTTATGGGAACATTTTTTTCATGTCAACTGTCCATTAAATTTACATTTTGTTTGTCTAGAAATGTTTTAATGTCCAGACGAAAAATGAAAACATACCAGTTACACACTAAGGCAGTCCTCCAAAAAGAAGAAAAAGAAGAAAGATTACCGTAAACGCCAAGGGTCTCCTAAAGTGCCATAAATCTCATAAATCTCATAAATCTCATAAATCTCATAAATCTCATAAATCTCATAAATCTCATAAATCTCATAAATCTTATAAATCTCATAAATCTCATAAATCTCATAAATCTCATAAATCTCATAAATCTCATAAATCTCATAAATCTCATAAATCCCCCCAAACCCCCCCCCCCCCCACCCTCCAATTTTATAAATTAGCCAAACGAAGCTTCACGGAACAACAGTATGAATCAAAAGCTTTAAATCAAAGTCAGTGAACAGAATTTATTCCGTGAGTTTCATCTGTTCTGGGGACAAGGTGGTCTAGAGGTAGGGGGGACAAGGTGGTCTAGAGGTAGGGGGGACAAGGTGGTCTAGAGGTAGGGGGGACAAGGTGGTCTAGAGACAAGGTGCTCGCCTCTCATGCCAAGGGTCCCGGGTTCAAAACCCGGCCGGTGCAGGTATGTTGGAAATTGGGATTTTTCTCATATTTTCTAGTCCCTGATCCTATTGGGGGGGTAGGATCGAGTACCTAGTCTTCTCGGATAAGGACAAAAAATTCGGAGGGCCCGTGTGCACGTTGCACACGTTAAAGACACCTTGGCTGTTGGAAATCGTAAAGAGCAGGCCGAACAGGCCGCTGCCCGGGCAAAATTGAAATTACACGTAATAGATTAAAATTCATCCATATCATCCCCCCACCAGCAGCAACAAAATTTATTATTCATTAGTAAATATATATTGTTATTAAAATAAATATTCAAATATTATTTGAGTTGTGAGTTGTGAACTGTTGTGAGTTGTGAACTGCGCATAACAGGCTGCGTTACAATTTGCTCCGAGATAGAGAGAGGTAGAAAGAGAGAGTGAGCGAGACAGGGAGAGAGAAAGAAGCAATGTAGTGTGTTGAGCGCTTCGCCGGCGCTCCATTCTGCTATGTAGTCGACATGTTGCTTCTGTAAAGCGCATAGAGCATTTTAAATGGATATGCGCTATATAAATGCCATCCATTATTATTCATTGCTGATTTTTTTAAAAACTGCCCCCTGACATGCTCGAATTGGTTCGATTATGATGAATTTGAATCTGTAAGCATTTTGGGACCTCTCGGGAGATGAGTATAATGGTGTAATACGTCAGCTCGATACTGTGATACATTTGTGCATCATGTAACTGGTAAGATTAATTTGCAATCATCTTGAAATGAGATCAGACGTATCGCAATAAATATATTTTCGAGAAACTGAATCGTAAGTGTCAAAGACATAAAACACTACTTGAATGCGAAATTGAAGAAATAAGCTTACATGTCAGTGCGGTAGGCAGAATTTTGAGTCATGCTCAACCTACAGTTGGATTAGTAATACATAATTACTGTAATTGTATCCTATTACAGTCCACGGGTATGTATGCCCAGTTAATAGAAGCCTCTTGTCTTGTAGTCTTAAATGTTACTGGGCATTTTCTATTACTCATTATCACAATTAGTTTACCAGAACGAACAGGGGAAAAGGCTTAAAAAAATACATTCTACTCGCAAGAAGTGAAAGAACATTGATAGGTTGCAGTCAGGCTAGTTGCGAGATGGCAGTGGGAGGAAACAATGAAGTAAAGCGAATGTACCATGCTGGATTGTTTATGTCCCCCCCCCCCCCCCCTGTTTATTTATTATTTTATTTTTTTATTCATTTAGTTTGCCTTCTTGGAGCCAGCAACTGTTTTCTTCACTAGCCATATCCATTACTGAGCTTCAGTTATAAGTTTCTGTTTAAGAGTTCAAGAGTTCCGAGGGATTTACATGCACTCATCATATTAGCTCCTTCACAGTCGTATTTTACGATGCAGGTGCCACGACTGCTTAATGATTAATGCTTTGTCATTAGGCCAATTAACTCTTTGGACAAATTCACCAGTTTTGTACCCAGGACCATGAACTTCAGATTGATCACATGAAGCAGTCTTGACCGAGTTTGAGATAAAAAACCTTGACAAAAACAATATCATTAACAAAGGCGATCATTTTTCGTTAAGCTTAACATACAGAAACATTCTGATCAATTTATTGTTTTGAAAGACATGAATTATTTGCTTGATGTCCGGATTGGTTCTTTTCTACTTATAATTAAATTCACCGCAACTCAGAAAGATTTCACCTGGTCAAGGAAATCATATCCACCAAGGACTGGACGAAACGGTTTGGCTTATTTTTGTGTGTGTGTGTGTTTGGGGGGGGGGGTGTCTTTTCATGCTGCTTTTGAGATGAATTGTTTTCTTGCTTTATTGATACTCGGCGGTTTGGTTTAATGATACTCTGAGGTTTTTAGAATCAACGTACAGTTCTGTCTGGTCGCTCAGCTCAAGAACATCATTAATGGGTTCATTGTCTCTGTCATTATCGATATTGCAGCAATAGGGCTGAAAGACTACATTTTAAGACTATGTCATCTAATATGGTGTTAGAGTACTTTGCATTTCAGTAGTACCATGATAATGAAGAAATTAGTTATCCTATGTTGTAAATGGTCGGTCTCTCTCTCTCTCTCTCTTTCTCTCTCTCTGTATGTGTATGTGTAGAGGGTCCGTTGGCATACCATTTTTTTTTCTTGTTTTTAAGTTCCAGCATTCGTTCTGAATTAGCACAGATTACAGAAAACCTGAAAATTTCCCGCTTTCTCGCTGTTATGAAATAAATATTTTGTACTTAACTGACAGTTTGGTTGCATTGTTATTCGAAGTATAATGCAGGTTCTGTAGTTACCGACAGCGACCAAACTCAGCCTCAGTTGTACATGCTCGCATCTCGTCAGTTCATGCGGCATTCATAAATGCTAAGATCTTTGTCCTTTGAGAGTTTCAACCTATGGCTATTGCTGTTGGCCCCCGTGCATTCATTCAGCAGTTTACCAACGAAGCCAGTCATTCAGCTGAGACTAAAAATTGGCTATAACCAACCACAACTAATCACCATTCGTTGGTTAGACCTTCCAACTGCAATAAATCTGCCCAGACAGAGGCTTTCTAAAAATGGAAGGAGCTCATATTTTGCAGCCACCACCGAACAAGATCAAACGGATTGCTCATCGTCACCAGTTCCCTCCGATCGGCACCTCGCATCGAAATGTGAAAACGTGACAAAGACTATCGCCGACGAAGGTCAGAGCTCGTCAGCCACTTCGCGACTACTTAACCCTCGTCCCGCGTTGAGTGAACTCGTCCACGTAACGCCCCGTGAGGGGATAGCCAGCGGCCAGTCAGCCAATCGTTCGCGTGTTGCCGATAACCTCGGCGGTCGGGTCAGTCGGGTCCTTGTGAACACCTGTATCGCGTATACTTCAGGACGCAATAACAACAATAGTGGTGGATAAATCGTAAGGGACCCCTATGATATTTGGATAAAGTACGTGTGATGATATGCATTAGGTTTTATTGTCATATGGAAGGCCCCCAATCAAGAATTTTCTGCATTTACATGCTGTTTAACACACGTTTTATCATTTTCCCAAGACCTGCGCTTTTTCTGTCCCTATGTCAGGCCATTCAGGTGAACAAATTATTTTTTAAGCCAATGCTTAATTTACTAACCACATGTATCGTGATACTGCTTTCTCCCTCCTCTACTTTGTAAAGCGTCCACGTACTATGATGTTAGTTTTAGCGAGAGATTTGATTTCCAGTTCCAGGTCGTTGAGCACATACATGTACTGAAAAGCGGTTTAATCAAAGGAACACAGTATCTCTCTAATTACCACATCAAATAAAGACAACGACCAACAACAAAGTCAGTCATTTTCTTCCAGTTTTCCCTGATGAAAAACCTACTGACAGACGCCCTTATGCAGCATGCCCTAATATTACATCGGAATTCATAATTACAGGCGTAGAACGGCGTCTCAAATACGCACATGGCCCCCTTCTTCTCATTTCACATGTAGACGACAACCAGCATCAAAGTAAAAGTTTCCCCAAGATTTTCCTCAGTTCGAACTTCAGACCGTCAGTGCTATTACACGAGTATGACGAATAGTTGCGAATAGTTACATCGTAATAAACGTAATCGGACGACCCCATTTTGTCAGACATAGTAGGGGTGACAGGATGGATAAACACGCGAAAATAGTGTGGAAAAAAAACATGAAAAAAACAACAACAACGACAGCCTTGGCAACCGAATAAACAAAGCGCGAGGCGCACCGTTGCTATACAAAAATGTGGCCTCCCGCAGGACCCGCGGTTAAGCTTGTCGGACAAAATAATGGCCTCCCGTGTCTCGCGTGGGTTAACACTGCAAACGCACCCCACCAAACTGATACAGGAGCGTCAGTTCCGGTTAACTGGGTGTTGTAAAATTCCTTATTCATACATTATATACTTAAAGATAAAAGTGTTGCAAGCATTAACTTGTCCATACTGGTATTTGCATTTCAAAATGCTTTATTGGTTGTTCATGTAAAGTTTACAGCCCAACAGTGTTAAGTGAAACTCAAATAGGCCTGTATGCAGATGCATGGTTCTTATTCTGAAGAAAATACTCTCGCGGCTATCAGATCCTAAAGAATGAACACCCTACATGTTGTTCACCCTTCGTGATCAAGTGGAAACTGCGGGTGCCTATAAGATGAACATCATACATCTTGACTTGCTCGCTATTCATTCTCTATGATCAAGTGGAAAGCGCCAATGCCCACGTGAAGAACACCGTGCATCGTTAGAAAATTGTTTTGCTTCCGTTTTGTGGACTATGCAATTAAAGGAGACCTCGCTGACTGGTAGGGCTGAAACACATCTGTCTGAGTACGCTGCTAGTTTAGGATTTCATGGGTTTAAAGTTTTGTTGTCTGGGGATCCCGGCCTGGGGACTTAAGTACTTGTATCTTTTTTTTTCTGATTGTTTCTATTTTAGAGATTCCATTAACCACAGCTTGATCCACACAGACCAGAAATCGTTTCACAAGTCTCACCACGACAGTTTTATTACACTAATGACAGAACTCATGATGTGAGTGTTTCTTGGTCTTACATGGTCATAGTTGGCATAAGCAATATAGTAAATGCATAGGGCTTTTATACCTAAGCCATATGGAAGTGACGACATAACATAGTTCACAACAAAACAAAGGAAGTCTCGGTTTTAGATTTGTGTTCACTGCTCAGTTCAAAGTCACAACAAGAGAGCGCTACACTATGTTCTCCTTTTGACTTTTATTTCCGTCTGCCTTTTCCTCCCTCCATGATTTCTCATTAGAACCATTTAGATTTCACAGCTTCCCAGCCCTTAACATTGGCAGCCAGATACAGCCATCATCAGTAAGTTTCTGAGTCCAATTGGAAGTATTCTTTTTGGTTTCCCGGGCGGAGCTGTTGGGATCCATAAGTACATTAACTGCTAGTCTCTGTCAAACCTGTGATGTGGCATTGACTGTACGAATGGTGTTGTAAGTACGTACATTTCCTGAGTTTTTTTCCCCCGAGAGGACTTTTTTTAAAAGCCTTTTATGACTCCAGGGCTAGGGAGCACCTTCTGGAATACTCCTAAAAACAGCCTTAATTAATTATTCTTTCAGTTTTTGTTTGTTTGTTTGTTTGTTTGTTTGTTTGTTTGTTTTCCTCATGTTTTTGATTGAAATGGTGAGGGCAGGGTCAAGGATTCGATAAAATTTAGGACTGAGGATAAAAACGGGGTTAGGGAGAACTCTTGGGGTAAGTACGTACTATTAATAACTGCCTTAACTTGTACTAGCGGGCCACAGCAATCAAATGTAGGAAAATAATTATTCTTTGTACCAAGCTCAGCCATATATCTAGATGTAGGTCACATTAATAACAACATTTAGATTCAATGAAAAGGTTACTAGAACGTACTGCGACACCAAAATTACCTGATGAATAATAATAGTTCGTCCATCAGGTGTGATGATGACCTTAACAACACCAGAGGAATAAAGAACAGAAATTGTTGAGAATTTCAACACATGGACAATAAAGAGAACTAAAGGACACAGAGGACAGAACGGAAAGACTGTTCTTTCATGACTTATGGCTTCTCATGTGACTGATAAGTCCTATTTTTGCCCTGCAGACCCTTCCGCATAAATGGCAAGAGTGCTCCGTTGGTTCAGTACCACTGGGCCTTTTCTTGCGCCGTTCTCTTTTTTTGATAGCCTGCTGGACTCTGTCAGCTTCCCATGCTTTGCTGCCTCTGGTAAGGGCCGCCCTCCAATTTGCACGATCAAGCGAGAGCTTTTCCCACTCACTCACATCAATGGCAAAGGCCTTCAGTGATTGCTTGAGAGTGTCTTTGTAACGTCTCTTTGGGGCCCCAACATTCCTCGTTCCATTGGAGAGCTCAGAGAAGAAGATTTGCTTAGGGAGTCTGGAGTCGGGCATTCTGACAACATGTCCTGCCCAACGTAGCTGAATTTTTTTCAGGTGGCAGAAGATGCTCAATTCCTTGGCACGATTGAGGACCTCAGTGTCTGGAATTTTATCCTGCCATTTGATCCTTAGGATCTTTCTAAGGCAGGCCAGATGAAAGCCTGATGAATACACAAATGTAATTAAGTCAATTTTCGATCCAAGTAAAGAAGAGGCGAAGAAAAACAATTCCCACCACAATTTTCGAGTTGACCCGTCCAAAATGCGTCTTTTTTTTTGCGGCATAAAATATGGTAGATCAATAATTTCAAAGACAGAATTTTGTCCACAATGGATGTGTCCACGTCACTGATGGTTAAAACTGTAGGCAGAAAACAATGATTCACAATGTTTGGTCCCCTCGTCACGATGTTTTAGCTGCTACATGTCTACCCTCCAGCTCCATCATAGTAAGATATTGCAATGTGTTGCTTGTATGGTTGACAAGATTAGAGCAGGTTGCCTTAACATGGAGGTTTCCTTAGGAGCGCGGTCCAGTCGGGGGCAGTTGGTCCAAATGATTTAAAACTGGCCCTGGCTGCCTCGAACAATATAGCGATTGATGTACAACTGACGCATCGGTAATACTGGAGCTCACCAAATGGTCAGCAGATGAGCTATAAAAAGCCACCAACAATTACAAGAGAATGAAGGTGATCATAGATGTACTATATTTATTGCAGACCTATTTTACTACACTCATCATGCTGAAAGCTGTAAACAAAGTGTGTTTATGGGACATTTCTGACTCGGGTTTTCTGTGGTTGTTCTGTGAGTAAGTCCATATGTATATATCCCCTTGAGTGATTTGCTCGAAGCTTTTTGTGTGTGTGTGTACAGTTTTTATGTGTACACAACTGGAAACGTCAAAAATCCTTCAGTTAGTGAAATAGAAAGATTGTTTTCATTTGTGCGGGAACGCCTTCTCCGTACACGGTCATGGAATTTCAGTCTTCGTGGAGCTCTTCACTAGTAGTGCCCTAGGAACAACAACGGCGACAACAACATCAAATAAAAGAACAGCAACAACAATAACGACGAAACAAAAACAACAAAATAAATATAACAACAACAATAATAGCACCAACAAATCCAACAATAACAACAACAGAGACGACAGACATATATGGCCTTTAGCGTCTTTACAGACGGTCTTAGCAGCTAGAATATTCACTTTCACTTTGACTGACAGCTTCTCTCGTGGCTTATTCTACCAATGTTTGACCCGAGAGTGCGATGGCAGTGATTGCAGGTCAGTCTTTTGGGTTCACTTTGGCGAGTGTTTTCATTCCGCCTCTGTCGTTTTGTCAGGTATGTTTCTTTTGCCTTGAATTCTATTGCGAGCGTGCCACTGCGCAATTTTTGTCTCCATCTGCTTCGATCATTTGCAAGGTTCTCCCATTCATTGGGGTCGATGTTGAATGCTTTCATCGTGACCTTGCAAGTGTCTTTGAATCGCAGATGTGGCCTACCTCTGGGTCGGTTGCCAGTAGCAAGTTCCCCGTAGAGAATTTGTCTGGGGATGCGATCATTTTCCATACGGTGGAGATGTCCAAGCCACCGCAGTCTTTTTTTGCCTAGGAGAGCCTGAGTTGATGGAATGTTGGCTCGGCTCAGAACTTCGATATTTGAGATCCTGTCTTGCCACTTGATCTTGAGAATTTTGCGTAGGCAGCGCAGGTGGAAGGAGTTGACGGATCTTTCATGTTTGGAGTAGGTGGTCCATGTCTCTGAGCCATACAGCAGGGTGCTTAGGACGCAAGTTTGGTACACGAGTACCTTTGTTTTGATGGTCAGCTTGCTATTGTTCCACACCCTTTTTGAGAGTTTGCCAAAAGCTGTGGCCGCCTTTCCTATTCTGGCATTTATTTCAGTTGTTATGTCTGTGCTACCACTGATGGTTGAGCCTAGGTAGCAGAATTTTCCCACTTGCTCCAGAGGAGAGCCATTCAGCATGATTGGGTTGGGGTTTCTCAAGCCTTGTGTCAAAAATACAGTTTTTGAGACACTGATCTTTAGCATGAATTTGTCACAGGCTTTGGCAAGGCTATTGATGAGAGCCTGGAGCGTGGTTTCATCGTGGGCCACGATTGCAGCATCATCTGCGAAGAGGAGCTCTTGTAACATAATATGCTCTGTACGAGATTTTGCTTTTAGTCTGGCAATATTAAAAATGGAGCCGTCCACTCTGGTGTTAATAAGTACTCCACCTGAACATTGACCAAAGGCATTCTTGAGTAGGGCTGCAAAATATATACCAAATAAGGTAGGAGCAAGAACACATCCCTGCTTCACACCGCTGTTTACAGCAAATGAATTGGATGTGCAGCCCTCAAAGTTGACACATGCCCTCATGTCAGTGTGGAAGGATGCAATAAGTTTTAGCAATGTTGGTGGACAGCCTATGGATTTAAGGACTGCATACAGGCCAGATCGGCTTACGGTGTCGAAAGCCTTTGTTAGGTCCACAAAGCATGTTATAAGCGGCCTGTTTTGTTCTTTACATTTTTCTTGGATTTGCCGAAGTGCAAATATCATGTCAATAGTTGATCGTTTGCTTCGAAAGCCACATTGTGTTTCTGGTAAGACTTTTTCCGCCAGTTGTTGAAGGCGGCAGAGGATGACGCGAGCAAAAGCCTTTCCAGTAATGCTGAGGAGGGATATGCCTCGATAGTTGTTGCAGTCGCCTTTGTCTCCTTTGTTCTTGTAAAGTGTGACAATTTTGGCGTCTCTCATATCATGTGGTATCACGCCTTCTTTCCAACACTGCAGTAACAGATTATACAGGTGTGGTAATAGTGGGCCTTTTAGGTCTTTTAATACCTCTGCAGGAATGTTGTCACTTCCTGTGGCTTTTCCAGCAGACAGGTGGTCGATTGCATTGGAAAGCTCGACTAAGGAAGGTTCAGCGTCAAGTTCGGCCATTATTGGCAGTTTTTGGAGGTGTTCCTCAAAATCTGGTGGAGTATTTTTCTCAGTTGAATACAACAGAGAGTAATGCTCTACCCACCTATTCAGTTGTTCATTTTTATCTGTGATGGGTTCACCATTTACAGACTTAAGTGGGGCGCTTTTGGTGATGATTGGCCCAAGAGCTACTTTCATCTGACTAAAGGCGGTTTTCATATCTCCCTTTTCATTTGCCTCTTGTATGCTGTTACACAAGTCTGTCCAGTATTTGTTGGCGCAACGTCTTACCTCCAGCTGAAGTTTAGCTTTTGCATTTTTCAAACAAGTTTTTGTACTCTGATTGCAATTTTTGTTATACTCATTGAAAGCAGATTTCTTTTGCTCAATGAGAGGTAGGAGAATTTCGCTGTTCTGGGCTACCCAGTCGTTGTTTGAAACTTTATGCTGTCCAAAAGACTTGATGGCACAGTCATGAATTTTTGAACTGAGAGTGTTCCATGTTTCATCTACCGAGTCACATTGGGTGACATTATCCATGCTTTCAGCAAATAACTTTTCAAATGACTTTCTATTTGATTCATCTCTGATTGCTGTTACATTGATCTTAGGGATTGAAGGGGCTTTTGATCTGTATATTTTCTTGGCCGAAATTTTGATTTTGCTGACTACCAGTGCATGGTCGGTGTCACAGTCAGCACTGTGGAGGGAACGAGTTATTTTTATACAGCCCAAACTCTTCCTCCTTGAGAGAATAAGATCTAATTGATGCCAATGGCCAGACCTGGGATGGCGCCATGATGTTCTTTGGCATCTCTTTAGACAGACAACTGCAACAATAATAATAGATGTAACAAATACATCAAAAACAACAACAACAAACAAACAAACAAACAACAATATCCGGCCTGACCACGCTCCATTGCCAATCACAAGAAAGTTGGGGCCAACAACACCAACACCATCAGTGTGACGTTCACTGTTGTAATTATTAAGAGTGGCGATGTTGCTGAGTGCTAAGGACTTCTGCGCCGTCCAACCAAATGCATGCCATGTACAGTAATAGTTATAATATCAACCAAATAATTGCCCGTGTGTGTCGTGTGTCAGGCTGGGGGTGGGGGGATGGGGCCAACATACACCTAAAAACTACAGATTGTATGGCATTCAGGTCAGATACAAATGTTGGAACAGAAATTCCCCACATGCAGTGAGAGTGAAGTATGAAATAATTCTTTCGGACAGAAAACCTTGAAAGGATTAGTTGGACTTTCTCTCTCTTCCCCCCCCCCTCCCCCCCCCCCCCAAAAAAAAAACAAGAGAAAAGAGCAGCTTCCTTTCTACTCCGAAAGAGCCCCCATTGCCTTGCCCCCCCCCCCCCACTGCCTCCATACTGCACAAAAATATTAATTAAGTGCGTTTTACTAATTTACAGAAAATCAGTTTGTGGACTCTGTAGCGCCGCAGCTGACAGTGACAGTCACGTCACTGACGTTTGTGTCCGTTTTCTGTCTCGTCCTAGTGTGACAGGCTGACAGCAACTCGTGGTTAAAACAACAAACTCACTAATGACTGCTTGTCTTACTGATAACCACAGTACAGGCCTCATGGGTGCGGGGGGGGGGGGGTGGAGGGAAACATTTGGTCATGCATGCAAATTTGTACTGATCCTGTACTTCAGGTCATTGTTTCAACTGGAGAATTTCTCTCTCTTTCATTCTTTTTCTTTCTTTCTTTTCTTTCTTTCTTTCTTTCCCCTTCTCTTTCTTTCCCCTTCTCTTTCTTTCTCTCTTTCTTCCATTCTTTTTTTTTCTTTCCCCTTTTCTTCCTTTCTTGTTTTTGTTTTGTTTCTGATCTATTGCTGGCCTGTGACTGTGCTAAATATATTGCCCCACCCCCTCTCTTTCTCTCATTCTCTCCCTTTCTCTCTCTCCCTCGTACGGTAACGGAAGTATCGGAACACGTGTGTCTGTCAGACAGCATACACCACAACGAAAAAAACAAAGATAATGAATGAAAACAATTCCCCGTCAACTATCAGATCAGCACTATTCCCAACAAATACATCAATATGCAAAACTGCGGTGTCTGGATGAAATATTAAACGGTTTGCGCCGTAAATCGTTTTTTTTTTTTTTCGTATGTCTGTCAAAATCAAATTTTGCATCTCGAGGTCAAATTGGAGTCTCTTGAAGTTTTAGAGTTGAAGAAATGTTTAGGTTTACCTAGTGGGCTATTGCAAACCTTTTCATGACGACCTGGCAACCTCAACACTGTAGGATGTTGGTATGGTCAAGATAATCCTGTTGGAAGTTCTCTGCTCTCTTCCATGATTGAAGTCTTACGTATTGTGAGAGTAGTTGTTGACATGCATGGGCCATTTACACGCTGCTCGGTCCAGTTTACAGATACGTCAGAGAGGAGTGTGTGTGTGTGTATCTTCATGGTACAAGGATGTATGTGTGCGGGACATGGATCAGTATAAAACAATGCTCCACTATGAAAGTCTATATATCCTCATTTTTGGATGAACAGAGGCGAGCGTTAAGGTAGAGATAGGCGTAGATTGCTCTATACATGTTATCTATGGATATCTTCACGTCTACTGTTGGGTTATCTGTACTGGCCGTCTCGTGTTCTGCGTTGTTTTTCAGAGGTGAGTAATCAAGGTATTCGTGTGAGTGGCAAAATCAGCTGTCCACTGGTTTCTTACACTTGCTTGAAATTACACATCATTTCACAGTATATTGGTTTGTTTGGGAAAACACTGACAGTGACACAAACTGTGCTCTAACATCATTTAAAGATGTACCGCTGTAAATAGAAACTGTTTATTCCGACAAAGTTACAAATTTATTACAAAATAATATTTCTATCTCACCTAGGCGCCAGATACAGCCTATAATATTACACTGAAGTCAGTGTCGTGGGTTTTAAAGTGATTTGGATCCTTTTGGGAGGGGGGGGGGGGCGGAATTTATGGTAAAAACAGCAACAGCCTAGAATATTCTAATCTGTGGATTACTTTCTCTGACCTCATAGAATTTTTGCAGATAGGGGCTGCATTGATGTGTGTGTGTGTGTGTGTGTGTGTGAGAGAGAGAGAG
The DNA here is from genome assembly GCA_963931925.1 of Onchidella celtica. NCBI lineage: Eukaryota > Metazoa > Mollusca > Gastropoda > Systellommatophora > Onchidiidae > Onchidella > Onchidella celtica. Next base: position 1,047,932 of record OZ007583.1, on the reverse strand, counting down.
AGAGAGAGAAAGAGAGAGAGAGAGAAGAGATTGTACAGTAATTACTGCTTCAGTTTGTAGATTTGGGAGGTAAATTGAGAATTTCTCAGGCAAAGTTGAACTTTGGAATGGTTTTGTTGTTTGAGGGAAGCATGATCACACGAAAACTCAGACAGACAGACAGACAATTAGACACACGGTCAGAAAGACAAACAGACAGACAATTAGACAGGCTGGCAGGCAGACAGATGTACAGACAGACAGAGAGATGATCATTGAGCTTTTCTGTTCAGGTCCTGACTGGAATGGTTTTCAAGTTACATGGGGTCCCTGTCACAAATCCCCGACTGGGAGATGTAATAATTATGACAGGACAACAATCACGAACGAACAAGTTTAACACTTAACAGAACAACCAAACAGACTCACACATTTATTATACATAAAGAATAAAGATATCTGTGCAATTACATACGTTAAATTACTCAATTCGAATACCATTCAATGGTCAGTATTCCCAACATTCATTCCCCTCCGGGTCCACAACCCGATAGTTACTTCCTAACGATGCTCTGGCCTCAGCCTCACATCCATATATATATACTACTTGCTGGCCTCTCTTATTGGCTCCTGCTCCACCTAATCTCCGTATCTCAATCTCCCTTCGAGGTCTTAATAGCACCTTAATATTTCAATAGCACATTAGTATATCAATAGCTCAGTAACATCTTAATAGCACATTAACAGTCTATACAACGGCCCTGTCTGTGGCCAGACTGCAGGCCTGTGGGTAGCCTTCTGCCCGACCCCGGCACAAGTCCGCTCACCGCGGGTGGCTTCTCTGCCCGACCCCGGCACCTATCAGAATAACATTACATCGGTATAACATCGTACAATTACTATCCCTTCACCACTCATTACGAACCATCAAGCGTACACACAACAGTTCACATTTCACTCACCACACATCTGCACTCTTCCTACGGTAACACACCTCCACCGTATTACACAGTACTCAGACTCGCTACGAATCCATGATCCGAACTTACATCTATCGCTCATTGCGCACATCTCTATACACAGTAATCAATGACTTTCACATTCCTCACATATAACTTATTTACATCATGGTCATAGGCGAATATAGTACATCAATCATCATAATTATTAATCATAGTTCAACCTACCAGTCATCACTGGAAATCACACACTCTCTCGACTGCTTTCTCACGTCTGTCTCCTTGGACTTCTTAACTTGCAGTAGTGATCTAACTATTCAGATCAGTCTCTACTACGCCCTAACTTCACTCACAACATGGACGCTTCAAGTCCCTTCCCCGCACTTATTGACCCTCGCTCACTCGCTCGTGACATCACCCCCCACCCCAAAAAAATTAATGCAATTAATTTCAAATCGCATCAAGATAATTGTCAACGAGTGAGCGTGAGCAATATTTACATAAAAATGACCTACTAATGCCTATAGCACATATGATACCGAAATCAAGGGAAAATATGGCGATCAATTTGCCCTGCACTATGCATATATGTATCACATCATCAATAGCTAACTAAAACATAATACCTAATACAGAATCAAAATCAGTCAACCTATCAACCATTCTTCATATAATATTCATAATGTCAACGTTTTAAGATCGACGAATCGTTCCCACAGATCACTGTCAATGTTCATATGTTTCACAATTTCTGCTGACATACGTTTTCAATCGTGCACAATCTTCGTTGTTCTGTCTGTCGAATGTTCCTGTCCTCCGATGTGTAAGCAACTGAAATCTTCACCTATGCTCGACTAAGGTAGTCGGCGATATGATTGCTGGTTCCTGGAATCGGTTGAATGACGAACGTATACGGCTGTAAAGCCAATGCCCATCTAGACAAGCGTGGACTGGACGAACGATTCTTAGATAAAAACGTTAGTGGCTTGTGGTCTGTCTGGATACAGAATTCTCGTCCCATCAGATAACGTCCTAATTTCTGGACGGACCACAAAATGGCAAGACACTCACGCTCTATTACAGAATATTTCTTTTCTCTCTGCAATAACTTTCGACTGACATAACATACAGGATGGAAACATTCGTTCTTCTCCTGTAGAAGACAAGCGCCGACACCAGAGTCCGACGCATCTGTTCTGAGGATAAATTTAGATCGAAAATCGGGTAATATCAGAATGGGTGACGATTATAATGCTGTCACCAATTTATCAAATGCTGTCTGACATTCAGACGTCCACTGGACCTTATCGGGTTGTCCCTTCTTAGTAAGGTCAGTAAGAGAAGATGACAAGGAGGAAAAATTTGGAATGAACTTCCTGTAATAATTTAAAATTCCCACTAAGCTTCTGACTTGTTTCTTTGTCTTAGGGATTTGCAACCCTACTAATTTCTCAATTTTTGTTACTTCAGGTCTCCTAAGAATACTATTTCTGGACGTGCCAAATAAATCTTTGCGGGTTTAGCAGTTAAACCAAAATGACGCAATCGTTTAAAAATTAATGTTAGTGTCTGAATATGTTCAGACCATGACGACGTATGACAAGCTATATCGTCAAAGAATGACACGACATTAGGTATGTCCTTCAATACCAGTCTCATTAATCTTGCCAACGTAGCTGGCGCGTTTACCAACCCAAATGGCATGACCTTAAATTGAAACAATCCTATGGGCGTTTGAAAAGCCGTGTACTGTTTAGATTCCTCAGCAAGAGGAATTTCCCAATAACCTTTCGTTAAATCTATCTTGGAGAACCACGTGGAACCAGCCAATGAAGCTATTAGTTCCTCTTGGAATGGTATAGGCTCCCTATCGCCTACCGTAATAGTGTTCAATCTGCGAAAATCAATACAGAACCGCACCGATCCATCAAGTTTCTTCACGAGGACGATGGGTGATGAATACGGCGATGTTGACGTTTCTATCACATCCAACTTCAACATTGACTCAACTTCTTTTATAACTCTATCTCTGGAAGAAAAAGGCAGCGGATAAGGTCTAAGAGATACTGGCTAATCCGAAGTCAACTTTATTTGGTGCTGGATCACCGTAGTGCGACCCGGCAAATCCGTAACAACATCCGGGAATGACGCTAACAGGGTCTTAAGTTCCCTACTCCTTGAACTCGTAAGGTCAGGGCTAAATTTTACGTCCCTGTAACCTTGTGTCGGAGTTAACTCCGGCAATTGAATTTGTACCTCTTCCTGTGCCTCGGTGTCGTTCACGTCACTGTCTGACTGGTCTACGACCCCAGTACAAGCAACAGAGAAGACACTCTCCTCTGGTTTCGTCTGAGCACACAGATACTCTGGTCTCTCATAAAATCTCTGCAGCATATTAACATGGAAAACTTTAACTGATCCATCAATCTGAATAGCATAATCTACCTTGGAAACGACTCGCTCAATACTATACGGACCTTTCCATGTCATTAATAACTTATTATGATCCGTAGGCAATAACAATAAAACCTTGTCTCCTGGCTTAAAAATTAGCAGTTTAGATCCTCTATCTTTATAGTTTTTTGCTCTTTTTGAAGCGATACTAGAAGCTTCTTCCGCAATAGTGCGCGCTGAAGATAATCTCTCTCTTAAATCAACAAGGTACTGAAACACTGAAATTTGCTCCTCGTCTCCCGATCATGGCGACGTCATCATGTCCCGAAGAACATCAGTTGGACCCCTAGGACTACGACCATACAACATCTCAAACGGAGAGAACCCTGTTGATTCCTGACGTACCTCCCTATACGCGAATAATACTGCAGGGATATCTGGGACAAGTTGGTTTAGAGGCAAGGTGCTCGCCTCTCATGCCAAGGGTCCCGGTTTCTAAACCCGGGCAGTGCAGGCATGTTGGAAATTGGATTTTTCTCATATTTTCAAGTCCCTGGTCCTACTGGGGGGTAGGATCGAGTACCTAGTCTTCTCGGATAAGGACGAAAAAATTCGGAGGGCCCGTGTGCACGTTGCGCACGTTAAAGATACCTTGGCAGTTGGAAATCGTAAAGAGCAGGCCGAAAGGCCGCTGCCCGGGCAAAATTGAAAATTGAAATTAATAGATTAAAATTTATCCATATCACCCCCCCCCCCCGCCAGAATTTATTATTCATTATTAAATATATTTGTTATTAATAAATATTCAAATATTATTTGAGTTGTGTGTTGTGTGAACTGATGTGAGTTGTGTGTTGTGTGAACTGATGTGAGTTGTGAACTGCTGTGAATTGTGAACTGTTGTGAGTTGTGAACTGCGCCTAACAGGCTGCGTTACAATTTGCTCTGAGATAGAGAGAGAGAGAGTGAGCGAGACAGGGAGAGAGAAAGAAGCAGTGCAGTATGTTGAGCGCTCGCAGGCAGCTCCATTCTGCTCTGTGGTTGACATGTTGTTTCTGTAAAGCGCATAGAGCATTTTAAATGGATATGCGCTATATAAATGCTATACATTATTATTATCTATCCCAATCTTTAGGGCGATCATCAGCTACCTTACGCAGCATCGACTTTAGCGTCGAGTTCAATCTCTCGCACATGCCATTAGCCTGTGGATGATATGGGGTGGTAGTGATGGGCTGTATGCTAAATAAGCGAAACAATTCCTTCATTATCTGAGAAGTAAATTGCGCGCCCCTATCAGACAAAATTTGTTCCGGTATTCCCACTCTAGCGAAAATTCCAAACAACGCTTCCGCGACTGCCTCTGACGTTATGGTCCGAAGAGGAATCGCCTCTGGCCATCTCGTAGCATTACAAATGACCGTTAAGAAAAATCGATTCCCCCTATCGGTAGCTGTGCGTCGTCGTTTTGGCACGCACTGTACGTCTTACAATACAACCGTACATCCCTGTGGATTGATGGCCAATAAAAATTCTTTAGAACTCTTTCTTTGGTTCTAGCTATTCCCATATGACCCGCTAGTGGGACATCATGGGCCAAATGCAATACCGTTGCAATCAGCAACGCTGGCACAACGACCTGCTTTAAAACGGAAGCCACTGTGACATACTTACGGAATAGAATGCCCGCCTGGATAAGAAAGGAAGATGAACCGTTCTTATATTTCCTCGTTTTCTCTGTTCGCGCCTCCCAAAACATGGACTCAATGATGGATCGTCCTTTTGTAATCTCGCCAAGCGCTCTGGTGTGATATCAAGGTTGACCGCTGGCGTCGCCAAAGGTCTAACTTTACCCTTATCAGCTATCGACGTGTCTCGACTGCGGCACAAAAGTCAATACCTTTAGATTGTGACCATGCCTGTACATTCTCTTCGGAAGGGGAAACTACCCGAGATACATTACCAATGATAAGCTGGGTGTTACGAGGTGGGTCCTCGAGTGTTACGAGTTCAAGGAAGGGTATACTAAATTATAAATTTAGGTGTTCGACTGCATTTTTAATAATTATCGAGAGGTTTTAGAAATTACTCTGCCGTACCATGCCACATACACTAATAACAATTTCGAGTAGGTTATATCAAGGACCTTGTAGGGCCACAAATTTATTACTTAAAATTCCTAACAATTTCGTCTAACGTTTACATATTAAAAGACAACATCAGCAGCATCAAATGAAAATACTAGAATACATAACTATAAATCTCCTCTAGATTCTTAAAAGATTTGAAACTCTATATCATTCTGATTCATTCACAGTTTACTTAGTAATTATTTATCTTCAGAAGTATAGACTGCCTACTATCTCACAAATGATATACTTAGGTCTCAGACGACAATATTAACTCATTTAACTGCTTATAAAGGATCAAACCGTCAAGACACACTGACGTAGTTAAAATAGATCTAGATCTGCTCTAGGATGGGCTGGCAATCCCCAGCCTCATCCAGACACATCAATTACAATTTACAAATGTGTATATCAGTCACTCTTTCTAGATCTTAATTGCAAGTAAAACTTTATGGTCTTGCATTCCTTTGGTCGCACTTCTACTGGAAAGTTAGGGTCAGATTCACATCATCTCGAATCATTTTGATGCCACTTACGATTGGTTCCCTGAAACGATTCAGGGAACTGGAGAAAATAGCTGTGGGTTATTTTCATTGTCTATCCAGGACATAGACATGACGTTAACAGTCTGTTGGTTCTCTCTGGCTGAACCTCTAGCCGACGACCTTCGTAGCTGGAAGATCTACATGGAAGTGAGGTAGCATAAAGATGCTCCCGCTTATCTTCTGCTGCAAATCCACGTGACTGCTCAAATTTGATTGGTGCATCCACTTCGAGCTCCGCTCGCAGCGCCAATAGATTCTATTAATAGTAACAGACAAAGTCACTAAACTATATCAAAACCCTTCGCAAAGTCTCTACACCCTAAACGTTTTATGTACGAATTTATTCACTCCTTATTCGCCCCGTCTTTCCCTGTTAAAGTACACCCAAACTACGGGGTTGCAAACTGCATCGTCACTGTTAATTTATCCATTCGTTCTATCTTGACCCACTTTCTTTCCATCTCTAAGAAAAGCGTTACAAAAACAAACTGTCCACGGGAATAGTTCAAGGACGTTTGGACTGGCCAAAATCAATGATGCCATGTAATAAACAATGCGTGACCTAGCACGGCAATTCAAATTCTAACCCTGACATATCCCCCACCCCAGTGAAAATTTTAAATAAAATTTACACGATAGGATCCAAGAAATCCCAAAGTTATTGTGGTAGGGGCTTAAGTAGTACTGTAGAAAAATGAGCCTTAAGCTTGAGAAGAAAAATCTAACTAAGAACGTGCATATTGGATGGACAAAAAGCATACAATTATTGATGCCACGTTCTATAGAATTTATTCTATTTAAACATTCTTACTGCACACAATCAAAATTCTCAGAAACATCTATAATAATAATGAGTATATCACTGTATACTGCTGGATTAAAGTATAACTATTATCAAATAATGAAGCCTTACTGAAGGAATAGGCTTATAACTATCTAGTGAACACACACAATTGCTGCTTATATACACATTCACACACAATATATTGTTAATTAAAATACTGTGGTATCCAATGGCAGCAGTAGCTCTGGTAGCTTGGTTTGCCATGTCTTCATCTCATTGACCCGCTGACAAGGGCGTCAGGTTTGCCAGAAGTTCAGGTCACAGTCAGGAATGACGCTGGTGGAAAGAGGACATTCACAAAAAAAGGATTGTAAAACTGGTTCATAAAGTAATGAACAAGATAAATGTGAATCCATCCACCGTCTAGAATTGAGGGGGACAAGCACTATCCAACCCCAATACAAGACACAACACTCTTTAATAGGAAATTAAATGAGACGTGACAAAATATCAGCTTGGGAATTGTCACCGCCAGGGATAGCACGGATTACAAACCGGTATTCCTGGAGTGCAAGACTCCACCTCGTTAATCGAGCATTTTTAGCCCTGTTAGTCTTTAAGAATAACAACGGACGATGGTCCGTTTCAATTATAAACTCGAACATAAGTAGATATCTCGAAAATGCGTTTACAGCAAAAATGATAGCGAGGCACTCTCGCTCGATAATTGCATAGCGGCATTCCCTATCTAGCAACTTGCGGCTGGCGTATAGACATGGCCGCAAGGTATCGTCTCGTTCCTGTAATAACACAGCTCCCAATCCCTTGTCCGACGCATCAGTGCGGACAATAAATGTTTGGTTTATGTCTGGTAGTATGAGAATGGGGGAAGTGGAAAACAATTGTTGAACGGTACGAAGTGTATCAGCACATTCGGTTGTCCATTTCACTTTATTAGGAAAATTCTTTCTTGTGAGGTCTGACAACGGTAAGCGAAGAAAAATTTGGAATGAATTTCCTATAATAGTTAAGAAAGCCCAATAAACTACGAACTTCTTTCTTAGTTCGAGGTGGTTGGAGCTTTAAGATGGTAGTTATCTTCTTGTCATCTGGAGTCTGAACGCCGTGGGCAATTGTATGGCCCAGAAAATTAATTTCATTATATCCTAAAAATACCTTACTGGGTTTAGCCGTAAGGCCAGCTCGACGAAGAGCAATAAAAACTTGTCGTAGGGCTGCGATGTGGCCCGACCAATCGGTTTCATAAATACAAATGTCGTCAAAATACGACAATACGGAATTCATACCCTGGAGCAATATTGTCATCATACGGGCAAAAGTAGCAGGGGCTGTAACTAACCCGAAAGGCATATAGCGCCACTGCATAAGACCCAACGGAGTCTGAAAAGCGGTATATTGCTTGCTATTCTCATCAAGCGGAATTTGCCAATAACCTTTGGAAAGATCAATTTTAGAAAAAATCGTTGCCCTCGCTAACTGAGCAAAAAGATTCTCCTGGTTGGGAATCGGTTCAGCGTCATATATCGTAACCTCATTAAGTTTACGATAATCAATACAAAAACGCACGGTATCATCTTTTTTTTTCACTAAGACGATGGGTGAGTTATATGGGCTCGTCGATCGCTCTATCACTCCCAGGTGAAACATGTTACGTACCTCGGTTATTATAGTCTCTTGTGCGTGCAGCGGACGCGGGTATGGTTTAACAAAGACGGGTATATCCGTCTTTAATCTTATAACATGCTGTACCAAAGAAGTATTACCTGGTAGATCAGTAAAGACTGTAGTAAACTCGTTAAGCAAATCTCTTAAATCTTGTCTTTGCGATTCAGATAAATCTAGATTTATATTCACATCCGAAGTGTTTTCAGAAGATCGAAGTGCGGGGATTGAATTCTCAATCTTAATAGGATCATCATCGTCAACTGAAACTAAGGCCGCATTGGCCTGAGCAACCACATTTCGGCGATTATTCTGTCGATTATCATCGTCGGACAGGTAATGCTTTAACATATTTATATGGAAGACTTTGTCCTGTCCTCGAATCTTGATAAGATAATTTACTCGAGAAAGTCTCTTTAGAACTTTAAAAGGTCCCTTCCATGTAAGAAGGAGTTTATTTTTCGTTTCCGGAAGGAGAACAAGAGTTTGGTCTCCGACGGTCAAGGTTCGCAATCGGCTACCTTGATCACGATATTGTTTATAAAGACTCGCATGCGCAGCTGAAGATTTTTGTGCGAGCTGACATGCGTTAAGTATTCGCTGGCGTAAGTCTACAACGTATTGATATGCAGACCGCGTATCGTTGTCGTCGGTGTCTGATCCGGCGAATAAATCATGGAGTATGGCCATTGGACCACGCGGTTTTCGACCATACAATAATTCGAAGGGAGAAAAACCCGTCGATGCGTTCGGTAGTTCTCGGTATGCAAAAAGAATAGCGGGGAGTTGTCGATCCCAATCACTCGGTTTGTCGGCGGAAACTCGCGCAAGCATACTTTTCATAGTAGCATTCCACCGTTCACAGCAGCCATTAGACTGTGGGTGATATGGAGATGTCAATCTTTGTTTAATCCCGATCAACTCCAAGACTTTCTTAAAAAGCTCAGAGGTAAACTGTGGACCTCTGTCCGATAAAATTTCAACCGGAAACCCAAGACGCGAAAAAACAGTAATAAGAGCTTCAGCGATATGATCAGCTGAAATGTCTTTTAGCGGAATGGCCTCTGGCCAACGGGTTGCGTAGTCAATGACAGAAAGTATAAAACGATGTCCTCTGTCTGACTTGTGTAGGGGACCAACTATATCTACGGCAACGCGCTCAAATGGTCTGGAAACCATTGGCATCTCCTGCAGAGGAGCTCGCGATGCTCTTCCTTCTGTTTCTCTCTTTCTTTTTCTCTCTCTCTTGCTGCTAGCCAATGCTCAAGATCTCGGTCTTGTTCTACTTGTTGTTCGCACCACGAGGCGCGTTCTTCCTCTGGTATGCCGAGAACTTTGGCATATGCCAGGTATTTAAAAAACTCGGCCATGATATGTTAAAGTCTGTAAAGTTAGTAAATATTTACCCAATGTTACGGTATATCGCGGTATCAATTATATTATATGAACAGTTATTGACTGTTAATATTAATTCAGTGTCTTATGTTAGCACTGCTTCGCGAAAAGAACGTTCTATCTCTCTCTCTAAAAATTACAGGCAGTATCACTTAACTGCAAACACTTTATCTCTCTCTGAAAATTACAGGCAGTATCACTTAAACTGCAAAAACTTTATCTCTCTCTCTCTCAATATAAATTCTAGTAAGGCAGTGCCGTCTATCCGTTGCTCCCACTGCAATAAAATACTATATTATATCGCCTTTACTGCGATAAATTAATGTCTCGAGTGATCACTCTCAAAATTTTACGTCTCTCTCAACGCGACGAACCAGTGTCCTCTGTTATCACTGTCAAAAACGAATCGCTCTCTCAATGCGATGAATCAAAACTATATCTCTTTCTCAACACGACAAATTTGAAATATCTCTGTGTTCTCAAAACACTCTCAAAAATCTCTCTCTTCTCAAAACACGCACACGCAGTGTCTTCTGTTACCACTGCAAAATTATTCTCTCTAGATCTATCTTCAACGTGAAATTGTCACGTGAACCAAAAATTATTATATCTCTCTCTCACATATGTCAATACCAGATTACAATTCAACGTGGTTTTAGCACGTGAAACACCTCAGGCATATATTGTACACCATAGCAATATCAATATAATAGTAGTTTAAAGTTTATAAGCAAAAAAAATACAATAAACAGAATTCTAACCCTGACACTGGGCGCCTGGAAAAAAACCAACGACTGCTTCGACTTCCCCGCTAAGGAAAGGTGTATCTATTACTATCTTTGCCATAGGTAATTTCTCAATGGCCCCTGGAAATTGAATGCACGGGACAGTCTCACCCGTAAGCTGTGAATCATGAATGCAGTCTCTATGCACTCCCACAACGGTAGATCCTGTATCTCGTAAAACCGAGACCGGCTCGTCCCCAACAAACCCCGGATAAACCCTAAGACCACCCCCTGTATGACATGAATTGATAACGGGAATCTTTCTCCCACAAGGTAAAACACCGGAAGACAATAATTTCTCACAACTGGGACACTTAGAATACTGTCCGCCTCCGTTGTCCGATGTAACACACGCGGCCGCATGGTGAAACTTATTAGGAGAATACTGAGTGGAGCTACTATGATGGCCGTCCACGTTCGCCGCTATCCTACAGGCAGGACAATTTACCCTGATGTAACCTGCTCTTCCGCAGTTCCAACATTTCGCGGTCCTACAATCCCGTGAAAAATGACCTACGCGTCGGCAAGTCCAACACTCCGCTCCCTGTGCTCCGCTAGACCTGGGTCCCCGTGACCCATCGCGACCGGAACTAAAGTCCCTCTGCCGCCGATCATCGGCAAAGGTTACGAAACGCCCTCGGCCATTACCTCGACCTCGCCCTACTGCTCGGTCAAACTTATCGGCCCCATATGCAGGTGATTGGGAATACCCTCTACGTGGGACCTGGGCTTGCCCATTAAAGCCACCACGCTGACGCGACCTGTCTCTACCATGTCCTGTCGGCGACCCCTCAACCACGGCGACATAACCAGCATCCTGCACGTACGCCCTCGCGACTGGTTTGGACGGATGTGCCGTACGGTATGCTTCCGCCAACTTTGACGCCTCCTGCACCGTCGCGGGTTCGTTTTCTTTAAGGAAAGCCACTAAATGATTATGGCACGACGCGTACAGCTGGTCACGGATCATTAGGTCTTTCAATTTAGCAAAATCTGCGCCAACATGCAACAAGTCCAACCAGTTCGTGAAATACTCAGTCAATCTCGCGACGAAGGCAGCAAAGTCCTCCCTGGTATCCGCACGTGCTCCCCTAAACTTCTACCGGAAATATTCCTCCGTACGCGCAAATCGGCGAAGCAGCAATTACTTCAGCTTATCGTAATCATGCACGTCTTCGCGCTGTAACTCTTTAAAGTAGGTTAACGCTCGACCCTGCAATAAAGATGCCAGGTACGTGGACCATAATTGCTTATTCTCCCCCCATTGCAGTTGTGCATTTAGTTCGAACCTGTAAAGGAAGGCGTCTATATCGTCCTTCTGGTCGTCGAACGTAGGCAGCTTAATCCTAACACCACTTTTATTTTGACCCTGCCGCTCAACTGTTTCTGTTGGCGTACTCTTCTTGATTTCCAATTCCGCAATTTTTACTTGCGCCTCTATCTCCTTTAACTTTAACTCTCTTTCTTTTTGTTTAGCGTCTCTCTCCCTATCCTTAGCACGCTCATCGCGCAACCCCGCCTGCTGCTCCTTAATCCAGCTACGCAGCTCTACGCCTTCAAGGCCAAGTTCCGTACCTACCTTCATTAGTTGCTGGAGCTCCGCCATCTCACGGATTTATTATTATACAATTTGAAATACAATAACTGTCTATGTACTTACTATAAACGACGTGTCCCGAGACCTGAATTTATGCCACTACAATAACAATCACTATTTTCAAATGCAATTCAGAAACACCCCTAACTGAACATTCTATAGCATACTCTCGCTAACTAATTCTATGTTCATACAATGTATAGCACTATTAAGTAACAAATGAGAATAGAAAAGACAAGAATGAGAAAATTCAAAAGAAGGACCACAAGGACATCAAGGACAACGAACCAGAATAGGACAAAGACTTCTAAAAAAAAATATATAATGGGAAAAAAATTGCAACCTAACTACGCCGATTACACTACAAGGTACGAACAAGAACAGAGCCTGAAAAAAAGAACGTATCTACAGATAGGTCAGAGAGGGGACAAGAGAATACGTCTTCCTGCAGAAACAGAGAAGATATCGACGCTACAACTAAACAATGACAAAGCCCTATAGAACTGTTCACTGTGATGAACGAAGTTCCAAATTTTACCACACCCCCTTAAGAGGATAAACTAAGTTCACCACCGCAAACCCACTCCACCGCCCGTATAATCTATAACGACAACAAAAACAGCAAAAACAGAGAAAAAGACAGATGAAAAGACAGCCCTCAATCCAGGGCACAAAATTTCGGTTTCACTTAACTTTCAATTTTGACTTTACTTCTTCCTTTACTCGGAGCTCTGGCTGCTTGACTCCTCAGGCTGCCACACACACTGTCTCTCTGTGAAAATTTAATTACACATTAGTACATACTTATAGCAATACATGCATCAATACATATTCATAAACATACATAACTCATATCATCAAATTCCCATTCATCCAACGAACAAAAGACAACAGCACAAATTCCTACCACAACAGAAATACAACTAGATATGACGAATACACAATGTCAAAATGACTACAGGTAACTAAACGGACGAGCCCCCAGTGTCACAAATCCCCGACTGGGAGATGTAATAATTATGACAGGACAACAATCACGAACGAACAAGTTTAACACTTAACAGAACAACCAAACAGACTCACACATTTATTATACATAAAGAATAAAGATATCTGTGCAATTACATACGTTAAATTACTCAATTCGAATACCATTCAATGGTCAGTATTCCCAACATTTATTCCCCTCCGGGTCCACAACCCGATAGTTACTTCCTAACGATGCTCTGGCCCCAGCCTCACATCCATATATATATACTACTTGCTGGCCTCTCTTATTGGCTCCTGCTCCACCTAATCTCCGTATCTCAATCTCCCTTCGAGGTCTTAATAGCACCTTAATATTTCAATAGCACATTAGTATATCAATAGCTCAGTAACATCTTAATAGCACATTAACAGTCTATACAACGTCCCTGTCTGTGGCCAGACTGCCACGACTCAGGTGCTCCCGCTGTCCTGCGCGACAGCTTCACTCCGGCAGGCCTGTGGGTAGCCTTCTGCCCGACCCCGGCACAAGTCCGCTCACCGCGGGTGGCTTCTCTGCCCGACCCCGGCACCTATCAGAATAACATTACATCGGTATAACATCGTACAATTACTATCCCTTCACCACTCATTACGAACCATCAAGCGTACACACAACAGTTCACATTTCACTCACCACACATCTGCACTCTTCCTACGGTAACACACCTCCACCGTATTGCACAGTACTCAGACTCGCTACGAATCCATGATCCGAACTTACATCTATCGCTCATTGCGCACATCTCTATACACAGTAATCAATGACTTTCACATTCCTCACATATAACTTATTTACATCATGGTCATAGGCGAATATAGTACATCAATCATCATAATTATCAATCATAGTTCAACCTACCAGTCATCACTGGAAATCACACACTCTCTCGACTGCTTTCTCACGTCTGTCTCCTTGGACTTCTTAACTTGCAGTGATCTGACTATTCAGATCAGTCTCTACTACGCCTCAACTTCACTCACAACATGCACGCTTCAAGTCCCTTCCCCGCACTTATTGACCCTAGCTCACTCGCTCGTGACAGTCCCAACCCCTTCAACTCCAACTATTTCGCAGATTAACCTCGCACAGTGGAAGAAGCGGATGAGGAAGGGTAACTATTTCTACATGCATTCACTAAAGTTTACCATCACTTTGACTGTAACTACATTTGTAAAATCTTACAAAGTATCGGATCATCAAACATTGTATGATGAAATAGTCTATTGGCACTGTTCCGACTTTAGTCTACCAGTGGCGGATTTAGGCGTCCTGGAGCCGAGGGCCAGCTGAGGCCTCCAAAGATTAAGAAAAATTATAAATATCGAGAACTTATGTTAATTTATATTGCAGGTCGTCCTCTTTAAAAGAAACAGTAATATTTTGATAAATATATTTTTATAAAATCAGAAACTTATTTCAGTTTTTGAAAATATCACAATATCTCTTCTCTTTTCACTGTGTCACACTTATATACACCATGTAGGCCTAATGTTGACATTGTGTTGTAGAAGTTGAATAAAGTGATTTCAAGAATTAGAATATTCGTGTTTTTATCAATGATCAGTGAAGACCTGACGATATCTGTAGCCCAGTGAACCTACAACATCGTAATCTGCCACTGTTGTCTACACAAGATTAAGTTCAAAAGTAACTCTTCAATGTCAGTTATGAACAGCAGTTGGTATTTGTATGAAATAATTGAGCCGTAAATAATACTTGGTGTAATAAATATCCTCTCTGACTGAGATACACAGGGCCCAAAATGTAGCTCTACTCCATGAAAGCTGCTCTGAATGGAAATTTCTTAATGGCTGGTACATTGTATGTATGTATGAATGTGTGCATGTATGTGTGTGTGTGTGTGTGTGTGTGTGTATGTGTGTCCACAGGTTGCTGTAAACTCCCATGTCCTTGACAAATTATTAACTACTTGAAATATGCCTCACCCTCCAACGACCGCCCCCCCTCCCCCCACTCCTTTAGAAAAAAAATTGCCCATATTTAGGACATAGTAATACTAGTGATAGATAATTGTCATCAATTTCTCTGACTTTCTCTTGCCCAGTTTTGTAAAGATCAGTGATTGTGACGTCACACTTCCATGGAGAGGTTCTCGCTACGTCAAAGACGGGGACTATTCTGTGATTTTGTTGTTTGACGTCAGTGGCTACATTGCTGGCATCCAATCATCTGTGTCCGGTGGCCAGACTTTTCCTCCAAGGCTACAGAAACCTCCCTTCGTGCTGGACGGTGACAGATATGTCATCTCTGCCTATTTTGTGGACCCTGGTCATTTCATAGACAATAAATCCATCTTAAATAGCTCGTTTGAAATTTAATTCTGCTTTTATTGCATGATAATCTACTAGACCAGCCATTCTGGTATTGATTCGGAATTTTGTGGAGAGAATTTGTTGGAATATAGAAATTCAACCTCTCTGCTCTAACTGGATGGGTGAACATTAAACTGCTGAGGTTTTACAAAAACAAACAAGTAAAAAAAACAGCAAAAAACGTACAGCTCGCTAGTAACTGGAGTTATGTACCAAGCTTCACCATTATTTTGACTGGTCTGATTTGTCGATTTTTAAGATTTTTTTAAAAATTCCAAACTGTAACAGGGTGACAGACTGGCAAGGTATAACACGAGGGCACTGTAGCATCTGCAAGGTATCCCTTACGCTTCCCCGTTTTGCTCGTCATACTGGACTGGTGACTGAGCATGTGTTCACTTCTTTTTTCATTTTATTGTTGACGTTTGCCCAGCGTCTACTCAGCGACCTGACCTTCCCTGCCTTGTGAGTAATTTTTTTTCCTCGCTCGGTTGTTGTTGGGTGATTTGACCCTTTTTTGTAAATATTAGTATATTCCGGAACATTCGATAATGTCGTAGATGTAGATGTTTACGCCAGATTTGACCTTGAGTGATGAAAACTGGTGACGTATTGATACGTGATTGGTTAGTTTGTGTGTTTGGGGCGATGGCAGAGGTTAGATTAATTTCGGGAGCTTTCTATAGAAATATCTCTATATAGACCCATGCAAGTAAGTGAGTTTTCAGCACTTGTGCGTTTCCTCGTGTGGCATAGGATAGTCAGTTGTTAGGTGTTCTCTGGTGCCTTCCTAGTATTTTATTGTTCAGTATACAGTTATTAAACTTTAGTATTATTTAATCGATTGTCGGATCTCGTGTTTATCTTTCTACAGCTGCAATAGTTTCGTTTTCTAAAGGGTTCTAGTTAGATCAACTAACTCCCCATTATTATAACGTGCTAGAACAACCTCAGCTGTTACAGGCACAACTCCAATGTTTCTACTGAAATATCAAATAGCATGTTGCATCATTTTCATTCAAAAAGAATCAAATAAATACGCACAAAATGTGTTCACACATAGACATTTGAGAATTTTCTGTTTTTTGTTTGTTTGTTAATTCTTATCAATGAAAATGCAAAGGGAAGTAAACAAATAGATGAACCCTTGTTAAAATTCGTTTCACGGTTGTTGCTCTTTATTTTTCTGTCCTGTGTGTTTTGTTATAATCATATTACATGTCAATGTGTTCGTGCACAGCATAATCCAGATGTGTGTGTAGTAACGCAGTCAAGGTTTGTCAAGTCTCCTGGTAGAAGTACTGAGAGAAAGGGGAAATAACCATGGCGACCTGTATGTTCAGAAAAAAAAGTTTCTGCTAATAAAGGAAGTATTACATCCCCTTAGTTGCTCTGGTCAAACACTTGTGAAATATTAATATGCAAGGGGACACAAAGAATGAGGTCAGTATCATTTATGTATTTGTCAGTTATTATGGACATACAATTTTGTATTCATAGCAAGTATCGATACAGACATGTTATTGCAAACACTATACCATCAGACAATACAAAATATTAAAAACAACAACAACAAAATATATACAAACCAGCTAGAAAATGATACATTTTTTCTGGGGTTTTTGTTCTTTTTTTGGGAGGGGGGGGGGGGGGGGAGTTGATTGTCAGACAACCCGTTCATAATTGAAGTCACTGTGTAAAAACATTTTCGCAGCAATTACATTTCCATTTAGGAAAGTCAAATCTGACGAAGGTACCGTAGCTAATATGACAAATCAACATTTGGAAAGTTCAGCATAGTCGAACTATTGGCTCAAGGCGCTGTGAAAAACAAAACCATAAAATATATGATTTATGGAATGTGGTATAGTATAATAGTATATTATGAGACAATTTCAGGTCCATACTGGAATGAGACATTCATTCAAACGGAGTGTTCTGTGGTTTCGCAGTGTGGAAAATGTAGTTTATCA
Organism: Onchidella celtica; assembly: GCA_963931925.1. NCBI lineage: Eukaryota > Metazoa > Mollusca > Gastropoda > Systellommatophora > Onchidiidae > Onchidella > Onchidella celtica. The sequence continues at coordinate 1,030,346 of OZ007583.1, read as the reverse complement.
AGCAAAACAGAATATACAGGCAATAATTCCAACATGAACAGCTACAAAGCATGATTCAGTGAAGGTCATGAACCTCGTTCAGTGAAGGTCATGAACCTCGTTCAGTGAAGGTCATGAACCTCGTTCAGTGAAGGTCATGAACCTCGTTCAGTGAAGGTCATGAACCTCGTTCAGTGAAGGTCATGAACCTCGTTCAGTGAAGGTCATGAACCTCGTTCAGTGAACGCCCCATGTTAACATGTCGTCTTTACCAGTTACAGTTCAATGTTTTGCCGATTTTGCCGATTTCCACATCGGCCATGAATAACCTGTATGCTCTTGTGTAGCATATATGGCTCACAACATTATTTAACTTCTTCGTGCCGAAGGTCAGAAAAGTTCAGTAATTGGCCTGTACATTTGGAACAAAGGCCTTGTATCTATTATTATAAAAGTGAACTTTGGAGGCTATGTTAGCCTGCTCGACCCCCCGTTAATACTTAGCCCACGCGCTTCAAATTTTACAGACGTCCACAGTATCTACATACCCAGGTTTTCGTCACATAAAACGTATGAAAACTCCTGTCCCCGAATTTATGAAAATACATTTTTTTCGGTCATTCTATTTTAATTCACCATTTTGAGTGAACCGGAAGAATGATACCATTTTGACGCGCCGCCTGAACGCGGAAGTTTGGTTCCGCACCAAGAAACGAAACCGTTCGTAGAACGGGTAATTAAATAAAATAATTCTGTGTGAAATTGTGGTGTAACAGTGTCACAAATCCCAGACTGGGAGATGTAATAAGTTATGACAGGACAACAATCACGAACGAACAACTTCAACACTTAACAGAACAACCCATCAGACTCACACATTTATTAAACATAATTATACAAATAATAGCGCAATTACATACATTATATTATTGAAATTAACTGCCGTACAACGGCCTTATTCTCACATGCACTCTTCCTCGGATCCACAACCCGGTAGTTACTTCCTAAAGGCACTTCGGCCTCAGCCTCTCCCCTCAGGGTCTTAATAGCACATTAATAATTCACTGGCACCTCAGTCCCTCAATATCACCTCCCTATTGTCATAACACCTTAGCATTCCACTAGCACCTCAGCAGGGCAATAGCACATTATCATTTCAATAGCCCATCAACATGGCAATAGTACATTATCATTTCAATAGCCCATCAACATGGCAATAGTACATTATCACATTCACGCTCATATCTACGTCCCTGTCCGTGGCCTGACTGCCACGACTTTATGTGCCTCTACGGTCCTGCACCGACAGCCTCACTCTTGGCCTATGTGTGGCCTCCGGCCCTATGCTGGCCTATCCCCTGTGCTCACCGAGGCGGCTCTTTGGCCCGTCCCCGACACCTACAAGAATAACATTACATTGGTATAATACCCTACCATTTCTATTCACTCCACCTCTCCTTACAACCCATGAAGCGTACACACAATAGTTCACCTTTCACTCACCAACATCTTACGGTAACACACCTCCATCGGAGTACACACTACTCACTCGCGCTACAAATCCATGAACTCAACTTTCATCTATCGCTCATGGCGCACATTGCTATATCCAATATCAAGGACTTCCACATTCCTCACATATACTTATTTACATCATGGTAATAGACGAATATAATATAATACATCAATCATAATTATCAATCAACGTTCTACCTACCAGTCATCACTGGAAAGACTCTCTCACTAGTCTTCTGACTGCTCCCCTTATGTTCGCCCACTGGGCTCTTACTAGCGTCCGTTCTCTTTGGACTATCTCTGTGCAGTGAACTGGTAAACACACTGATCTCACCCCGTTTAATCCTTACTCACCCCCTTTCACGTTTTTCCCTATTTGTCTGCCGTGAGCCCTTCTTACTATACACCCGCTCTGTAGCAATCCCCTTAATTGCACTCACTCCACTCGTGACAAACAGTAAGTTCTATCAGTCATAGCATGGAATGTAAATGCCGTTTTAACGTAGCCTAGATCTGGATATACGGTTGCACCTAGTACACGGAAAATTGGCAAGATATATCTTGCGCGGGTCGGCTAGTATCTATATAAAACTTAAACCGAAACATTGAAATAAGGGATCTAAAACTTAGTACACAAATTATACACTTGGATTAGTCGCAAATTAAGTGGCCTATTTACGATCAGCACTGCAAGACATTTAATCAATCTGGTAATTAAGTCCAATTAGACCCTGCATCTATCTATCTATCTATCTGTCTATCTGTCTATCTGTCTATCTATCTGTCTAGCTATCTATCTATCTATCTGTCTACATAAAAAAGGTGGAGCTGAACATTTTATAAGATAAAAAAAACGTATTCACATTACAATGATAATATTTGTTATTAAATATCTAAGGTGCCTTATCTATAATACATTTACTATTATTTTTGTGTTTACTTTAAGTGAACACCTGGACTATCTCAAGCTTTCTTTACAGAAGACGTAAGAAGAGAAAATTGCTGCACATTGACATGCAGAGATCGCTTGAAGCGGATGGCCCTTTTTAGGAATCCTTTGAATAAATTTCGTATCCTGATGTGAATGTGAAGTCATGCTAATCCTTCTAAAGAGAATTGAGCACGCTGGCCGAGCTGAATAACATTGAAGATAGCTATCAAAAGATGGATGTTAGGAAAAAAAAAAATCAAGGTTTGTATCCTGTATTGGTTTAGTATATTTTGATACTTGCGTTAATACGTCACTGACGCACTGAACAGGAAGTTAATTGTTACAATAAGCGTATATCTTTTTGTTTCACTCACGACACCTTCAAATCAAATAAGTTTTAAAACCATCCAATAGTTAACAAAGATCAGAATTCCTAAATCCACCCAGGACCTATACTTCAGGAACATCAACACATTGTAGAGTGCTTTGAGGCTCATTAAATCTCTTCTCATGCTAGCAGCGATCAATGACCAGGGAAAGGTTAAGTTGGTTTGATTCAGAAAATGTATAAGCTACAATACTGATTCTTGATCCATGAATAACACCCTGCTGGCATATCCTGGTTCAAATAGACGGTAACAGGATGTTTTCCTTTATTTAAGACTTGAGCATTATGACTAGGCCGGTTGGTTCAAGGTCGATACACCATAACGAAGATATCAACTGTGCCAGTAATCGTATAAGCTTAGGGAATAAAACATGACGCACCCTCGCTGCTGTTCTTTGCTATCTTAAACCATATCCTGGTTAAATTCTGGTGCAGGGATATCAAAGAAGAAATGAACAGACAGATTGAATGGCAGGTCAAACACAAACTATACAAATATTTACTTTGTGATACAAAAAAGAATCCAACAGTTCCTCAGATGGACACAGGATGAACAGCCTACGTGGATCTGACGAATCTTTCACCGACAATGACCAAAAAAAAAAAAAGAAAACCTTAAGACAGAAAAGTAGATTTTGGACTTCTTGTAATTTGAAACAAGAGTTCTCACAATCTGGTTACGTACAATGCTGATGGCATTTTTAAAGAGAAGAATGTTACAAGAAGTGTTGGAATGTAACCCAGATAACTATCACAATCTCATATCTTATGATAGGAATGTACTGTTTACATCTCAATGCTTAGCTTACCATACCTCTTGCCAGAAAGCGAGCATCCATTAAAGTAAGAAAAAGTGTCCATTTGTCAACCATATCGTCAAAAATATGTATCATTTTTTAAAAATAATGCATAAGTTGGATCTTTTTGAAAAAAAAATTGAGAGATTTTATACTATGCATCATTTAAACCCCTGTCACCTCCGAGAAGTATTTCGTGGCCCAGTGCTCTATCTAAGCCAGTTTTGAATACACGTGCTGACGTAGCCGCAAATTCTGCCTTTGAAATAGACTGGACAGAGCTAAGACGAAAAAGAAACTTAAAAGTTTTAAGTTTTGCCAGTCTGTTTTAGTTTTGATGTGACTGATCAGGAGACGACCAGGAAGACCACCCAACTGGTGACACCCAGAAATCAAGACAAGATCTGAGAGACGTTGCCTGGCTCGGCATGGTTGACAAGAGAATGTTAATTTAAAATTAAGGAACTTGAAATTTTGTTTGTTTCGTTTGTTTAATTGCTCTGACTATGACACAAGAAAACTGCACAGAGTACAATCATGCAATATCAAGCAGAACAAAAAAATATCCTCACACTTACCTGTATTTGACACGAGTCTCAGCCTACCTAACCTCAGTACGTATCTGTACAAAATGTTTGGCCCTCATATCGAGCCCTCATTAAATATTTGCATATTCAGCCTCATTGTTTCAGTATTTTTAGACTTGAACACAGAATTTATAGTTGCAATCCACCAACATTCGTGAATAAAAAATAATCGGAGGCAGAAAGCACACTAACAAAAAAAAAAAAAAAGTCTCCATGGCAGAAAGTTTCCAAATAAAGAAAAAAAAAATGCATGTCAAAATCAAATCACTGTCAACGTTCCGCTCTGGACCGAGTTGTATGAACAGCTACAGATCTTGTTAGAAATCAAATCACATGCCATGATCACAGAATGAGAAATTCTTACCATCACATATCAATTCAATGAGAAAAATGGTGGATCTTTGTACAAAGTAACGGAATATAAAAATGAGCTTCGAGTAATAACATTTAAATAAAAAACATACATTTGTACACGAAAAGATTTTAATTCTGGGTCATCATTGAAATTGTTGGCTCTACTTTTGTGAATAGACATTTTACTATAACCCATTACAAGTGGAGATCAACTTACAACAATTCACTGTTATTAAAATCAATCAATTTAGGAAAAAATAGATTCAAAGCGTACAAGTTTGTTGATGACACTAATTATGTCTCCTAGATGGAAGCTGACTAAAAGATGATACTCTCGGGAGAGTGAGGCTGCAGGAGGTCTACGGAGGAAAAGAACTCCCCGGTAAACATTTTTTTTTTGCCCTTGACTTTGTACGTTCCATAAGGACGGGGCTACACCGAGCTGTTGAATCTGGGTGGTCTCTTGTCTTCTTTTGTTAAAGGCACTATGAATGGTAGGAACTGTGATTTTCCTAGCATACTTAGAATATGATTGCAATACCAAACGTACTGACAAACAAACAAACAAAAATGTGGGAATTAAATTAAATCTTCTTGACGGGGTCCCGGTGAAATCAATGTGCCAGATACAGGAAAGCGTTGTGAGAAGACATTGACATATTGGAGAACAAAGTAATGCATCAGCTGTATCCGAAGTTGTTCTTGTTATTATCTAGTCTGACACTCAGGCGGATACCACGTTTTTATTTTTACCCACTTTTCACTTCCTGTGAACAATTATTTCCTTCATGGGACTACAGTAACCTCTTGAACAATTGTTTTGCATACTGATGATAATGACAGCTTCCCAGTCAAAGCGCATGCTCACGACATTGTCTCAACATCTCCTACCACACAATTGGATGCGGTGAAAACTAATAAACTGTCGAATAAATCGCTACGTCACATGGATTTGGCCATATCATAATCGGTCTCAGTCACACCATTTTCATTTTCCAACTCAAAGTAAGTATGATCCACCTTACTAGTTGTCCGGTTTTTATTGACCACAGCGTAGTCTGGTACAGCATTAGCCCTCGGTCTTTTCTCGTCGTTAGCTTGGAGTGTGAAATGTGGATCGTTATCTGTTTCAGGTCTCTTGTCTGAGAATGGACTGTTGGTTGTTTGTTTCTTGTTGACTACAGCATAGTCCGGCGACACCCTATTCACTGAGGACATCTCGTTGTTTATTTGGTATGTTGGCGTCTCGTCAGTTGTGTGACGGTCACCGCCGGTGGGCGGGTCGTCAGTTGTATGACGGTCACCGCCGGGGGGTGGGTCGACATTGATAACTTCAACCGGATTGGCTGATTCCTCCAGTATGGGATGGGCAAAGGAATAACGCAATTGTTCATTGGTCGCTGGTGTGAAGAAGGCGGGCTCAGGGAGTGGCTTTCGTGTCTTGGGATCTTCTTTTGTATGAAGTAGAACGTTGTAAGGATTAGTAATTTGCTTTACTTTATCGCCGAGTTTTGAATAAACGTTTTTAGATTTAGGAGTTGTGTCGCCCAGGTCAGAATAGTGACTTTCTTCTACAGTATTGTAATCGTCATCAGTGATATCGCTCTGGTGTGTAGTTGTTGGATCTTCATGTCCTTCCGTGGTCGCAGCATCATATGAATCGATACCATCAGTATGCTCGTAATCATCGGTAATGATTTGTCTATTCTGATTGCTTTCTGGTTCACTAGGATGGGTCACTATGTCGCTCTGATTTAAATCGATTCCAGTGTATCCGTTATCGCCATCTGTACTTTCTTCCACTATTTTACTATTAACGTAATCATTCTGTTTCACTTGTCCATCACTCACATATTCATCGATGTTAAGCATGGCAAAATCGTAATCATTGCCTATGTTAACTTCATGGTCTCTTTCCACCATATTCTGTCCGATACTCTTTTCAGACATGTTCTTTTTCTTTTGTAGTTTGTCTTGGTTGTCTTTAGCATGAACTTTCTGTTCTGTCTTTTGCACTAGAGCGTATCCAAATTCATCACGTCTTCTGGAAGTTTTCTGATTTAAGTAACCATTGGCAACCTGACCAGTACCGTTGTTACTCATGTTCATGCCACCGTTATCATCTAATGCCTTAGCTACACTATGGTGTATATTATCAGATTCTGTATCTGTGTTCTCATCGTGAGACGGAGTTTTTGGTGGTGTTGACGTGTGTACAGTGGTGCTAGATGAAGGGATGTCAGTATGCTGATCTTTCTCACCAATGTTTATATCAGGCAGTAGGGCATTTTGAAATGTGTGGGATTTCTTTGTCAAACCCATTGGAACATTGCCAGAATAATGGAGGGATTCTTCATTTACTGTGTTACTGACAGTTACAACAGCGCTAGAATTTTGATGATTTGCCGTGTTTGATTTGGTTGACTGTCGTCTTCGTCTCAGTATGACGACAACAACAATTACAGCTATGATAATGGCCAGCAAAACACCAACCACAGCACCGATAATGACACCTGTGTTGTCATCTGACGTTCTTGCACTGGTCTCTGATGTCGTTGTGGTATTCCTGGGGTTAACTATGGTTGTACTTTTTGTATTTGTCTTTGTCATTGCTGATGTCATTGGGGTCGTCGTCGTTGTCGTCGTGAATGTTGTTGTTGTTGTTGCCATTGTCGTTGTTGTTGTTGTTGACATTCTTTTTGTGGAAGTTACAGATGTTCCATCAGCGTTTGAGCAATGATCTGTGCACTGGTTAAATTCTATAAATCCAGGAATATTGCTGCTGAGTATGAACATCTCTCTTCGGTAGGTCCAGTCCAATGCTACACAACTAAACCTGCAAGAACCAACACTCGGCACTTGGTAAGATGTAAAACGGTTTGTAGTGTCTGTCACAAATCCCAGACTGGGAGATGTAATAATTATAACAAGACAACAATCACGAATGAACAAGTATAACACTTAACAGAACAACCCATCAGACTCACACATTTATTATACATAAACATAAAGATAATAGCGCAACTACATACATTATATTATTCCATTCAACTGCCGTACAACGGCCTTCTCCCGTACGCACACTTCCTCGGGTCCACAACCCGGTAGTTACTTTCTAAAGACACTTCGGTCTCAGCTTCTCCTCTCCATGTCTTAATAGCACATTAATATTTCACTGGTACCGCAGTCTCCTAATAGCCCCTTCCTATTGCCATAACACATTAGCATTCCAATAGCACATCAACATGGCAATAGCACATTAGCATTTCAATAGCACATCAACATGGCAATAGCACATTAGAATTTCAATAGCACATCAACATGGCAATAGCCCATTAACGATCATATAATTATACGTCCCTGTCGGTGGCCAGACTGCCACGACTCATGTGCCTCTACTGTCCTGCCCCGACAGCTTCCTTCCTGGCCTATGTGTGGCCTCCGGCCCTATGCTGGCCTATCCCCTGTGCTCACCGTAGGCGGCTCTTCGGCCCGTCCCCGGCACCTACAAGAATAACATTACATTGGTATAATACCACACCACTTCTATTCACTTCACCCCTCATTACAACTCATGAAGCGTACACACAATAGTCCACCTTTCACTCGCCACACATCCTACGGTAACACACCTCCACCGTAGTACACAATACTCACTTTCGCTACAAATCCATGAACTTAACTATCGCTCATGGCGCACATTGCTATATACAGTATCAAGGACTTCCACATTCCTCACATATACTTATTTACATCATGCTAATAGACGAATATAATACATCAATCATAACTATTATCAATCATCGTTTCACCTACCAGTCATCACTGGAAAAACACTACTCCCAAGTCTTCCGACTGCTCTCCTTATGTTCGCCCTCTGGGGCTTTCTCCTGCGTCCGCTCTCTAGGACGTCTTAGCGTGCAGTGATAGTAATACAGCGCTCTCGCCTCATTCAGACCCCCCCCCCACTCACAACATGCACGCTTTCCCTTCCCCGTGGCCCGTGGGTTAACTTTATTCTAACCCTCTTCTCGTAACTACTGATCCTCGCTCACTCGCTCGTGACAGTGTCACACTGTTGCACTCTCGTGCAATGCAATGCATAATAATAAACTGTCCACTCGGAACGCACAATACCTATTCTGCATTTGAAGAATGAGGAACTGCCCGTGTAACCATCTGATGGTTTTGTGCCCCATACGCTGTTTACATGTAGATTTTGGAGTGAAAACGTAGGCGTACACGTTTGGGTTGTTTCCATACAAAGACACAGGTGAAATCTATAATAGACAAACAGTGAAAGAAAATGAAATCATTCACACAAAAGATGAATAAATATATAGAGGGTTAGTGTAATATTATGAAAGTGTAATGGGCCATACTACAGTGTGATAATTATGACCGGGATGCTCTCTTATAATGCCACACCGGTGCTCTGCGGCCTCACATTTTCCAAGTCCGGCCCTTACAGTGTATGTGAAAGGTTGCCTACGACTGTTCTAGTCAATTAGTGTTTTGCTTTGTGATACATTTTCTAGATTCAAAGTTTCCCAAAGTATTACTGTATTTTTGTATCTGTGTGTGCTGAACATCTGTTTTACTTGTGAGAGATGTAAACTCGTGCTGTTCTCTCACAGAACAACCCTCATCCCCCTCCACCCACCCACACACACACATACTTTTGAAACAAAAAGTAATCGATACTTTGATTACTTTTCACAAAAGTAGTCAGTAATCGCGACCGCTGAAAATTGGAAGTATCGCCCACCACTAGGTACTGTAAGTCCTACCAGTGGTCGTGTATTGGATGAAAAAAAAGTGAGAGATGGTATTTTGCCAATACTATGAATATGAATATGTCGATATTCAGTACTCTTTTTTTTTTCTGCGAAATTGTATTTGCATCAATAGGAATATTGATATATAATGGCCCGATTTTCTTTCAGGTCAACGTAATGTCAGCAAACACAAGAGCTGTAGCTATACTCACTCATTAAATAAATCCTCAGTGAATTTCACAGTCCTGTAGGAAAATGACCATCCAACATATACTGTCGTGTCCACTGTAATTGACCTCTGACCAGCTGCAACAAACACGATGACAGCAAAGGAAAGTAACACCTTCATGATGTCCAGCGCCATTCTGTGAAATTACCCAATTTGGCCACTGATCAATCAAACCAAATACAATGAAACAAAATAAAATAAATATAAAATAAAATAAATGGCTGGAGGAAAGAGTCTAAGAGTTCTTCCGTGTCAGAGAAACATGTCAAACAAGTGTTCTGGCCCTGGACTTCCATCCATTGTTAGCATTAAAATGTCAGTGAGTCGGTTAATAAATTAGATAATACTGAATTTACTTCACTTGGCTGTTAGTTATATAATATCATGAATTTGGTGGGGCAGCTCAAGATAAAGCTGCACTTTTGATTTGAAGCGTGACACTTCGGGAACAGATTCTATTAACTATGAGGATCATTTTCAAGACACACCAGAAAGCTCTCTGTCGATCAGATTGATCAATCAAAATTAGCATATAAGTCAGTTTCTGAACATATGGGCTACCATAGCCATTCCCAGCGGTTGTATCTTGTGATGCCCAACAATTTAATACGTGTTGCATCGACAGTTCCAAGTTATTTCTATGCAATCATTGGCTACTTCCTGTCTGTATATTCCTGCTCTCTCGTTGTCCTCATCCATGAGGCGAGTAGACCAATGTGTTCATGAGTTGAGGGCACATTACAGCTATTCTTAATGGTTTATTACATTATAATTCTTCGTTTCGTTCTCTCTGTACAAAAAAAATGGGACATGATTTTCAAAAACACATGAATTTCCTTCAGTTCCGTGCAGAAACCACTCAAAATAAATATCCATCTTCCAATGACTGCTGTGACATTCTCAAAGTAACGTACACATTGATAGCCCAGATGAGCGAAATTAATGGTCACGTGGTGTTGTGGCAACCATTTATTGGAACTTTTTTGTCTTGTTGCTGCTACATCACACACAATAAAAACAACAAGACAGCTATTGCATGTTTTGCTGGGAAAGATGTTGTCTACGGGCATATCGGGAAACACCAGCAAGATTTCAGGAAAATTGGCGAATGTCCGTGTTCGTGTTGATATTCCGAGACTTGATGAAGAGAGAGGGGCTTTGCTGATACGTTTATAAACCATAGCGTAGCCGTGCATAAATTCTTCAGAATCAAAGTTTGTAAATGATGTTGCAACGGGAAGGAAATCCTTATGATCCATAGCCTGACAATCAGGTTAAATACACTGAGCCGTAGCAAATACTTCTACACCATATGAAAATGTCTACTTGTGTGATAGGCCGCCTTGTCACTACATACCCACACAAAGCTTCTGCTATAGTTTTGTTATGCAAAATCTGCACACAGTAAGGAAAACTGCCAATTGACCGCCAGATCCTCTGGATACTGAGATCAGGCGGTATGAAGCAACAAGAGCACAGTCTCAGACAAAGAGTCAGGTTTTATTCAAATCAACATCAAAAGTGGAAGAAGCACAAAATTAGGACAGAGCAATGGATTGTATTGCGTTTGCTTGAACATGATTGTCGTTCATAGAGAGTTTTCTTGAGGATGCCGAATCTGCTCTTGTATTCAGAATGTCGTCGTTACCGGAGATGCTGTGAGATGTACATTGCAGCCTGTGGCTTTGCGGACTGTCGCGATGTGGGTTACATGGGGATATTTCGACTGACACTCTTTCGAGGTCCGCTCCCACAATCGACGAACACACAAAAATAAATACTTGCACTCTAGAAACTAAATAAATCAATTGCTTTCAATTTTAGCAGAACTGTAGAGCAGTTTAATTACAGGAATTAATGTAACAAATATAATTATAAATATATATATCAATTCAAAGGCAACTGAATCTAACTAATGGAACTACAGCTTTTATAAAGACTAACGAATTCAATCTAACTACTTGCAGGTCATATGAGTTATATGGCAAATAGAATCCGCGCACGTGGCGACAGATTTAACAGTTTAAATTCTATTAATTCAATGAGACATGTTATGATGTGGACATTTCCTCTAGACACGCCATGGAGAATGCTTGTACAACCATGCGTTGTCTGGCGGTAGCTCTGAAACTGTCTTCAAAAGTAAGTAGAACGGTTCACTTTCATCATTACAAATTAGTATAGACTCTCACCATGCGGCCCTCACTGGGAGTGAGAGCGCTGGATGTAAACGCTGTGGGTTTATATCAAACCAAGTAGCTTAGGCTCTGGAGCTTTAAATCAGGCCCCTCACAATGGACTGCTCAACTGCGTCTCCATGTCCCTCATCTGGCTGAGGACTATCGCCGTCCACCTCGTAAATGGATTTTCTACATGTGGCCCAGAACTAAGTTCTGTATGGCCTTAAATACTGGACTGCATCTGCAGCTTACCGTCTAATTCCTGGATTGTGATTGGTGCAACCACTTCTAGCTCAGCTGCCGAACTGAGTTATTTTAAGTAACAGCCCTACGCAACGACCTTGGGTCGACATCAAAGGTCGAATTACTTCAATACAATATAATATAAATTTTATAGCAATAAATTCTTAACATGTTCAAAACCCCGAGCTTTTACTCTGGATCACGGTTTTTCTGTACGTCAGCAGACGTCTCAATAACATTTAATTCCTACTCACCCCTTCCCTCTTTACTACCCCTAGTTCAAAACACGAGATACAACAAGTGCTCAGTCATGCACACCTACGCTGTCCCTCTATCCTTCCCCACCTTCTGTCTATCTATCAGGGAAAAAACTGTTCAAAACACATTGTTTACGAGACCAGCTCAAGGCCAAGTTATGCTGGCTCGTACAATAATTACGTTTCTAAAAATTACTTACTGCTCTCGCAAAAATTTACTCTTATGAATTAAATCTGCTCTTGACACATCCCCCACCCCAGTGAAAACTTAGGGTTTGAACGACACAATGTGTACTAAAGTCATTAAGTCAGAATACATTTGGAAGCCATATGGAAAAACTATAGCGTTAAGTGAAAGTCATGAAAAAAATTGTTGAGAACGTGCATTCTGAAGGACATATGGGACGTTCTATAATATATGTGGTAATTGTGTATAGTGTAATATATGTAATGTAACAATATCGTTACAATTAAAGTGATAACCTATTTCACAAAGACATACTGTAAAGACTTAAAATATTGAGCATCTAGCTCATAGCTTCACTGAGCGTAATTATGACATATATAACATGTACAAACAATGGTTAATCTAACGTAATGGTATCCTGGCAGCAGTAGGTCTGGTCCCTTGGTTTGCCATTTCCTCATCTCATTGACCCGCAGACAAAGGCGTCAAGGTTGTCTGGAACTCAGGTCTTGGTCAGAATGGACGCTAGTGTATAAAGGAATCACATAAATTTTGAGAAAGTATGCCCATAACTTGTAGGACAAATAATGTGAAACCATCCACGGTCTCCGAATAAGGTGAAAAATGCTCAACCTCAATGTTTACAGACTATATAATGATACTAAATTAACCGGGACAACACATCGGCTTGTAGATTATCATTCCCAGGTATAGCTCTAATGGTAAATTTGTATTCCTGGAGCGCAAGGCTCCATCGGGTAAGTCGCGCATTTCTCGCTCTGTTCGACTTGAGGAATAGTAATGGACGATGATCCGTTTCAATTATAAATTCGGACATTAATAAGTATCGAGAAAATGCATCGACCGCGTAAACAATCGCGAGACACTCACGTTCGATAATCGCATATCGAGTCTCTCTATCAAGTAGCTTCCGGCTTGCGTAAAAGCACGGACGTAAGGAACCTTCATGCTCTTGGAGCAACACGGCGCCGATACCTTTATCCGACGCATCTGTACGGACGACGAAGGTCTGGCGAATATCTGGTAAAACAAGCAGGGGGAAAGTAGAAAATAAATTCTGAATAGTCTGAAGGGCATCAGCGCACTGAGGCGTCCAGACGACTTTATTTGGAAAATTCTTCCTCGTTAGATCAGATAACGGGGCTGAAAGGGAAGAAAAGTTTGGTATGAACTTCCTGTAGTAATTCAAAAGTCCCAACAAGCTACGGACTTGTTTTTTAGTTTTAGGGGGTTGAAGTTTCAAAATAGTGGATATTTTGCGATTGTCTGGAGTCTGAACCCCGCGGGTTATGGTATGACCCAAGAAGTTTATGTGGGAATAGCCCAAGAAGACCTTACTGGGCCTCGCGGTAAGGCCAGCTCGGCGAAGAGTGGCAAAGACTTCACGAAGGGCCATCAAGTGGCCAGCCCAATCGGTCTGAAAAATACATATATCATCGAAGTAGGATAACACGCAGCGCAGTTCATTTAATAAGATGTTCATCATGCGCGCGAAAGTTGCTGGTGCAGTAACCAGTCCAAAAGGCATATATTTCCATTGCATTAAACCCAAAGGGGTTTGAAAGGCTGTATACTGTTTACTATCCTCTTCGAGAGGAATCTGCCAATATCCTTTGGATAAGTCTATTTTAGAGAAGATAGTGGCGTTAGATAACCGCGCGAAAAGGTCCTCCTGATTGGGAATGGGTTCCGCATCATAGATGGTAATAGCATTGAGCTTTCTATAGTCAATGCAGAAGCGCACGGTATCGTCTTTCTTCTTGACTAACACAATGGGCGAGCAATAAGGGCTTGTAGACCGCTCTATTACGCCTAATTGTAACATTGCACGTACCTCGGTGATTATTGTTTCGTGAGCGTGCAGCGGGTACGGGTACGGTTTTACAAAAACAGGCACGTCTGTCTGGAGACGGATTACATGTTGGACTAAAAACGTACAACCGGGCAGGTCAGTGAACACTGTCGCAAATTCTTGGAGCAGGTCCGTAAGGTCCTGTTTTTGAGACGGCGTAAGCTCATCACTGATATTAATATCACTGATGCTCTCGGAGGCTTGTAATATGGGCAAGGATCTGTCGATATTTAACGGGTCCTCGTCGTCGACAGTAACTAAAGCCGCGTTGGCCCTTGCGATGACATGAACGGAGTCGCCTCGACGACGATCATCGCTAGGCAGGTACTTTTTGAGCATATTAATATGGAATACTTTTTGCTGCCCGCGGATGTCTATCAAGTAATTGACTCTGGAGAGTCTCTTTTGGACTCTATATGGTCCCTTCCACGTTAGAAGGAGTTTATTTTGCGTTTGAGGCAAAAGTACAAGTGTCAGATCTCCGACGGTTAAGGCGCGCATTTGGGCGCCCTGATCGCGATAAAATTTTGAAGAACTCGCTCTAGCGCATGCAAATTGCAGAGCGGTTTTGCATGCATTAATAATTCGTTGTCGGAGATCGACAACATATTGATACGCGGAGCGCGTATCATAATCATCGGTTTCCGAACCGGTGAACAATTGACTAAGAATGGCCATCGGGCCACGTGGTTTACGTCCGTATAATAGTTCAAATGGGGAGAAACCCGTGGACGCGTGCGGGAGTTCCCTATAGGCGAAAAGAATAGCGGGGAGCTGACGGTCCCAGTCTCCTGGTCTATCGGCAGATACGCGGGCTAACATTGCCTTCATGCTCGCGTTCCACCGCTCGCAACAACCGTTTGATTGCGGATGATAGGGGGACGTTAATTTCTGCCTAATGCCCGCTAACTCCAGCACCTTTTTGTATAGTTCAGAGGTGAATTGTGGACCTCTGTCGGAAAGAATCTCGCCGGGAAATCCGACTCGCGAGAAAATAGTCATAAGCGCTTCAGCGATATGGTCAGCCGTAATGTCTTTCAAGGGAATAGCCTCAGGCCAGCGCGTCGCGTAGTCGATGACCGAAAGAATAAAACGGTGGCCCCTATCTGATTTAGTAAGAGGGCCAACCAAGTCAATCGCGACCCGCTGAAATGGGATTGAGACTGGAGGCATTTCCTGTAGGGGCGCGCGCGATGCCTTACCTTTGGGTGTACGTTTTTGACACACATCGCAGCGCGCCACAAAACGGTTGACGTCCGCGTATACTCCAGGCCAAAAAAAATGTGCCAATATTCGTGACTTGGTTCTGGCTGAACCTTGGTGGCCTGAAAAGGAAGTGTCGTGCGCGAGACGCAAAATATCACGACGGAACGACTTAGGAACTACCAGCTGTTCGACGGCGTCGCGTTTATTTCTGAAATTTCTATAAAGTAATTTATTCTTAATAAGGAATGGAGAGGCATTTCCATTCTGAGGTTGAACCCTCGCAAACAGCGGTTGAAGTGAAGAGTCGTTTTGTTGTTCTCTGTAAAAAATGGAAGGCGTGACATTGAAATCAAAAACGGGGGTCGCTAAATTACTATCCGGTGGACGCTTTGACTGTTGTCGGGTGATTACACACGCAACTTCTTCTGTCCAGATGTTCAAGTCGCCGTCAGGTGTATCGTTCACCTGTGGTAAGTTACCAATTATTAAATCGGCAACCGGATTCGGTAAAACACACGCCGTTACGACACCGGTAATAAATGGCGTGGCGACGTAGACCTCCGCGAGTCGGAAACGCTCGACGGTGTCCCCTCCAGTGTCGCGATGTGGGTTACATGGGGATATTTCGACTGACACTCTTTCGAGGTCCGCTCCCACAATCGACGGACACACAAAAATAAATACTTGCACTCTAGAAACTAAATAAATCAATTGCTTTCAATTTTAGCAGAACTGTAGAGCAGTTTAATTACAGGAATTAATGTAACAAATATAATTATAAATATATATATCAATTCAAAGGCAACTGAATCTAACTAATGGAACTACAGCTTTTATAAAGACTAACGAATTCAATCTAACTACTTGCAGGTCATATGAGTTATATGGCAAATAGAATCCGCGCACGTGGCGACAGATTTAACAGTTTAAATTCTATTAATTCAATGAGACATGTTATGATGTGGACATTTCCTCTAGACACGCCATGGAGAATGCTTGTACAACCATGCGTTGTCTGGCGGTAGCTCTGAAACTGTCTTCAAAAGTAAGTAGAACGGTTCACTTTCATCATTACAAATTAGTATAGACTCTCACCATGCGGCCCTCACTGGGAGTGAGAGCGCTGGATGTAAAAGCTGTGGGTTTATATCAAACCAAGTAGCTTAGGCTCTGGAGCTTTAAATCAGGCCCCTCACAATGGACTGCTCAACTGCGTCTCCATGTCCCTCATCTGGCTGAGGACTATCGCCGTCCACCTCGTAAATGGATTTTCTACATGTGGCCCAGAACTAAGTTCTGTATGGCCTTAAATACTGGACTGCATCTGCAGCTTACCGTCTAATTCCTGGATTGTGATTGGTGCAACCACTTCTAGCTCAGCTGCCGAACTGAGTTATTTTAAGTAACAGCCCTACGCAACGACCTTGGGTCGACATCAAAGGTCGAATTACTTCAATACAATATAATATAAATTTTATAGCAATAAATTCTTAACATGTTCAAAACCCCGAGCTTTTACTCTGGATCACGGTTTTTCTGTACGTCAGCAGACGTCTCAATAACATTTAATTCCTACTCACCCCTTCCCTCTTTACTACCCCTAGTTCAAAACACGAGATACAACAAGTGCTCAGTCATGCACACCTACGCTGTCCCTCTATCCTTCCCCACCTTCTGTCTATCTATCAGGGAAAAAACTGTTCAAAACACATTGTTTACGAGACCAGCTCAAGGCCAAGTTATGCTGGCTCGTACAATAATTACGTTTCTAAAAATTACTTACTGCTCTCGCAAAAATTTACTCTTATGAATTAAATCTGCTCTTGACACGGACAAAGGGGACGCTTTATGCTCGTGTTATCGGGATTCTCAATTCCGGACACCAACACAGAAGTTCAAGGCCACGAAGAAACATTTACATGGGTGAAACAAGTTATTTTATTTCTTGAGTACTAACCTATTAATAGCAAAGATGCATTCCCATGGGCTGTCTACCATGCCCCACTTCAGCCCCTTTCAGGGGTATCAACTGTAAATACTCGTCACTCTTCGCCGGTGGAGAATGCCCTACTAATAGCACTTATGTTATCTTCTCTTCCTCATGCTGAATCCAGCACACACACCAATTCTTTATAATGTACCGGCCATAGTACTAACTGTCAAAGGAGACACAATGGTAATGGTTATGCAAATATGGTGAGCATATGTGTGTGCGTGGAGGTGGGGGCTTCCTATGGAGATCTCTTCATTCCTCGGAAACTGGTTATAAAGTGTAGGGTGGACCACTGCATTCTATGCCAACAGCAGAGACTCTCCTGCAATAAAGACATAAATACAGTGCACTCACAGCATCTGGAATGGCGTCATCTGGCATGGTTGAGTATTAAATTTCTTCAAGTCACCTCACCTGACCAGAAACAGTCATGGCCATCAGTTTACAACATAAGCACTGTACATATTGCTGCACGGGCGGTGTCACGAGCAGAGTTAGGGTCTTGGGGATGTTACGACTGCACGAGAGGCAGCTAACTCACACTCGGACACAACCACACAAGAAAATTATTAAATAACTAGAGCGTATATATGTCAGGCCGGTCAGGCCATAGTTTACATAAATATTAATAACAAACAAAAGACAATAGGGGTATATATTCAAACCAAAAAACTCTAATTAATAACTTAACCAATGATATTCATGTAACTATGGAGGTACTGCAATCAATAGCTAATAGGTATATTATACGAAACTAGATATCAATTTAAAGTGACAGTTGAGTCGCCACTGGCCAGTCGCCAGGCAAACTCTCCCTAAATCATATGGGCTTGAGTGTTAGGAGAGCCCAGTATGTTCAAAGCCTACAGAAGCACTCTTCGGCTTGTAGGTAATTTAAGCAGTTGCCAAAAGACTATATTTTATGCACAATCACTATTCAATTCATCAACAATGTGCTATATTATTCCAATCATACTATGGCAATAGATCTATGATACAGGACACTCGTGGTCGAGTGCCAGCTGGGGTTTCCTTAGTCTTCCTATGAGGCCGTAGTTCTCTCTCTATCTCCGATCTCTAATTATGCTTGAATAAATAAGATATAGTACCATTGGTCACGCCTACTGGTAGGCGCGAACATCAATATAGCGCAGCGTGGGCTTTCAAAGGTCAGCCCACTCAGACCTTTCTTTCTAGAGCTCAGTCAGTCCGTTAGCAAGGACTTCTTGTCTTCAAAGCACACAGTTCAGGTCAACCGGAGATACTTCACGACACGATGCTTCTGCTCGTCTGTATTCACTAAATCTGAACGTTACACGATGTTTTATACTATCTAACTACCCAGCGTGCTAGTCCGCTGGCCCAATTAGTTCAGCTATCTCATAGGTCGAAACCTCCCACCATTTTAATTGTAGTAATACGTCTGCACTATTCTACCAGCCAGTTAACGTGCAAAAACTTGTCTAGTCATACTTAACAATGTCAACTGTCCCCACCTTGTTTCACCCCTACTCCATTACTTATTAATCACGAACATTAAAACCCACAAGCGTGAATCTAACAGTGTAACTTTACATTTATTTACTCACCAACTATAATTCGCGAGGACCGTTCAAGGCCACCAGCCAATTTCTCATGGCCCTGGTAAACAACAACAACTCACTCTCTGCGTGAGTTTTAACAACATCTGAATCATGACAGGCGGGACGTTCTCCTGTGCAATTCAATCTCTGAATGGTGGTATCTTCCTTAGGTAGCATCATCAACAGGGAACTTTGCCTACTTGTCTCTATGTCATTCTTGAATTAGATGAAATTATCCAGTCTGTACTGCAAATTTTATCGTTGTCCCAAAACATGAATATTTTGCCCGCAGTAAGTACGGGACGTATCTAACCAAGCTGACGCTGTCAAGAACAGATTTAATTCATAAATGTTTCCACTGACTAAATTTTTGTGAGAGAGCAGTGAGTAATTTTTACAAACGTAATTATTGTGCGAGCCAGCATAACTTGGTCTCGTAAACAATTTGTTTTGAACAGTTTTTTTTTATAATAGATAGACAGAAGATGTGGGGAAGGATAGACGGACAGCGTAGGTGTGCATGACGGAGCACTTTTTATATCTCGTGTTTTGAACTAGGTTTAGTAGAGAGGGAAGGGGTGAGTAGGAATTAAATGTTATTGAGATGTCTGTTGACGTACAGAAAATACCGTGATCCAGAGTAAAAGCTCGGGGTTTTGAACATGTTAAGAATTTATTGCTATAAAATTACATTTTATTGTCTTGGGTGATTCGACCTTTGATGTCGACCCAAGGTCGTTGCGTAGGGCTGTTACTTAAAATAACTCAGTTCGGCAGCTGAGCTAGAAGTGGTTGCACCAATCACAAATCAGGAATTAGACGGTAAGCTGCAGATGCAGACCAGTATTTAAGGCCATACAGAACTTAGTTCTGGGCCACATGTAGACAATCCATTTACGAGGTGGTCGGCGATAGTCCTCAGCCAGATGAGAGAAATAGAGACGCAGTTGAGCAGTCCATTGTGAGGAGCCTGATTTAAAGCTCCAGAGCCTAAGCTACTT
This sequence comes from Onchidella celtica, assembly GCA_963931925.1. Taxonomy (NCBI): domain Eukaryota; kingdom Metazoa; phylum Mollusca; class Gastropoda; order Systellommatophora; family Onchidiidae; genus Onchidella; species Onchidella celtica. Next base: position 1,010,265 of record OZ007583.1, on the reverse strand, counting down.
GGTTTGATATAAACCCACAGCGTTTACATCCAGCGCTCTCACTCCCAGTGAGGGCCGCATGGTGAGAGTCCATACTAATTTGTAATGATGAAAGTGAACCGTTCTACTTACTTTTGAAGACAGTTTCAGAGCTACCGCCAGACAACGCATGGTTGTACAAGCATTCTCCATGGCGTGTCTAGAGGAAATGTCCATATCATAACATGTCTCATTGAATTAATAGAATTTAAACTGTTATATCCGTCGCCACGTGCGCGGATTCTATTTGGCATATAACTCATATGACCTGCAAGTAGTTAGATTGAATACGTTAGTCTTTATAGAAAGCTGTAGTTTCATTAGTTAGATTCAGTTGCCTTTGAATTGATATTTATATTTATAATTATATTTGTTACATTAATTCCTGTAATTAAACTGCCCTACAGTTCTGCTAAAAATCAAAGCAATTGATTTATTTAGTTTTTAGAGGGCAAGTATTTTTTTTTGTGTGTTCGTCGATTGTGGGAGCGGACCTCGAAAGAGTGTCAGTCGAAATATCCCCATCTAACCCACATCGCGACACTGGAGGGGACACTACACGACATTGTTTAATTTATAGTTTATTTAGATTAGATTATAATATCGTTTTTCTCTTTGATTAACTTTTGTTTCTTTTCAGTTTCAGTGCTCACGTGGTCTTCACGTTGAGCTACTTTAATTACTTCATTGTATTTAGTTTTGTATACTGCTTTCTTTGATTATTTGTTCCACATATTTCCGGCTCTCCCATTGACCCGAGGATCGAGGCCAAGGAGACTTCAACATAACTGAACGAAGAAAGACAAACGTACTGACTGTGGTGTACGCAAAGGCTAAAGGAATCTCCACCAGTTCCTTGAGTTAAGTGATTCCATCCTTAATATTGTCTGCGTTAAGGAGTTGAGTGTTCCTCCTTCTGTTTTACAGGCTGATTTTACTTTTTCTCTGTGTTTAGGAACTCACGGGCGGTGGCGAGGGCGTTCTTACGTTTGCGGGTCCCCCCTGCCAAAGTGGTGGCTTGGTCGCAGACTCTGCCGTCTCGACGACAGATTGTGCGGTCTCGCAACACCAGTGATTATTGAAACTGTGGGAAGTCGCATTCGCGAGAAGGGACTTTGATAGGGATCTGTACACTTTGTTTAGATTGTAGCGTTCCCATCTTCCTCGTTGTTTTAGGAAGACGTCTCTCTTGTCCTCTTCTTAATCCTATCTGTAAATAGGTTGAGACTGTAGGGTTTGTTATTGTCCGTCTTTTCTTGTTGGTCTGGCGTCTAGTTTCGTGTTTTTTTAATTTTTATTATACCTTACGTACATTATAATTATACATTCCTTTGTTTCTTATTTTACCTAAGTAACTCATGTGTCTACATTGACACATTGATTGAGTAATTTGATCTGGTTATTGAGAGTAACGATTTTATTGAATTGTTGGAACCCGTGCAGTTAGCACACTGCCAGTTCTATGGAGCTTATTAAGCGTTATGTATAACCGATCTCGTCTTTATATTGACGAGCTCCCGAGAGGGCAGTATTAGACTGTTTAGGGAGGTGACTTTTTTTTTGTGTAGTGATATGTGGTGAATATTGGTGTTATTGTCGGCTGGTGCCGCCGCCCGAAGAGCAATGAATTTGTCTCATGGGAAGAGTCTGTATCAGTATCGAGGTGATGTCGATATAAGAGCTATGTGAATTATATATATTGAGTATACTTTTTTTTTAGTCGTCTCCGTATGACGTCGACCCGAGGAGAGCAATAATGAGATTGCCTCATGGGATGGATTATATTGGTATTTTTCGATTATTTGAGAGATGTTTGGCAGTGATAACGTAGTACACTGCGTAATCGCGTATTCGCATGTTATTGTTGAACCTTCTTACAGGCATTGTAAGCCCCACAGGGCAGTGTAAGGCCTCTGGGCAGTGTAAGGCCACAGGCAGTGTAAGACGCCGAGATGCAGTGTAAGACCTCTGGGCAGTGTAAGGCCGCAGGCAGTGTAAGACCGACGGGCAGTGTAAGACCGACTAGTTATGTAAGGAAGGGAGTATTCGCGTTTTCAGATATTTTGCAGTGGTAACAGAGGACACTGCGTGTTCGCGTTTTGAGATATTTTGCAGTGGTAACAGAGGACACTGCGTGGTCGCGTTTTAAGAAGTTGTGAAGAAGAGTGGAGATGTGTTTTTTATACAACCGATTATGACTATGGTTTTCCGCGTTTCGTGGACCATCTAACGTAATACTAGATATGACAAGTAAGAATACTGATTATGATTGTGACTCTCCATGCGGTCAGTGGATGAGTTATCTAAGAACATTCCCGATATAGATATTGAATTGAACCGATTATGACTATATACCGAGATGACTGTGACACTTGACGTGTGCATGGCTTGCGTACGGAAACGGCGCATTAAATTAACTGCTATCGCCTGGTGGCACCTCATCTATCCCGGATTGGATATAATTAGAAATAGATTAAAGTGTAATGTTATTTCTGCTCCAATTGTTCATGCCTTGACGTGGAGGAGTGGCTTGCGTGTCCCAGTGATCCCAGGAGCTAAGCCAGCGGAGGCCTCGTGCCCCTGATAGCTTTAAGCAAGCTGGACAGGTCATGGGGGAAGGACCAGACAAGATTGAACAGACCGGCCCTCCAGGTTCGGGGGTTGGGCGTAGGGCTAACAACCCTACCCTGAAATCCTTGTTGGGGTGACCTTACTTGGAGAAACAAAAATCGTTACGGAAACAGCAACATGGAAAAACCAACGTTCTGGATGTGATGGACCTTCTGAGTACCTCGCGACTCGTATGAATGCAAGTAGTGAAAACCGAAAGGAAACTGCTAGCAGGATGAAGGAGGAACTGAACACCGCCAAAACCAAGACCAGGATTGGATACTGGAATGTTAGAACAATGTATGAATCGGGTAAGTTAGCACAAGTAACATCAGAGATGAGGCGCTACAACCTACACATCCTGGGTGTAAGTGAGAGCAGATGGACTGGATCTGGAAGGATCAAAACATCCACTGGAGAAACCGTTCTCTACTCTGGAAGAGAGGATGACCAACATCATGAAGGAGTAGCCATCATCCTAAAGAAAGGACTGGACAAATGCTTGTTGGAGTGGAAACCAGTCAATAGCAGACTGATGAGGATGAGGATGAAAGGACGACACACAAACATCACTGTCATCCAATGTTATGCACCAACCAACGAAAACGACAACACAGACAAAGACGACTTTTATGAACAACTCCAGGGGGAAATGGACATGACGCCACGGCATGATCTCATCATTGTCATGGGAGACCTCAATGCTAAGGTAGGTAAAGATGATATAAATTATGAAAGAGTAATGGGAAAACATGGAACTGGAACAAGGAATGACAATGGAGAAAGGCTTGTGGATTTTTGTGCCTTGAACAACTTAGTCATCGGAGGGACCCTTTTCACACACAGAGAAATTCACAAACTCACATGGAATTCTCCAAATGGAAGAGACAAGAACCAAATAGACCATTTGATGATCAACGGTATGTGGAGACGATCCCTTCTAGATGTGAAAGTGAAAAGAGGAGCTGACGTAGCCAGCGACCACCATCTAGTGGCAGCACTTATCAAAATTAAACTGAACAAGACCGGAATCAAGACATCAAAGCAAAGACACCTTAATATTCAGAAACTGAGAGATGCAAGTGTTAGAAATGCCTTCAACATACAAGTCAAGAACCGATTCCAGGCTCTACGAGAGTCTGATAAGAACAACCCTAAAGAAAGAGGAATCGATTCAGAGTGGAAAAGAGTAACTACAGTGTACGCAGAGAGCAGTGTAGCCTGCCTTGGATTTAATGAGAAAGGGAAAAGCAAGGAGTGGATCCAACAAAGAACATGGGATGTGATCGAGGAGAGGAAAGTCATGAAAAAGAAACTCCTACAAGTGAAATCGGAAAGGCTGAAAGAGAGGTACCAACATAGCTACACAGAGTTAAATAAGAAAGTGAAGAGACTAGTAAAGAAAGATAAACGAGAAGCCATGGAACAGCTAGCGGCAGATGCGGAGGAGGCAGCAGCAAGAGGAGAACAGGGTAAGCTCCACAAGATCACTAAGCGCATTTGTGGCAAGTACGGTGGAAGACCAAGTGTTCCAATCAAAGACAAGAATGGGAAACTACTGACCACAGAACGAGAACAGGATACACGCTGGACAGAGCACTTTCAGGAATTACTAAACCGGCCACCACCTGAAGATAGAATAATAATACAAGATGCTGCTGAAGACCTTGACATCAACATAGATCCACCAAAGAAAGAAGAGATAGTGGCAGCAATAAAGAGCCTAAAAAACAGCAAAGCCCCAGGAAAAGACAACTTGACTGCAGAACTGTTCAAAGCAGATCCGGATCAGTCAGCCACCATCCTTCAGCCACTGTTCACAGCTATCTGGGAAGCAGAAGCAGTACAAAAGAGCTGGAATGAAGGCAGAATAGTGAAAATACCCAAGAAAGGAGCACTCAGCGATTGCAACAACTGGCGTGGTATCACTCTCCTTTCTATACCCAGCAAAATCCTTGCCAAGATTATTGTGCAACGTATGTCAGATGCTGTGGACAAGACACTGAGAAAGGAACAGGCCGGATTCCGAAAGGGGAAAGGATGCATTGACCAGATCTTCACACTCCGAAACATCATAGAACAGTGTTCAGAATGGCAAAGGCAGCTCTATGTGAACTTCGTTGACTTCGAAAAGGCCTTCGACAGCATCCACAGAGAGAGTATATGGCGCATTCTTCGGCACTATGGGATTCCCAGCAAGCTTGTTGAACTCATCAAAAGCTTTTACAAGAACTTCAGTTGCAGTGTCGGAAACAGTGATGCATCCTTTGAAGTGAAAACTGGTGTACGGCAAGGATGTGTGATGTCAACAATTTTGTTTAACCTCGTAATCGACTGGATTATGCGGAAAACTACAGAGGATGCACCAAGAGGCATCAGATGGACACTCTTCGACAACCTAGAGGATTTGGACTTTGCGGATGACCTTGCGCTATTGTCACATAGTCACCAACACATGCAAGATAAGACGCAGAGACTACATAATTTTGGATGCAAAGTAGGCCTTCGGATTAGCCAGAAGAAGACAGAGATTATGACCCTAAATGTAGACACTCCAGCACCAGTGCAAGTAGATGACAAGAACCTCACCATGACGGACAAATTTAAATACCTTGGTAGCATTATCAGACCACAGGGTGGCACAAAGGAGGACATCCAAAGTAGGCTGGGAAATGCAAGGGCTGTCTTTCAAAGTATGAGCAACATCTGGAAATCGACACAATACGGCATCAACACCAAGATCAGACTGTACCAAAGCTGTGTCCTATCCACACTCCTGTATGGATCAGAGTGTTGGCGAATGACAGAAGGTGACCTCGCCAAGTTGTCTTCCTTCCACACCACATGTCTTCGTAGGATTCTCCGCATCTTTTGGCCAAACAAGATTTCTAATCAGGAACTACTAAGGCGATGCAAGCAAGAAGAAATAGCCAACATCATCACGAAGAGACGATGGAGATGGCTTGGACACGTGCTGCGAAAGGAAGCAAATTCTATAACCAAAACAGCACTTCAGTGGACACCGGAGGGACGGCGCAAGCGAGGCAGACCCAAGGCAACCTGGCGGAGAACAATCGAGGCAGAGATGAAATCCTTCAATCACTCATGGGGAACTCTCGCAAAGATGGCCCAGGACAGACAGGGCTGGAGATCCTTTGTTGCTGCCCTAAGCACCAGTGGGTGCAACAGGAAATAGTAGTAGTAGTAATGTTATTTAATTCAGATTTAGATTATTGTTGAATGCGAGAAGCGCTATATAATTCTTAAATCAAGACGAGCGCTACGCAGATTTTGAAAGAGTACGTCAGGCTAATTATCTGGTCGACGTTTGTTATTTCAGCTTCACTATGGCGAAATTTATAATTGATAAACCAGAATATGTTGCTATTTTATATAGAGTCTGTTGGACATTGAGGTTGAGCATTTTTCACCTTTTTCGGAGACCGTGGATGGTTTCACATTATATTGTCCTACCGATTATGGACATTCTTTCTCAAAATTTCCATGTGATTCCTTTTTCCACTAGCGTCCATCCTGACCATGACCTGAGTTTCAGACAACCTTGACGCCTTTGTCTGCGGGTCAATGAGATGAGAAAATGGCAAACCGAGCGACCAGACCTACTGCTGCCAGGATACCATTACTTTAATTAACTATTGTTCGTTCATGTTCTATGAATGTATTAATTACGCTCAGTGAAGCGATGAGCTAGTTGCTCAATATTTCAGTCTTTACAGTATGTCTGTGTGAGAGAAGTTTATCACTTTAATTAAGTGCTACAATAATTATATATTATCACAGAACGTCGCATACAAACATACATATGCTATTGTCCATCGATAATGCACGTTCTTAGAATTTTTTTTTTGACTTTCAGTAACGATATATTTTTTACTATATAGCCCTTTCCAAAGTACTATTACATAGCAACGTTAGTAGACAGTTATGTCGTTCAAACCCTAAGTTTTCACTGGGGTGGGGGATGTGTCAAGAACAGATTTAATTCATAAATGTTTCCACTGACTAAATTTTTGTGAGAGAGCAGTGAGTAATTTTTACAAACGTAATTATTGTGCGAGCCAGCATAACTTGGTCTCGTAAACAATTTGTTTTGAACAGTTTTTTTTTATAATAGATAGACAGAAGATGTGGGGAAGGATAGACGGACAGCGTAGGTGTGCATGACGGAGCACTTTTTATATCTCGTGTTTTGAACTAGGTTTAGTAGAGAGGGAAGGGGTGAGTAGGAATTAAATGTTATTGAGATGTCTGTTGACGTACAGAAAATACCGTGATCCAGAGTAAAAGCTCGGGGTTTTGAACATGTTAAGAATTTATTGCTATAAAATTACATTTTATTGTCTTGGGTGATTCGACCTTTGATGTCGACCCAAGGTCGTTGCGTAGGGCTGTTACTTAAAATAACTCAGTTCGGCAGCTGAGCTAGAAGTGGTTGCACCAATCACAAATCAGGAATTAGACGGTAAGCTGCAGATGCAGACCAGTATTTAAGGCCATACAGAACTTAGTTCTGGGCCACATGTAGACAATCCATTTACGAGGTGGTCGGCGATAGTCCTCAGCCAGATGAGAGAAATAGAGACGCAGTTGAGCAGTCCATTGTGAGGAGCCTGATTTAAAGCTCCAGAGCCTAAGCTACTTGGTTTGATATAAACCCACAGCGTTTACATCCAGCGCTCTCACTCCCAGTGAGGGCCGCATGGTGAGAGTCCATACTAATTTGTAATGATGAAAGTGAACCGTTCTACTTACTTTTGAAGACAGTTTCAGAGCTACCGCCAGACAACGCATGGTTGTACAAGCATTCTCCATGGCGTGTCTAGAGGAAATGTCCATATCATAACATGTCTCATTGAATTAATAGAATTTAAACTGTTATATCCGTCGCCACGTGCGCGGATTCTATTTGGCATATAACTCATATGACCTGCAAGTAGTTAGATTGAATACGTTAGTCTTTATAGAAAGCTGTAGTTTCATTAGTTAGATTCAGTTGCCTTTGAATTGATATTTATATTTATAATTATATTTGTTACATTAATTCCTGTAATTAAACTGCCCTACAGTTCTGCTAAAAATCAAAGCAATTGATTTATTTAGTTTTTAGAGTGCAAGTATTTTTTTTTGTGTGTTCGTCGATTGTGGGAGCGGACCTCGAAAGAGTGTCAGTCGAAATATCCCCATCTAACCCACATCGCGACAGACGCCATGGGTGCCCGCTTTTGATCACGTCAACTGCAGCCTTTGATTGTCGGAGAAAATCGGCGACATGCCAGCTCTTGAGAAAAAACAGCAGCAAATAATCCTAGTGTAATTTCTGATGATCTCTCAATGATGGATCTATCCACCACAATACTTCTCCTCCATTCGCTGATGGCTTTACATTCAGTGCACAAGACTTGCGATTACACTGAAGACGGTGCATTATACTGAAACGCTTTCGTATGCGTTAAGGAATGTGAGTCCAATGACCATCCTGTAGACAATATTTATGTTAAATCAGAATTTCTCTCCCCCCCCCCCCCTTTTTTCTTTTTCAATGTGACCGAGATAATTTAATAGTATATTCATTAGAGACCCTCGGTTACTAGATCAGTAAGGGAGCGTCAAAACAACAACAACAACAGAGAAAACAACAACGTAGAAGGTCATTAATATTCTTTTCCATATTTGGAAGGAAGTTTGTTGTTCAGTAGGGTTCTATCAGTATTTCTGACTTAAACAAGCAGGGAGAAGTAAATAACCAGGGAGATAGGACCACAGGTAGTATGGTATTTTATTGGATGTAAATTTGTCCTTTGCTGAATCTGCGTTCAAATTACTTGAAGCCAAAGGTAACACCCCTGTCTGAATACTTGAAGCCAAAGGTAACACCCCTGTCTGAATACTTGAAGCCAAAGGTAACACACCCCTGTCTGAATACTTGAAGCCAAAGGTAACACCCCTGTCTGAATACTTGAAGCCAAAGGTAACACCCCTGTCTGAATACTTGAAGCCAAAGGTAACACCCCTGTCTGAATACTTGAAGCCAAAGGTAGCACACCCCTGTCTGAATACTTGAAGCCAAAGGTAACACCCCTGTCTGAATACTTGAAGCCAAAGGTAACACACCCCTGTCTGAATACTTGAAGCCAAAGGTAACACCCCTGTCTGAATACTTGAAGCCAAAGGTAACACACCCCTGTCTGAATACTTGAAGCCAAAGGTAACACCATTGTCTGAATACTTGAAGCCAAATGTAACACACCCCTGTCTGAATACTTGAAGCCAAAGGTAACACCCCTGTCTGAATACTTGAAGCCAAAGGTAACACCCCTGTCTGAATACTTGAAGCCAAAGGTAACACACCTGTCTGAATACTTGAAGCCAAAGGTACCACACCCCTGTCTGAATACTTGAAGCCAAAGGTAACACACCTGTCTGAATACTTGAAGCCAAAGGTAACACACCCCTGTCTGAATAATTGAAGCCAAAGGTAACACCCCTGTCTGAATACTTGAAGCCAAAGGTAACACCCCTGTCTGAATACTTGAAGCCAAAGGTAACACCCCTGTCTGAATACTTGAAGCCAAAGGTAACACACCTGTCTGAATACTTGAAGCCAAAGGTAACACCATTGTCTGAATACTTGAAGCCAAAGGTAACACCCCTGTCTGAATACTTGAAGCCAAAGGTAACACCCCTGTCTGAATACTTGAAGCCAAAGGTAACACCCCTGTCTGAATACTTGAAGCCAAAGGTAACACCCCTGTCTGAATACTTGAAGCCAAAGGTAACACACCTGTCTGAATACTTGAAGCCAAAGGTAACACACCTGTCTGAATACTTGAAGCCAAAGGTAACACACCTGTCCTGTCTGAATACTTGAAGCCAAAGGTAACACACCTGTCTGAATACTTGAAGCCAAAGGTAACACACCTGTCTGAATACTTGAAGCCAAAGGTAACACACCTGTCTGAATACTTGAAGCCAAAGGTAACACACCTGTATGAATACTTGAAGCCAAAGATAACACACCTGTCCTGTCTGAATACTTGAAGCCAAAGGTAACACACCTGTCTGAATACTTGAAGCCAAAGGTAACACACCTGTCTGAATACTTGAAGCCAAAGGTAACACACCTGTCTGAATACTTGAAGCCAAAGGTAACACACCTGTCCTGTCTGAATACTTGAAGCCAAAGGTAACACACCTGTCTGAATACTTGAAGCCAAAGGTAACACACCTGTCCTGTCTGAATACTTGAAGCCAAAGGTAACACACCTGTCTGAATACTTGAAGCCAAAGGTAACACACTTGTCCTGTCTGAATACTTGAAGCCAAAGGTAACACACCTGTCTGAATACTTGAAGCCAAAGGTAACACACCTGTCTGAATACTTGAAGCCAAAGGTAACACACTTGTCTGAATACTTGAAGCCAAAGGTAACACACCTGTCTGAATACTTGAAGCCAAAGGTAACACACCTGTCCTGTCTGAATACTTGAAGCCAAAGGTAACACACCTGTCTGAATACTTGAAGCCAAAGGTAACACACCTGTCTGAATACTTGAAGCCAAAGGTAACACACCTGTCCTGTCTGAATACGTGCAAAAGACAAGCACACGGAGAGTGTTTACGATCAACCTGCTGACAGTTTCCATGCAGTGCTAAATGTTTAAATATCACGTAAATCAAAGGATAAAATATATTATTATCATCTAAAGTTATACTTAAACAACGCCACGTTTTGCCCAGTTTTCATCTACATAATGCGCCTCAAAGTTTGGGAATGATCATTGAACTCCCATGTATCTGTGACAGATGTAGTAAAATTGGGTTAATATTTGGTAATAAAGTCAAATATAAAATATATCCAACTTACACAGTACCGAAAAACAAGTCTCAAGGTCCTGGTTTGTACCGAAGCTTCACTGCACCACAGTGCCGTTTGCTAGGATCTTCTATTTTAATTTATCCTGTCAAAGAGGAAGTAAATCCACTGGCAGGCTACACATTTTAGCCTTCGCTTTTCTGCACAGCTGCACAGACACCACTCAACTGCAGTCTGGATGACATTGTTAACGTTAGCGCAAATACAGAAAGTTCATTCTTTGGCCTGAAATGACAGCCAGAACAGCGATAGATATGTATCTCTTCTCCAATATCTTGTCGAACAAATATTAATTTACTGTTATATAACTTGTCGTGGACTTCGCTTTGTCTCCTTAATATTATCTTCTTTTCACATCCTATACCTTGTAGAACAGATGCTTTATATATGTCTTAATGTCTGTCTCACCTCCTATAGCTTGTAGGACAGATGCTTAATGTCTGTCTCACCTCCTATAGCTTGTAGAACAGATGCTTAATGTCTGTCTCACCTCCTATAGCTTGTAGAACAGGTGCTTAATGTCTGTCTCACCTCCTATAGCTTGTAGAACAGATGCTTAATGTCTGTCTCACCTCCTATAGCTCGTAGAACAGATGCTTAATATATGTCTTACCTCCTATACCTTGTAGAACAGATGCTTAATGTCTGTCTCACCTCCTATAGCTTGTAGAACAGATGCTTAATGTCTGTCTCACCTCCTATAGCTTGTAGAACAGATGCTTAATGTCTGTCTCACCTCCTATAGCTTGTAGAACAGATGCTTAATGTCTGTCTCACCTCCTATAGCTTGTAGAACAGATGCTTAATGTCTGTCTCACCTCCTATAGCTTGTAGAACAGATGCTTAATGCCTGTCTCACCTCCTATAGCTTGTAGAACAGATGCTTAATGTCTGTCTCACCTCCTATAACTTGTAGAACAGATGCTTAATGTCTGTCTCACCTCCTATAGCTCGTAGAACAGATGCTTAATGTCTGTCTCACCTCTGATACTTTGCAGAAAAGATTAGTAATGTATGCCTCACCTTCGATACCTTGTAGAAAAGATGCTTACTATAATTATGTCTTACCTCTTATACCTTGTAGAACAGATGCTTAATGTCTGTCTCACCTCCGATACCTTGCAGAAAAGATTATTGTCACGAGCAGAGTTAGGGTCTTGGGGATGTTACGACTGCACGAGAGGCAGCTAACTCACACTCGGACACAACCACACAAGAAAAGTATTAAATAACTAGAGCGTATATATGTCAGGCCGGTCAGGCCATAGTTTACATAAATATTAATAACAAAACAAAAGACAATAGGGGTATATATTCAAACCAAAAAAAACTCTAATTAATAACTTAACCAATGATATTCATGTAACTATGGAGGTACTGCAATCAATAGCAAATAGGTATATTATACGAAACTAGATATCAATTTAAAGTGACAGTTGAGTCGCCACTGGCCAGTCGCCAGGCAAACTCTCCATAAATCATATGGGCTTGAATGTTAGGTGAGCCCAGTACGTTCAAAGCCTACAGAAGCACTCTTCGGCTTGTAGGTAATTTAAGCAGTTGCCAAAAGACTATATTTTATGCACAATCACTATTCAATTCATCAACAATGTGCTATATTATTCCAATCATACTATGGCAATAGATCTATGATACAGGACACTCGTGGTCGAGTGCCAGCTGGGGTTTCCTTAGTCTTCCTATGAGGCTGTAGTTCTCTCTCTATCTCCGATCTCTATTATGCTTGAACAAATAAGATATATTACCATTGGTCACGCCTAATGGTAGGCGCGAACATCAATATAGCGCAGCGTGGGCTTTCGAAGGTCAGCCCACTCAGACCTTTCTTTCTAGAGCTCAGTCAGTCCGTTAGCAAGGACTTCTTGTCTTCAAAAGCACACAGTTCAGGTACTGGTCAACCGGAGATACTTCACGACACGATGCTTCTGCTCGTCTGTATTCACCAAATCTGAACGTTACACGATGTCTTATACTATCTAACTACCCAGCGTGCTAGTCCGCTGGCCCAATTAGTTCAGCTATCTCATAGGTCGAAACCTCCCACCATTTTAATTGTAGTAATACGTCTGCACTATTCTACCAGCCAGTCAACGTGCAAAAACTTGTCTAGTCATACTTAACAATGTCAACTATCCCCATCTTGTTTCACCCCTACTCCATTACTTATTAATCACGAACATTAAAACCGACAAGCGTGCATCTAACAGTTTAACTTTACATTTATTTACTCACCAACTATAATTCGCGAGGGCCGTTCAAGGCCACCAGCCAATTTCTCGTGGCCCTGGTAAAACAACAACAACTCACTCTCTGCGTGAGTTTTAACAACATCTGAATCATGACACATCCCCCACCCCAGTTAAAATTAGCAATTTTAACGATATAAATGATTATCGTAAGGGGAAGGCATGAGTCGAGAAATTGCTCGAAAGGTTAACTTAACTAAGAATACTAGGTAATAACTAAGACTAGTACTAAAGTTGAAAAAAACCTACAGGACGGGTATCATTGATGGACAAAACTTCATGAAAATCTTAAGGCTCCGTCCAAAAGTATATATCTCTCTGAGGATTAAATCTTACCTCTAAATACGTAGACATTAACAATCATAACTCTAAAATTTTAGAGTACAACACTGATCCTGTGCGAATGTCATCAGGAATGCATACATACAATGAATAATACTCAAGAAAAGATAACTATAGTAGCATCGATGGCATTAGTGGTTCTGGACTCCTGGTCTGCCATGACTTCTCGTCCTCGACCCTGGGCAATAACGTCTGGTGTGGCCAAAATACGGGTCGACGTCAGTAAAATAGCTGTTGGATCAAAGGAAAGCAAAGGGGTAGGTGAAAAGTGTTCACAATGGGTGAACAATATGTGATACCATCCCTCGGTCTCTGAATGAGGTGCTAATCAGTATCCAACGCCAATACATATGACAGACTAAAATACAACAAGATTAAGGTAACCGTGATAATAGGTCGGCATGGACATTATCTCCACCAGGAATGGCCTTTATAATGAAGCGGTATTCCTGAAGGGCCAGACTCCATTTGGTCAAACGAGCGTTCTTGGCTCGGTTCGATTTTAAAAATAACAACGGTTTATGGTCTGTCTCGATGACGAATTCCGTCATAAGTAGGTAGCGGGAAAACGCGTCTACGGCGTATACAATCGCCAGGCATTCTCGCTCTATAATAGCGTATCTCTGCTCTCTCGGAAGTAATTTCCGGCTAGCGTACATACAAGGGCGCAATAAGCCATCTCTTTCCTGAAGCAAAACAGCTCCAATTCCTTGGTCCGACGCGTCAGTTCGGACGGTGAAGGTGCGCCTAATATTCGGTAGGATAAGCAGCGGCGAACTGGAGAACAATTGCTGCACTGTCGCGAGCGCGGTGGCGCACTGCGTATTCCAGGTAATTTTGTTGGGTCTGTCTTTTCTTGTAAGATCGGATAACGGGGCCGTAAGGGCCGAAAAATTATAAACGAATTTCCGATAATAGCTTAAGAAGCCTAACAGGCTACGAACCTGCTTCTTAGTATGAGGAGCCTGGAGTTTTAAAATCTTACTTATCTTACTGTCGTCCGGTGTTTGGACGCCTTTGGCGATAGTATGTCCCGGCGGCATCTCTTGTATAGGTGCCCGCGAAGTTTTTCCTTTGGGGGTTCTTTTCTGGCTTGTATCGCAACGCGACACATAGCTATTTATGTCCCCGTAAACCCCGGGCCAAAAAAACTGAGACAGGACTCTCGATTTTGTTCTCGCTTTGCCTTGGTGGCCCGCCAATGGCGTGTCGTGCGCGAGGCGGGTGATGTCTCGGCGAAATGATCTCGGTATGACCAATTGCAAAATAGTTTCGCGCTTTCCCCGAAAAATGCGATATAGGAGGTCGTCTTTAAGGCAGAACCTGGATGTATCCGGGTTGTCCGGATCAATCTTAGCAAAGAGGGGCTTTAGTGATGGATCTGTGCGCTGTTCGTTACGAAAAATCTCGGGGGTTACATCCAAATCGACGACAGGCGATCGTAATGTGTCGTCACTCTGGCGACGCGATTGTTGTCTTGTCGTGACACACGCAATGTCGTTACCATCCCAAATCCCGAGTTCGCAATCGGAGACGTCCTTTAAGTGGGGAATATTCCCAATGATTAGGTCGGCGACCGGATTTGGTAGCACGCAGGCCGTGACAACACCAGTTATAAACGGTGTGTCAACATATATTTCCGCCAAACGAAAATGTTCAACTGAACCACCAAAAGTAATGCATGTCGCATCGCGATCCAGGAGTTGTGCAGGACGGACCAGCGATCCACGTACACCGACGGTCGTACAGCCTGAATCTCGCAATACGGATGCTCGTATGGCGTTTACTCGTCCCTCATACAATGTCAGCGCGCCTCGCTCGTGGAGGGCGGACATAACTGGAATAACTTTATCTACGGTTTCGGCATTCCTAGTTCTGTAACCGCGGTTTTCGGTGAATGCTACAGAGCATGCATTTGCCGCATCTAATCTAACTCTGCATTGTCGCGCAATGTGGCCTCCGGCGCCACATCTATAACAGTAGACTGGATTATCATCCCTTCGAGGTGTACCCCGATAAGAAGGAAATGTGGGCGCTTGATAGTAGTTGTTACGCGGTCCTCCGGTAGGGAAAGGACGTGTATATCGGGGTTCCCAGTCCCGAGAAAATTTATGGGGATTCGGTTGCCTCCTGCTAACCGGCGGCTCGGACCGTGGACGAACCTGCGGCGACTGTCGAAAGGGCTGTCTTGATTGTCTCGACGGTACCGGTGTCTTAGTAGCAGCGCCGGCGTAACACGGTTCGCTTACTTTAGCTTTAGCTAACGATCGATTAGGGTGAGCCGCAGCATACCGTTCCGCTATCGATGTTATCTCGACGGTAGTTTTGGGGGCTTGTTCCTTAAAATGCGCCACCAGGTCCGTGTGGCAGGCAGGACATATATATTTGGTCTTTAATTATCAAATCATATAGTTTCTTGTAGTTTCCCTCTTCCACACAGGCCAACTCAGTCCAACGGCTGAGTAGGTGGCGGAGGCGGTCCACGTAAGTAGAGAAATTCTCAGATGCCTCCGGCTTGCAATCGCGGAAACGCTTATGAAATCCATCTTCCGTATGTTGGAAACGCTTTAATAGCGCGGTCTTTAGAATGTCATAGTCCCTAGCGTCATCAATAGTGAGGCTATGGAAAACTTCGAACGCTCTCACTGTCAAAAGATTGGCGAGGCATGACGTGTACTCACTACGCTGCCATCCCGCGCAAACGGCATGGAGTTCGAAGCGGTGTAGGTAGGAATCAATACGATCAACCTTATCATTAAAGGTTGGCAATTTAGGCTTCGTTTTATTATTGGAAGTAACTTCCGGAGCCCCGGTAGGTTGGGCTTGCTTCGCTTCTAACTGTTTCAAAGCGAGCTCGTACTCTCTTTGAGCCTGTTTTTCCGCGCGTTCCGCGGCTCTCTCGTCTCGTTCCGCAGCTTTTTCTTGGCGTAATATCTCCGCGGCCTTTTCTTGGCGTAATATCTCCTCGGCCTTTTCTTCTCGTAATCTCTCCGCGGCCTTTTCTTCTCGTTCTTCTTTCAGTTTCTGGTCTACCCAAGAAGCACGCTGAGCTTCCGGTATGCCAAATGATTGGGCTAGTTCCAAATATTTCTGTAGTTCGGCCATGATATCGGTCGATAATGCGATATAATAATGTCCTAATCGAGGACAGCTTCTGAAAAATCTCTAACTTTATTCTCCCTTGAAGCAATTTATCAATTGCACTCTGCGGGTGTTCGTTCCTGCAGTATGAACGAAATTAACAAAATCAACAACAAACTGTACGTCTTAGTCAACCAAGTAGTGGTTGAGCTATCTCAGTGATCACTTAACTCCACGTATTTCTCCTAATCCTCAAGCAGTCAGTCTACTGCTTCCGTGATTGGTCGTTAACTAACGATACCAATGTAATATTCCCAGTGTATTTTCCGTACACTCCTAGCAGCGTTCCCTCTGCTATAAATCGGAATAAATCAATATTCACGATATTAACTTCCTTGGCTATACAAGCCTAACAACTCTAATATCCAGATTATCTCTCAACGTGCCCTAGACACGTGATTTATCCCAGGCAATAATATAGCAAGTATGAATACAAAATATAATAATGCAACACTATAATGGAAAAGAATTACATGGAGAGTAAGACGAGACTAACAGAAAGAACAAACGACAACAGACCTGACTAACCTGAAACTATCTACAAAAAGGTAAGAAAAAGAACAGGAGAGACGTCTTCCTAAAATACGAGGAAGATAGAACGCTAACAATCTATACGAATAACAGGTCCCTATAGAACTATTCAAGGCAAAGCATATCTCCTATCCGTTTTAAACGCCATCTAGATCTGTTAGTCTGGTAAAAAGAGGTATGCTGAGTCTCGATCCCTTCCAACCTCCCGCGTATCTAATCTAACACAAAAGAAAAAATAATGCCTGTCAAAAGTAGGGGAGCTGGAACGACGAACCCCTCAAACGAAGACAAATACAGATGGTTTGTCACAAATCCCAGACTGGGAGATGTAATAAGTTATGACAGGACAACAACCACGAACGAACAAGTTTAACACTTAACAGAACAACCCATCAGACTCACACATTTATTAAACATAATTATACAGATAATAGCGCAATTACATACATTATATTATTGAATTTAACTGCCGTACAACGGCCTTATTCCCGCATGCACTCTTCCTCGGATCCACAACCCGGTAGTTACTTCCTAAAGACACTTCGGCCTCAGCCTCTCCCCTCAGGGTCTTAATAGCACATTAATACTTCACTGGCACCGCAGTCTCTCAATATCACCTTCCTATTGCCATAACACCTTAGCATTCCACTAGCACCTCAGCAGGGCAATAGCACATTATCATTTCAATAGCCCATCAACATGGCAATAGTACATTATCATTTCAATAGCCCATCAACATGGCAAAAGTACATTATCATTTCAATTAGCACATTCACGCTTATATCTACGTCCCTGTCCGTGGCCAGACTGCCACGACTTTATGTGCCTCTACTGTCCTGCACCGACAGCCTCACTCTTGGCCTATGTGCGGCCTCCGGCCCTATGCTGGCCTATCCCCTGTGCTCACCGAGGTGGCTCTTCGCCCGTCCCCGACACCTACAAGAATAACATTACATTGGTATAATACCATGCCATTTCTATTCACTCCACCTCTCCTTACAACCCACGACGCGTACACACAATAGTTCACATTTCAATCACCAAACATCTTACGGTAACACACCTCCATCGTAGTACACAATACTCACTCGTGCTACAAATCCATGAACTCAACTTTCGTCTATCGCTCATGGCGCACATTGCTATATCCAATATCAAGGACTTCCACATTCCTCACATAATATTTATACTTATTTACATCATGGTAATAGACGAATATAATACGTCAATCATAATTATCAATCATCATTTCACCTACCAGTCATCACTGGAAAAAAATCTCTCACTAGTCTTCCGACTGCTCCCCTTATGTTCGCCCACTGGGCTTTCTCTTGCGTCCGCTCTTTAGGACGTTCTAACTTGCAGTGATAGTAATACAGCGCTCTCGCCTCATTCAGACCCCCACCACTCATAACATGCACGCTTTTCCTTACTTGTCTACGTGCGTTAATTTTACTCTCCTCCTTTCCCCCCGTAATTATTAACTATCGCTCACTCCACTCGTGACATGGTTCACTTAACTGGGCAAAATGGACTGGCTCTTTCCTTTGGTCCACAGCGCTGGTCTTGTCTTTTCCTGATGCTAGCTGTCAGTCCCTCGTAGTGGTCCCAGGATCAATGACGAGAGGACATGCCAGACATGTGGGGGAGAAACAAAAAAAAAATTAGCAGTATACAAAACTATAAACTACAAAAATGACATAAATAACAGTGGAGTCTAGAGTGGTAGACCTGCAACTGTTGACGGGGTCCTCTTCAGATGATAGTAGTGTCCTCTAGATGTCAGAGGGTGACGGGTCCTCTTCAGATGTCAGTGGGGTCCCCTCCAGATGTCACGAGCAGAGTTAGGGTCTTGGGGATGTTACGACTGCACGAGAGGCAGCTAACTCACACTCGGACACAACCACACAAGAAAAGTATTAAATAACTAGAGCGTATATATGTCAGGCCGGTCAGGCCATAGCTTACATAAATATTAATAACAAAACAAAAGACAATAGGGGTATATATTCAAACCAAAAAAAAAACTCTAATTAATAACTTAACCAATGATATTCATGTAACTATGGAGGTACTGCAATCAATAGCAAATAGGTATATTATACGAAACTAGATATCAATTTAAAGTGACAGTTGAGTCGCCACTGGCCAGTCGCCAGGCAAACTCTCCATAAATCGTATGGGCTTGAATGTTAGGAGAGCCCAGTATGTTCAAAGCCTACAGAAGCACTCTTCGACTTGTAGGTAATTTAAGCAGTTGCCAAAAGACTATATTTTATGCACAATCATTATTCAATTCATCAACAATGTGCTATATTATTCCAATCATACTATGGCAATAGGTCTATGATACAGGACACTCGTGATCGAGTGCCAGCTGGGGTTTCCTTAGTCTTCCTATGAGGCTGTAGTTCTCTCTCTATCTCCGATCTCTATTATGCTTGAACAAATAAGATATATTACCATTGGTCACGCCTACTGGTAGGCGCGAACATCAATATAGCGCAGCGTGGGCTTTCAAAGGTCAGCCCACTCAGACCTTTCTTTCTAGAGCTCAGTCAGTCCGTTAGCAAGGACTTCTTGTCTTCAAAAGCACACAGTTCAGGTACTGGTCAACCGGAGATACTTCACGACACGATGCTTCTGCTCGTCTGTATTCACCAAATCTGAACGTTACACGATGTCTTATACTATCTAACTACCCAGCGTGCTAGTCCGCTGGCCCAATTAGTTCAGCTATCTCATAGGTCGAAACCTCCCACCATTTTAATTGTAGTAATACGTCTGCACTATTCTACCAGCCAGTTAACGTGCAAAAACTTGTCTAGTCATACTTAACAATGTCAACTATCCCCATCTTGTTTCACCCCTACTCCATTACTTATTAATCACGAACATTAAAACCGACAAGCGTGCATCTAACAGTTTAACTTTACATTTATTTACTCACCAACTATAATTCGCGAGGGCCGTTCAAGGCCACCAGCCAATTTCTCGTGGCCCTGGTAAAACAACAACAACTCACTCTCTGCGTGAGTTTTAACAACATCTGAATCATGACAATTAGTAATGTCTGCCTCACCTTCTGTAGAAAAGATGCTTACTATAATTATGTCTTACCTCTTATACCTTGTAGAATAGATGCTTAATGTCTGTCTCACCTCCGATACCTTGCAGAAAAGATGAGTAATGTCTGCCTCACCTTCGATACCTTGTAGAAAAGATGCTTACTATAATTATGTCTCACCTCCGATACCTTGTAGAACAGATGCTTAATGTCTGTCTCACCTCCGATACCTTGCAGAAAAGATTAGTAATGTCTGCCTCACCTTCCATACCTTGTAGAAAAGATGCTTACTATAGTTATGTCTCACCTCCGATACCTTGTAGAACAGATGTTAAATGTTTATCTCACCTGCAAGACCTTGCGTCTTTTTTTTTTTTTTTAGTCTTTTTAATAATAACAAAAATAAGTTTTTAGGCCATAGGACCAAACTTGTAGCTTGTCATTCCGTTACGCACCTCAGGGGATAAGCTGATTTTTTGCATGCAAGCTCTTATGCATCTCCCCTTCACAGAAAACCAATGTTGTTATTTCAAGTCTTGCACATTTTTGTACAATTTGTAATAATTAATGGTGCGAATTGAGTTTGCCATTTAAACAATGCTATTCTAATCAACCAATGGAATTGAGCCTTTCGCCGCGAAATCCAAAATGGCTGCCTCCATGATGGAATGCTGTAGGCACACTAAGAAAAATGTAAATAGCAATATAATTCAGTTTTCTTCGAAAAGTTGGATGAAATTGCCCGGAATAAACAATCATGTGCTTTCTCTCTCTCTCTCTCTCTCTGTCTGTCTGTGTGTCTGTCTGTCTGTCTGTCTCTCTCTCTCTCTCTTACAATAAAAGTAGTCCTGCTTCAGAACTCATGCGCGCTAGGACACTGCACACCAAGCTTTATATGGTTACTTTTTATGACCTGCACGATACTGTAACAGAATGGAGGCAAGACGGAGGATGAAAATGACAGTACGATGAAACAATGTTTTTTCTATAAATTCAAGAACCAAACTAATCAAAATAATAAAAACGTCCGTGCACCCTCCGCGGTATTTGAAATGAACATGTAAAATTGGGTTAGTATAGGTGGTCTAATAAAAAAGCCTTCTGCGTTCAAAGGTGGAGATTTTATAAAATATATAATTATGTAAAACGAAACAAACATGCAAAAATACGGATGTTACATAGCAATAAACATTGTTATTTTTTAAAAATAAGTTATTAATGTGCACAGTTATTGATGACAACATTTGATTTTTAGTCAAAGATGGTTGCTGGGAACATATTAAAACCATACTTAGCTTTTCCCTAGGGGATGCCTAACGAACTTTACTTTAGAGACTAGCTAGGATTTTGGTCCCATGGCCTATTTGGCGAGAAGCCAAAACAAACAAGTATTTCAATGCTTATTGTCACGATTAGGGGTGATGGCCTTGTACGCCACGAGTGTAGAGGGGGTAAACTTAGTAGGGGAGAAGGGGAGTCTAAAGTTGTTGACGAGCATGAAAGATTACTATCACGAGAAAGGTCGGTGGCCTTGTGCGCCACGAGTCTAGAGGGGGTGAGCTTAGCAGGGGAAAACACGGTTTTTAACATTGTTGACGAGCGTGAAAAGATACACACGACTCGCTTTAAACTAGTCGCGTGTGCAAAAACCTCGGGAATATAAATGGAGGCAAAGCTCGACACACGTGGTTCCCAAATTATTCAGGCCCATAGGAAGACGCAGTGAGAAGCGGTCCGGGCCACAGGTGGAAGGTCGTGCCATGGGGACCAGGAGTGTTAAGTATGTGAGGGATCTATGAGGTTCCCAAGTTATTCAGTCCCAGAGGAAGACGCAGAGAGTACTGGTCCGGGCGACAAGTGGAAGGTCGTGCCAGTGGGGACCAGAAGTGTTAGGTGTGTGAGGGATCTATGATGTTCCCATTTATTTCCCAATAAGCAGAATGTATCGGTCCGGGCGACAAGTGGAAGGTCGTGCCATGGGGACCAGAAGTTAAGGAGTCCTGAGGACGGGATGGGAACCCTTCAGGAGCTCGTGATCTACGATGGCAGGTGTGAACCGTCTGTGTGCTATTCGTTTGCAGTTTAAGGAGTCCTGAGGACGGGATGAGAACCCTTCAGGAGCTAGTGATCTACGATGGCGGGTGTGAACTGTGTTTTCTTATTCGTGTGAAGCCAGGGGCGTCTGTTTCCCCTTTTATCGTTGAAGTTAGAGATCTAGGAAGGATCGTTTGAACTCTGGAGACGTGAAACTGCATCAGCGAGGAGAGCAGCTGTCGACAGAGACTATTGAGTATACATAATTAAGTTTATGGACAAAGGGGTTAGATCTAGATGTGAGTTGGGGAGTAGAGAATAGCCATGATCTCCAAGAGTGAATTTCAAATATCTCTGTTTTTGTGACTGTGTATTTGATTATCATGAGTTGAATGTTTTGGCAAAAGTTTTGTCATGCATTTAGTATTAAATATCGTTTAATTTAAATTTCACTCCATGTCTCCGTTGATCGCTGGTCTGCTTGCTTGGCTTGTTAGCTGGGTTTGAAAGGAAAAATAAGTTAAGTGCACATCACACACGTGGTCGTGACAATCTTCACGCACGTGATCGTAACATTATATTGTAGACTTCGACTCCAGGCCTATAGAAAGACACGTTGGGGACACGTTGGTCTACAGGCAACCTGCTCGCCTCTCATGCCAAAGGTACCGGGTTCGATCCCCGGTCGGTGCAGGCATGTTGGAATTTGGCGAAAGGGGGGGGAGGGGTCCTGTTCCTGATCCTATGGTAGGTAGGACTGAGCACTTAATCTATTCGGATAAGGGCTGAAAACTCGGAGGGCCCGTTAAAGATACCTTGGCAGTTGAAAGTCGAGAAGAGCAGGGGGAACAAGGCCGCGGCCCGGGCAATATTCTGTAAAAAAAAAAAAATAATCCATAACCAAAACAAAAAAAAACAACAAAAAAACGCACAGAAACAAAAACAAGAAAAAAGTGAGGTGTAAACGCCAAGGGTTAATGATCCTCCTCAAATAAAGACCTAAACACCCACAATGAGAGTTAAGGCGTGTACAAAGTCCACATTTTCAACCTTTTTCAAGGGTAATCATAACTTGTATCAAGCTAAACTTTCAAAGAAGATGAATTTAGATTTTCCCTGGGCGTGGGGACGCTATCTCTAACCATTATTTTCTTCGGAGGAAAGGAGGAAGGGAGGAAGGGAGGAAGGGAGGAAGGGAGGAAGGGAGGAAAGGAGGAAAGGGAGGAAAGAAGGAAAGGAGGAAAGGGAGGAAAGGAGGAAAGGAGGAAAGGGAGGAAAGAAGGAAAGGAGGAAAGGGAGGAAAGAAGGAAAGGAGGTGTGTTATGTTTAAAGATTTTACCCTTCATTTTTAATTTCTTTTCATTTGTCAATGTGCGTGTTCTTGTCAACACCTAAGACATGCTGTGCATGTATCCAGTAGATAGATACTGCTAGATCAGATACAGGCAAACTTTCATTATATAACAAGGTCCAGACCTGAAACATGCGAGGCAACAGCGGGCAGGATACTCTCACCTGGCACTAAAGACTTTTACAAATGACATAAAATATAGACACTAAAACTGTCGGTATAAAGTCAACATCGACCGGTTCTGTCCTACATGGGATAATGGGAAAATGTGTCCAACTTGCACAATCAAAGATTTCTCGAAGGCTTCCTTTTTTATATAGGGTCTAGGGTCATGGAGACTCAGGGGGTAATGATGGCAAGGTGCTTGGGTAGTGAGGCACACTAGCTGCTTCCCCTTAAGTACCCCCAAACCTAGCTGTACTTGTGCAGTGAAAAGGGCGTGCGTCTGCGGTAAGTCCTCTGGTTTGGCACACCTCTCTTACCTCAAGATCGTTGTGCGTGAGCGAAGAGCCACATCCTTCACGAGGTAACCCGGTTAACCTAGACCTCGCGGTCCAGGGACAGAACACAACGGATCTAGAGGAGACAACCTCGATAAAAAACCCCAAGCTCAAGGTCAACGTGCCGAGGTGCTGAATGGCGGAGGGATAGAAGACACTAGCGTCACCTTGTAACGGTATCTGGTATGCAGGCTCTGCCAGATGAACGGCTTTACTTCCTTGCGACAATTAACCGTCAATGATATTTTCAAATTTTTAAAACTTATTAGAACCCTCGCCGGAGCTACGGAGCGCGTGCCCTGAGCTTGAGGTCCCGTTTAATGTTGGGACAGGGAACAGTAGTAGGAGGAGGAACAAGAGAGGAAAGAGAGCCGGCCGGCGAAGACGATGTCACCGAGCAGGAATGCGGCAACACGAAACGAAAGCCCAGCGGTTAGCCAAAAACAATCTGCGACTCTGCTTCTGGAACTGCCGGAGCGCGCGCCAAAGGGGAGACATTTTGGAACGCCTTGCGTATGACACAGACATCCTAGTCCTGCAGGAAACAAGATGCAGGGAAGAGAGTGGTCAGATCCGGGTCTGTGGATTTCAAGCCATCCACGAAGACGAAAAACACGGACAGGCTATTTTGATCAGGGATGGTCTCACAGCAACTAACCTAGATCTGAAGAGGCACACAACTGACAAACTGAGGAAGGCATTTAGATATCCCCGGCCATCAACTGAAGGAAAACTGTTGGACAGATTGCGCCAACAAAGGCACAAGAGAAATAGGAAGAGAAAGAGGACACGATACAAGCAACCACCATGGTGGAATGATAAAGTAGATGAGGTATGGGCATACAAGAGACAAGCGACAAAAATATGGCAAATGATGCGACAAAGTGTAACACACACAGTGGAAGAAGTTGAAACTGCTAAGGAAGAAATGAAAAGGGCAGTGCAAGATTTCAAGATAACAGCCAGGCAGGCCAAGAATGAACAATGGGAGGACTTCTGCAGCAATGTACGGAATGACCGGGCGCTGGGAGAATTCTGGCGGCTACATAAACGTATGAGTAAGCGGGACACATCCACAGTAAGCGGGACACATCCACAGTAAGCGGGACACATCCACAGTAAGCGGGACACATCCACAGTAAGCGGGACACATCCACAGTAAGCGGGACACATCCACAGTAAGCGGGACACATCCACAGTAAGCGGGACACATCCACAGTAAGCAGGCAGATTAAGGCGGACAACGGGGTCATTCTGGATACAGCTGAAAATAAAGGACCAGCCTTTTTGGAGCGGTACATACAACAGACTGATCAGGGAAATTATGACGAAAGAGTCAGAATGAAAACGGAATTACAAGAACTCACTAATAGCACAGCATCCGTCATTACCTTTACAGTTGAAGGCATTAAGTCTATGTTGTTAGCCTCAAAAAACACTGCACCAGGACCCGATCAAATAGACTATAATCAGCTGAGGAGCTTGTCTGACGGTGAACTGCAGGAACTAGCCGACTTGTATAATGAGAGTCTGATGCTGGGGGAAGTTCCCGAAGAATGGTTGCATAGCTACTAGGCAGTGATACCTAAGCCAGGCAGAGATCACACCAAACTAAATGGTTACCGAGTGATAACAATGCAAAACACAGTTGGCAAATTAATGGAGAAAATGGTTGCACAGATCCTTGCAGCTGACCTTGAGTATGGGGAGGCACTACCAGCGACCCTTGGAAGCTATAGAAAAGGAAAGCACACATGGGCAAATGCAGCAATTTTTGCTTATGACACATATGAGGCATTTCAGCGAAAGGAAGAGACACTGGCTGTGGCAATAGACCTGGAAGATGCATATAACAGAGTATCATATGAGCGACTCCTGAGCCTGCTGGTTGAATGTGAGTTAGATCCATACCTGGTCAATTGGGTCGCAAGCGCCCTGATGAAACGCACAGTGGCATTACGTTTGGAGCAGTGGGTGTCAGAGCCAGTCACTATCACGCCAGGACTTCCACAGGGATCACCGCTATCTCCAGTTCTCTACAATATCTACACTAGTCGGCTAGCCAATATGGCCATTCCCAGGGGCAGAGTTCTTACATTTGCGGATGATGCACTGTTATATACATCAGGCACAGAACGAAAAGCCATGGTTGATGTTATGGGAGAAGCGTTGAATGAGGTTGACTCATGGTGTGAAGAGCACAATGCTGTGGTCAACCCTGCTAAAGCGGCAGCACTTTGGTGCTCACTAGACAATCACATAGTGCGGAAAAGCCTTGAACCAGTGAGAATGGGAGGCGAAGTTGTCGAGCGTGTGACTGAACTTAAATACCTTGGAATAAAGTTTGACAGAACCCTCTGTTTTAAAGAGCACGTGAACCACATAGTGAAGCGCTGTGCAAGTGGACTGGCTGCAGGAAAGACAATGGCCGCCCTCGGATTAGAACAGCGCCAATTGCTCATTCTTTTCAAAGCCACAGTGCTATCAGTCATCGACTACGGTCTGGGCATCGTCACAATTTCCAAGACACAGTTGATGAAATTGGAAAAGATTCAAAACAATGGAATGAGAATCATACTTGGATGCAACCGTGACACCCCGATAGCAGCAATGAGATACATCCTCGGGCTCCCCAGCATTGAACAAAGGCACACACTAGCCCAGGTTAAGGCAATGTTTAGAGTGGCGAAAGACCAAAAACATCTGCTGCATGACCAGCTGAATGTCAGGAAAGGTAGTAGAATAAAGCGAGGCAGATCATGGTTGGCTGAAGCTGAGGACACTGTACAAAAAGTGTGTGAACTTGACAATGTGCGAAGGGGTGAGGAGTATGTGAAAGTGGACGATAAGATGGCCGGCAGGTACACTAGAGTGGTCATCACCATGGGCCGAGAATGCCGTGAGAGGGCTGCATGTGCCGTTAATGCGGACGTGCTGGACCTGGTGCACGAGAACAGCAGGACAGGAGATGCGGTGGTGTATACAGATGGATCAGTCACTAGAGGAGAAAGATCTGGATGGGGTTACACGGTCAGCGTTGATGGCAGGATAGTGGCAGAAGATGGAGCTGCATATCAAGTCACAGCATGCTCAGGAAAATAGAGACAGGATACCTCAAACCTGAATGGGTACAGTATCTGCACGACAGTAAACTGAAAAGGCTGACTTGGATTTTCTCCCCTGGACACGCTGGAGTGTCTGGAAATGAGAGAGCGGATAAGCTTGCTGGTGAGGCCCCAATGCAAGGCTCTCTTAGTCTCGGGGAAAATGAAATTCTCGCAGCTTTGAGAGAAACAGCACCACAAGAACACGGGGACACCATCGAACGTATAAAACTGTTTGGGCATCATAGAGGCTGTGGAGTCAAGAGCCGGTTGTGTGGTACTGCAAGACGACTGTTCAATCAACATCTTACTGGAGTTGTTAGTGAGAAGACCGTGTCCGACATGATGGCGCGGAGAGCTGAGCACGTATGGGTGTGTCCCGAGTGCGAGGAGGCTGGTTCTACACCAAAGTAACCAAAGTAAGTTCCTTTTATATATATATAAATATTTATGTCTTTATTACCTTAAGGATTTGTCTGTATGGTAATCTGCAGTCAAACTCAGGGGCTGCCAAAATTGCTTGGTGGGCTAGATCCGGCCGGCGGGCCCTGGGTTGGCCGGTTTGTTCTTTGTTGGACCCCTGGCCACACTGGACAGCGGACTCATGCCTTTCAACTAAAATTGAGAGAGATGAAATTGTCCTCAGTAGGTTCAGTCTGTGTCACACCCACCCCACACGCCGTTCTTTACCTACGGGCAATTGCCAACTATTAATAAAACATATTTTAACTGAATTTGTGGACTCCATGCATATTCGAATAAGGAACTATGCCTGCGGACCCAGTAAGAATTATTTCCTGACGTGGATCCGCAACGCATCCTGTCCTTTCTGATAGAGGCTAAGATCTACAACTTGAGTTAATAGCTTTTATACCACTTACAAAACTGTTTCCAGATCAATACAGAACAATTTTTTTAGAATGTTCCCAATGTGTTAAAATGATATGAATGTATTTAATTCTATGTTAAACTTAACAGCTCTGAATACGAAACATAAATAAAGAAAATGTTCCCAAAAGGACCGTGAAGGACGCACGGTGGCGCCGTAAAACTCAAACCCAAACTCAACTCAAACTGATTGATATTTCCTGGTCAAGTCGTCCAGCCCTGGGGATCCACCACCGCCGGTGCCCCGCCCATTTCGCTAGCTCATGCCGTATTTCACCACTATGTTGAACGATATCAGCACTGCTGTCTTGTGTAGAGCCCAACCTGGGAGCTCGTATTGAGAGCGCCTAGGTCCACACCCGACCCAATGAAATTGAAGAGTGTATTTCCAAAACTGGATAAGTCAAATTTTGCATGAGTTATGGTCCCTTTCAGTTAGCCATGCAAAATTAATGTAAGACGCCATAAAGACGGCACACGGCAAGTTCTAACTGAACACTTACACTCATTTTGAATGACTATCTTGCAAAATTTGACTTGCTCAGTTTTGGAAAAACCCTCCTCAATTGCGGAACTCCGGGGTCCCTCGACTCTCAAACTGCTGAGCTTCAGCAAATTCCAAAGCTAGTTTATTTGGTGGTCAGTCAGTAGTTTGAGACTTGATCACCAGTCAGTCAGTCTCGTCCTTGGATAGCTAATTTATTGATTTATTTTATTAATAAGTTAGTTGGTGAGCCACTCAGAAAACCAACTAGCCAGTCAGTTAATTGGTTGGTTTGTTACTTAGGTAGTCACTTAGTTAGTTAATTAGTTAGTTAGGTAGTTAGTTTGTTAGTTAGTTAGTTAGTTAGTTAGGTAGTTAGTTAGTTAATTAGTTAGTTAGTTAGTTAGGTAGTTAGTTAGTTAATTAGTTAGTTAGTTAGTTAGGTAGTTAGTTAGTTAGTTCGTTAGGTAGTTAGTTAGTTAGTTAGTTAATTAGTTAGTTAGTTAGGTAGTTAGTTAGTTAGTTAGTTAGGTAGTTAGTTAGTTAATTAGTTAGGTAGTTAGTTAGTTAATTAGTTAGTTAGTTAGTTAGGTAGTTAGTTAGTTAGTTAGTTAGGTAGTTAGTTAGTTAGTTAGTTAGTTAATTAGTTAGTTAGTTAGGTAGTTAGTTAGTTAGTTAGTTAGGTAGTTAGTTAGTTAGTTAGTAAGTTAATTAGTTAGTTAGTTAGGTAGTTAGTTAGTTAGTTAGTTAGTTAGTTAGGTAGTTAGTTAGTTAGTTAGTTAGTTAGTTAGTTAGTTAGTTAGTTAGGTAGTTAGTTAATTAGTTAGTTAGTTAGGTAGTTAGATAATTAGTTAGTTAGTTAGTTAGTTAGTTAATTAGTTAGTTAGTTAGTTAGTTAGTTAGTTAGTTAGTTAGTTAGTTAGTTAGTTAGTTAGTTAGTTAGTTAGTTAGTTAGTTAGTTAGTTAGTTAGTTAGTTAGTTAGTTAGTTAGTAAATTGCTAGTTTGCTTGCTTACTTAGCCAATCAGTTTGTTTACAACCTTTGCTTCCAAGAGGCAATTTTCTCGGGCAAGAAAAACAACGAGATAAGACAAATCGATTTCCAGTTAGGGATCACGTGATAACAAAGAAATCAGAAGTAGCATCTTTGCCACTGGATTTCAGGGCGATAAAGAATTCCCAGAGCTGATAGCACACGCTAAAATTGATACCAGTGTTTTCCCATTTCTCAGCGTTAGAGCCTGCGACAGATTGAATTGGATAATGGGATTGATTATTCGTGCGGCGCGAGGGATCATGAAGTATCGATGTTTTGCACTAGTTAATATGTGGTGTCTATAACAAAACACCGTAAGTCCATATTCCGGCACGAAGTCTTTCATCTTATAAAGAATGAGCGAGATCAACTTTGATTACCTCGAAAATTATGTGTTGGATTTTTTGTTTGGTGGAAATTTTGCATTATTTGGTCTATTCATATTTTTTTTACAAATGCAAAGAAGCACACTCAAGCTCAGGCTATAGTCGAACTTAACCCTTTCAATGCCAAAGAAATACTGCAACTATTTATGTATTCCTTGTTATTTTTTAATATGTTATTAATCTGGGTATTCCAATAAGTAAATGGGAACTTTGAGAAGAAATTGATCAAACAGCCTGACATACTTAATTTTATTACACAAATTCACAGCCAACATAAACACGATTATTCATGACAGTATGCACTCGGCATTCAAGGGGTGTATACAAAATAGGTTATGTTAAGTTTATTGTGAAATATGAACCTATGCAAGAGAGAGAAAAAGAGAGAGAGAGAGGAGAGAGAAAGCGAGAAAGAGAGAGGGAGAGAGAAAGAGAGAAAGAGAGAGAGAGAGAAAGTGAGAGAGAGAGAGAGAGAAAGAGAGAGAGAGAGAGAGAGAGAGAGAGAGAAACATCTTTCACTTTCAAAGTATTCCCTGAACTAAATACATTTTCACCTACATAAATTTTTATGTTACAAATGGTCTGCTCCATTTGAATCAATACAAAAAAATTGTCAGGAAAATACAATGAATGTTTGACAATAAAGAATTATCATCTGCGGTTGTTAGAATGTCATGAAAAGATCAGAGATACGCTTTTTCACGATTGGATGCTCTTTGCTCAGCACCATCAGGACCTGCTTGATAATTGAGGTGAGAAATGGGTGCATGTTGTTTCACATCATTACCAGGTGAGTGTGGACGTTGACCTGCTGACCTGAGCACGTGTTTTCAGCACTCTCTGGCTATCATTGATTCAATAGTGGAAAAATTCAGTATACACTTCATGTAAGTCAACAGGTCAGACCATCACGTTATGTAAAGCTTTAGTAAAGTATTTGCACTGCAGGTTTCCAACTCTGGAAAATGTCTGATCTGGGAATAGAAAAATTCGTTTAGATTTTAGAACAAAAATTTACTGAATGTAATTTCTCTTTCTGCTTTTCGTGTGTGTGTGTGTGTGTGTGAGTATGTCGCGAGGTGTGGGGGGAGCATAAAGTCTTAATCAATTTGAATTGTATTGCTGAATCTGAAACTGGTAAATGATCCCGCTGTTGTATTTTCAGTTCTGTAACTGTGTTGGTGGCCATGGACAAAACCTCGATCGTCCCAACTAATAATAATAATAGGCAACTCAAATTTATTTTCAGGTGTGGCATAGTAGGTGCAACTAAATGATATACAAGTAGCAACTAATGAGTTCCAGGCACTGTAGATATATTCTGTAACAAGAAAACAAACGCTTGGTGATAGCGAGCTCAGCAGAGATCTCCAGAGAACTGATTTCCAAAATGTTCAACTTTGCGAGCCAGGTAACCTGACTGTGTAGCTTGAGCCCTGTGAAAGCCAAGTCATTATTTTCACATATCTTTTTGTTCATATTGCTTTATTGTCTAATACCTTTAAAATAAAGGGGCGGGGGTAGTGCAGTACGGTCTAGTTAAAAAATGAAATTATCAAAGCCCCTCTATAAGAATACAGAACCAGAAAACTGAATTCCAAAGGAACTGAAAAAAAAATGATAGAAATAATCGAGATGTTTGATACTAAAATCCTTTGATGTGGTAAAAAAAATGCAATAGAAGAAACAATGTCCGAAAACAAAATGTGTAGTAGCCTAGGAAAACCAGTCGTAATGCAAAACTTTCACAATTGAAGTTATTCCCACCATCATATAGCAGAAGCTTTGCAAAGCATTTTGCCTTTTAAATTTCTGAAATATCTTTACTAGAACCAAAGTTGTGACATTGTAAATTTACAAAACACACCGATGTTACAAAATGATAAAATCGTGACTAAAGTTAACATTTTCAAACAGTTTGAGGTATTTTTCTTATCAGGAAAGCAAAATAATGACATTGTTTGAGTTTATAACCACCACAAAACTCAAATATAGAGTAGAGATCAACATTTCAAGCAATCCGAGACTTTTTTTTGCATAAAGTCGAGTCAAAACAGTTGTTTTGCTACATCTTGATCTAGCTCTCTGTCCGCCATCTTGTTGATTGCCACAGCATTTTTTTTTCAGATATTAATCAAAATAAAATGTTTATGCATTAGGAAATATCGAAAGAAGGTTTTTCCTGCACAAAGCAAAGGTTAAACTTTGTCAGTTAAAAGATTTACATGTAAAATTATAATTAAAATAAATTGGAAAACCGATGCTGTAAGGTTTGCCTTACGGTTTGCAGGCGATTTTCTTTTGTTTACGAAGATGCGCAACTCCAACAAACTACTACAGAACCAATGTATCCGCCATGCGCACTAGTTATGAATGAAACGCTGTGAATTTTCCCATCCCATTGCTATAATGGTGTAACAGAGTGGGGAAATATGGGTGAGCGTCCAAAAGAGAAAAAACGTTGTTGTCCATGATAACGGTAAATTATGTACTGTCAACAAATTTGGTCTACTACATTGAACAAGGAAAATTAAAGTATTTAGAAGCTTTATTTCATGCTAAAACTTGTACACAAGATCTAGGAATGGTTCCAGAAGGTTCTGACCGTGGTTATATTTAGATAGACCTAGGGTGATCCCGGTGACCATTGGAAGCTGAACACTCTGTACTAAGATTTTAGCAACCTGTCGCGTACCTCAAGCTGCCTCACAAATGTGGAACAATTATACTAGACTGGTGCTGCCAAGGTACCTATATTTTATTGACCAGTAACTGCTCCACTGTACTAATCACAAGTCAGATGGCAGCGGTTTCTACTGCAAGGTCTCAGCACAAAAGGTTTGGTTAGTTTATGTACCCACATTGCGTAGAGTCAACCAAAGAGTTCAGTGAAACACACGGACAGACCGACAGCTGGGAGAAAGGGTGATCTGTGATGTAGTCAATGCAAGGCAGCAGGCCTAAAAATGTTTGCATCTTAGGGAACAATGTACGGCTGTAAGGAATGATAATAACATTGTTATTCAGCCAACCATTGTAACCTAGAAACCACTAGAAAACCCACATAATTGTTATGTCCAGAGTTTCTCCACACGTGTTAGAGAGGAAATCATATCGGATACGGCTAGGGAACTTGTAAGGAGATGAGAGATGTAAGAGAGAAACAGAGAAGGAATGAATAAAACACAAATGTTATGGGGTTTCACTATCAATGGCCACTAAGTAATATACACCTGTGACATATAACGGCTGACCTGCATGAATTATCGCTAGGGTCAAGCTAGGTCTAAAAGGCAGGTTGAATGTTGAATGTTGAATGTTGAATGTTGGCAACTGTCAAGGGCTGATGCAAAAGCTTGAAACCTGTAAAGCAGAAGTTTAAAAAAAAACACAAAACCTTCTGGATCAAATCTATGGCTGCTGATGGCCGGTCAGGAGAATTGATTTTTGTCTTTCTTTTTTCTTTGTTTATTTGTTTGTGTGTTTTGTTTTAAAGAAATGTATTTGTTTATTTATGTAAATGTTCATGCGCGCTCCTATGCGGCCTCTGCCCATCTGCGTCTATCAATGTTCTAGGTTTCATGCTGCTCCACCAACCAGATTCTCGCTATGCCCTAAAGCGGAATGTCACACAGAACTTATGAAACAGCCGGAAGAAACAATTGAAAATAAATGGCGCTTTTGGGCCTTGAAATCTTTATAAAACCAAACACTCCACCACCATTACATAAGTTAAACTCAAGACACGAATGCACAATCAGATGAATGTCGCTGTACAACCCATAATACAGATTATTATCCTTGTAATTTCTTCTTGGTTCTGTCCAAAGACTGCACATACAATGCGAGATAACCGTTGACGGCGCACTTCCAGGATTGTATTTTCTTGGCCGTATCTCATGACTTTGAACGAAATGGGAGATAAACCTTGTCATCTAGTGACAGTGTCGTATTTTCCTGGTTATGTCCCATGACAGTGTGAGATGATACGTGTGCCACGATCTGAGTTCTTGTTTGTCCAACTGCACTTGTTACACACAACTGAGAAATTCCACGGCAAACATTTGCCGCTTTAGTATTATACTGTTGTTGGGGCATTGTAGTATTTTGTACACAGTAAACTGGAGAGAGATGAGCAGTGCGCACAACTCAGTAGTTTCTCTTATAAGGAACGGGATTGAATGACACAGTTACTATAATAATTTAGATTTACGTCATGGAACATTCGAACTGTTCAACGCGGCGGTTAAGCACAGTTATGGACTTTGTTCGCACCCTTCATGTGCAGTTGATCTTTGTGCCTCGCATCGCCCTTGCAAAGTCCATAACAACTGTGCTTAACCCCCGCGTTGAACAGTTCGAATGTCCCATGACGTCATCGGTAAATTTAAATATAGTAACTGTGTCATTCACTCCCGCGCCCTGTTCGGCTTTGTGATTTGACCACAGTCTCTGACGACAGGCATTCAGATAAGGAGTTCAAATATATCAGACCCGTGAACCAGCTGGTCTAGATCTAGGTCAATGCCACAAAGCATTTCAGACAAGTGTCAATGTGTGCATTTGTTATACATCCTCTATATACTAAAAGATTCCATTTTTTTCCCCCAGAAACTTGAGATAGGACAAACAATAGTACTAATGTTGCTTTGACTTGGTTATTTCCCGCGATTGCAAAATTAAAAAAACAACAAAAACGCTGTCTGTAACAGGGTCGAATATTTCGGTTGTGCCTCGTCATTGTAAACATAATTATGGGATTTTAGAAGTTGTCGTTTTAGTAATAGCCTAAAAATATGTACATATGGTCGTGTTCGTAAATAATAATTATAGTTTGTGAAGAAAATGGGACATAATCGTTGTTATCTCCATAAAGGTGTTGTGTTTTCCTGGTTATGTCCCCGAAAAGAAGCTCAACCGTGTATGGCAAAATATTGTCAGTGTCTTTCTTCTGGGGTGCTACTGTAAAATAAGAACGTTGTCTTGTCTTGTGGATCTCGGGTTCTCTCTTTGTCTCTCTCTCTCTCTCTCTCTCTCTCTCTCTCTCTCTCTCTCTCTCTGCGTGTCTTTTTCTTTCTCTCTCTCTCTCTCTCTCTCTTTCTCTATCTCTGTCTCTCTCTCTCTCTCCCTGTTTCTTTCTTTCTCTCTCTCTCTCTCCCTCTCTCTCTCTCTCTGTCTCTCTCTCTCTTTCTCTCTCTCACTCTCTCTCTGTCTCTCTGTCTCCCCCTCTCTCTCTCTCTCTGTCTCTTTCTCTCTCTCCCCTTCTCTGTACGTACGTCTGCATGTGCAAGTATGTTTAAATATAATTACTACTTTACTTTTCAGATTTGTTCCAATGGCCCTCCAGATGAAATGGTGGATGTTGTTCCTACTATGTTTTATCTCTACGGAAGCCAGTCATAGCTCATTAGCATTCCATTCCACAAAATTCCACGTGAATACCCAGTGTATCAGTAATGCTTGCTATAAACTCAACATGGGAAAGACGTACACTGACCTGGGTTGCGCCTCTACCTGTAGCGACATGGATACATGTTCGGGGTTTCAATTTACTGACAACACAGGAATCTGCATTCTGCTACTGTATCAATGTTTTATTGCGATGTCTTCGTGTCCGCACAACAAGCCACATACATTTGTCTACGAGAAAATTAGACGTTAGACGCGCAGGTGGTTAAATACCAGTGGCTACTTGTTAGGCTTATCAGACACCTTGGAAGACCCACTGCCAACCAATAGAAGATGAGGACATGGTCGTCATCGAGAACGGTTAAACGCATACACGCGGACACACACACATACAAACACACAAACATTTAAGAAATAAATAATATTTTTTTTTGTCTGTCTATCTGTGACTCACTGAGTTTGGTGGATGACTCTCAACAAATTGTCACCTAGACAAACCCAACATTTTGTACGAATTCCCTTCAGTCTGAAGTGACATCTTCAACCTTCGCAGAAAACACAGTTACGAGTTGTTGCTTTTTTCAACAGAAACCACATTAAAATTGCTTTTCTGTGTTAAATTCTATACACATTTCACCCTCTCACTAGTCACATTTTCTGGCATTTTTGGATGACCTTTGACTCGAGGGCCCATTCAAATAAACGTGGCTCAGCGACAGCAACGTTTTCTTACTAAATTTAATTTGGATCATAAAATTCTGTACCATTATCTAAAACAGTCCAATTTCCTAACTTGATGATCCACTCAAAATTAGGGAGAGAAAAATGCACAAATTACATTATATTATAGTAAAAGGTTATTATCATGTTCTACTCCTATACAGAGCTGAAATCTGTATATTTTAATTCTGAACTCAGCCCTACATGGTAAAAGGACTTTATGTATCAGAGAAAAAGAAAGAACGAAGGAAAATCATTACCAGGGCGGAATCAAACCCTAGTCGCCAGCGTGAGAGGTAAGGACATATACAACTATACCACTGAGGACACTAAAACATTCTGCACTATTTACAATCTTCTTCAATCACCTGTATTTGTTGTATCAATAACGGTTTCGTGAAACTCACTCATGTTATCTAGATACGTTCATAATTAACGTCCGTTTAATCTATTAATTACACTGTACATTTTCTTTTAAATGAACTAAATTAATGTCAGCCCTACACACACATGGAGCGGATAGCAAAGAGCCGGCAGGAAGTGATGACATCATTGCCTTACGAGTTTGAAAAACGTGGAACCTTCTTAATTAGGCCAATTGAAAAAACGGGGTAAGTGGGTATCCCAAATAAAAACACAGCCAAGTGGGACATGTCTAAGGGTCAACAGACTCAGGCTGGAGATTGAGCTTGGAGTCAGAGTTTGGATGAGACGGCGGGTCGGGGCCATAACGGCGCCACTTTACACCCGTCCTGGCCTTTGAGCTTTGATATTCACAGCTTTATCAACTCAAGTTTCACCAATAAACTTGAATAGTTCCACCGATGGACATTAGTCGGCTCAGACCAGTGACTTAGAATGATGATATACCAGACTGAGCATCCCCTTTGGTTCGAGACACGCAAAGTGAAGCCAGTGAAGTGCTGCCACCATCTTCCTAATATGGCAAGATAAACCGCAGACAATATGTCGCAGAAAGGCCAGATGTAAGGTGTGTGATAGCTGGCAAAATAATGATATAAGAACACTCAAGTTCTCAGCGGCTGGAACGTGCATGACACACACCCACACACACACACACGCACACACACACACACACGCGCACACACACACACGAACACACACACACACACGCACATACACACACACACACGCACACACACACACACACACGCACACACACACACCACACACACACACACGCACACACACACGCACACACACACACACATACATATCAATATCTTTATTTCTCTATAATACATTACAAGTAATGTAATAATAATAATAATAATAATAGTTCGTCCATCAGGTATGATGATGACCTTAACAACACCAGAGGAATAAAGAACAGAAATTGTTGAGAATTTCAACACATGGACAATAAAGAGAACTAAAGGACACAGAGGACAGAATGGAAAGACTGTTCTTTCATGACTTATGGCTTCTCATGTGACTGATAAGTCCTATTTTTGCCCTGCAGACCCTTCCGCATAAATGACAAAGTAATGTAACATCATAGAAAAATGATGATGAGAAATACATCAAAATGGATTATAGCATGCTGGATGCAGGTAAACAGGAAACAAGATTCATGAAGAATATTGAAATAATGATATAAAGGGTAATGACACAGTACATAGATTATAGAGGATGGAATTTACAACGGCGTTTCCATATGTGATGGGATGAGAATATTGCACTATTGCTTAAGTATTTGCAGAGACCCCTGATTTCATATTTTTTTATATTTAGTTGGAACAATCCTTTAGAAAAATTTTTATGAATGTGGCCCAGACTGCCAACAATCAAAACAATTACACGGGTGTTAAAGCCCATTTTGTTTATCTCCATACTGAGGGGGAAATATTTATTAAATTTATTTTGGTAGCAGTTTTCAATATGGGCATCAAAACAGTCTGCAACCTCTACAAGCCGTACTCTTTTATGTTCACGATCAATAATTGTAATATCAGGCCTGTTGGCAGTGGTGTCAAAATTTTCTTGGGTGTTATCAAAATAAGCTGGCCTTAAAGGTGTGTCTTTTTTCAGTGAGACATGCGTGTTCCTTTTGTACACATCACTTACTTTCTCAAAGATCTTATTGACAACTTTGTTGTGTCTTTGCTGGTAAAGCGGCTTCAGTTTTTTACATCCATTAAAAACATGGGATACTGTCTCAGCATAGAAATTACAAAGTTTACATGTTTTTGAATAACTGTTTGGATAGTATGTGTGCAAAAAAGACTCTCACATTCAAGCACTTGCATCCTCCCTTTCACACAAAACGTTCGTACTTTATCACTTATTTTGTGGTTGGTTAAAAAGTTACAAGATACAGTGTAATCAATGTTGTTCCCATTTTCTCTAATTATTCTTCCTTGTGATTTCAAACTTTTCAGTTCTTCAACAACATTATTTAGTTTCACATTTTTATAACATTTTTGAAATTTCACATGATCATGAAAAGAAAAATGAACATCATCATCAACCTCGACATTGTATTTAAAGATATTGTTAGATTCCTGTAGTTCAATTTTTTTTCTGGCACACACCTCCTGAAGGTTGACCCAATTTGATTTTGACCAGTTGACCTTGCTTTTCTTATTAAGTTGACCATTTTCTTTTAGTTCATATCCTGCAAAATTTATATTTTCTCCATCACTCTCTACTTTTGACACTTTTCTTTTAGTCATATGCAAATCAAGTGACTGGGTCGCAGCATTTTTGACTAAAACATCATCATTATTCAACATTTCTAGGTGAAAGGCAAGGTGTTTAGCGTGGTATAAAATGGCAGGATTAGGAACTCCGAGACCCCCTTGGGCTAGTGGACTGAAAAAGAAATTTCTAGATGTAGATTCATTTAGACCCAGCCATGTTCTGACATTGTTTACAATTTCATCTTCGATCTCCTCTAGGTGTTTTTCAGTAAAGATTAAATTAGAAAAGTAGAATAGCACAGGGCTAATACACATGGGGCTCAATAGCTGAAGTTTAGCAGATGATGGCAATGGGGCAAGACTGATTTTTGTTAGGTTTGTTTTGAATTCGGCTATCACAGAGCATGCCTGGGAAATCCCACTGGTGTTTTGGATATTAATGTCATGACCCAGATATTTATAGCTATTTTCTTTTGTCAAAACAGGAATGCTCTGATCTTGCACTTTAACATCAACATTTGTTTTGCTGTTTGCCCAGTTATTTCCCGTGCGCTGTCCAAATGTAGCAGCACACTTTCGTGGCTTTACATCCATACCAGTGGTGTTAAAAAAAGTACTGGTCTTATTTGTCATAATATTCATATCGTTGATGTTTGCACTTAAAAGACTTACATCATCAACATAGCCTTGAATAGGGTTAGGTACTTGATATGGTGGGAAACTTTGTTCAACCCATCTTAACCAACAATCAATCCCCTGTTCAAAAAGTGTTACAGACCATGGGCAACCTTGGATTATCCCCTTTTCCCGAACAATTTTGTCTGTGACCCCTTTGCCAGTTTTAACCTGAAAACTAGGCTCACTATAGATGTCTTTAGTTATATTAATATATAAGTCAGGGTAGCCACATCGTTTAAGTTCATTGAACATAGTCTGGTGGTCGATACTTCCAAAAGCGTATTTGATGTCAACAAAACATAGGCATATTTTTTGAAGTACAATGTAAGAAGTCACTTATGGCTGTCTTTAAACAGAAAACGTGTTCCTGGAGACCATTACGTGGCAGCGATCCCTTTTCTCTCGGTGACAGGCGCTGAGTAGAGGCGATCCACGGCATCATCCGCGACTGTATGAGTTTCATAAACAGTTTATAAGAAGATGGCAGAAGGGAGATGGGTCTCCAGTCTTCAATGTTGTTGACATCTCCGTTTCTCTTTGGTATCATTGTGATGATGCCGTGTTTCCAATCAGGTGGTACGCGCTGGTGGGTCAAGCAAATGTTGAAGATCACTGTAAAGATAGGGGCAAGTTTGTTTACTTTTTTCTTAATTGTGTCGTACGTGACGTCATCAGCGCCGGGGAATTTCCGTGTTGGTAATGTTTTTATCGCTGACGTCACTTCATCGACTGTAAATAAGTCGGTGTGAGGCAGCCAATCCGGTGGTGGTATGCTGACCTCGTTGTCCCAAGGTTGTTCGGTGAGGGGTGTGTCAAGTTGACGAGCACACCTTGACCTGAAATGTTTCTCTACTGTGGAGATATCGATTTCACAGCTATTACTGGAAACAATGCAATCGTTTTTGATAATATCCATGGCTCTTTTTTGATCCTTGTCTAATACAACGAGCAGTTCTTCCTTTGATAACCTTTTGTTGTTGTTGTCTGTTGATCTGTTAGATTTATTTCGAAAGAAAAGACACAGTTCAGTTCTTAAGAAAAACATTGTTTGTTGAATGAATGCGGTGAGCGATTGTCGTTCGTTTTCGGTGTTTGATGTTGTGTCTTTCGCATGTTCTGGCGTTTCTTCTGGTGTTACGACAGGAAACTTTAGAAGGATTCTCTTGATAAATTTGAGAAATTCTATGCTGAATGGCTGGCCATCGGGTCTTAGATATTGAAACTCGCCGTCTTTCACAAACACACTGCACAAAACAGACACGATTCGTAACCACCACACAGGGTTGGGATGGATAAATGTTTTCTTTACGTGGATAGGAGCCATTGAAATAGTTTCTCTAAACCTGGCCTCAGCCTCAATAAAGTCATTCCAAGACTCTCGTTTGTCTAAAAATCTAGACCATTGTTGTATGCTGTTCGTATCAAAGTCTAGTAGGCATACCGTACTGCCAATGCACTGTGAGGGTCTAGATCTAGATGTAAACAAACCGCTCCGGTTGGAATCCAAACGAATTTTTCCACTTGCAATGACACTTTTTGTCAGAATCTTGATCTTTGTGACCAGCCCAGCACGCTGGTCATCCATTTCTGCGTTTTCGACGGCAGTGACGACGGGTATGAACAACAAAATCTGCAAAACGATCAGGAGCACACAAAGTGTGTCTGACCTGTCCGCCATCTTGCATACATACATACATACATACATAAATAAATACATATATACATACATACATAGATAGATACATAGATACATAGATACATAGACAGATAGATAGATAGACAGATAGGTAGTTAGATAGATAGATAGATAGATAGATAGATAGATAGATAGATAGATAGATAGATAGATAGATAGAAAGATAGATAGATAGATAGATAGATAGATAGATAGATAGATAGATAGATAGATAGATAGATAGATAGATAGATAGATAGAAAGATAGATAGATAGATAGATAAATAGATGCTATGTCACACTGTATCAACTGTAAAACAGCCACCAATTACTATAATTGTGCTGACGTCACAATTGGGGCTGGTGACGGAAGCAGGCACTAACATACTGTCGTCAGTCAATCCCATCGCCATGGTGACACAAATCAGGTACTGTATTTTAAATTTTTTGTTATAGTCCAGTTTTTTAGAAATTCGGTCTAATTATTATTTTTTTTTACAAAGCCCAAAGAAACAAACTTAAAATCAGGCTACAATCTAACAAATAAAACATCACTAGGTTTAGTATGAAATACGAACCCATGCAAAATTTCAAATAGGTTTAACAGTTTTCGAAAAAACCGACGTTGATTCCACTCATTCTAATAGAGACGCACCAGGGGTGCTTTTTTGGGCCATGTAACCAAACTGTTTCTGATAGGACAGTAACTGACAATTCTGGGATATAAAACTCTTCAATTGGGTCCGATCCCCAGGGTAGTCCTTACAGACAGCAGTATCTTTATGTACTTGATCATACCTGGATATGCACGTTCTTTCATACTTACTTATTTATTTATCTATTTATCTGAACTCCATTACGTATTTACGTTTGATATAATTATACATGTACCTCTTTTTTAAATTTTTTTTGTGGGAGTTTTTTTTTGTTATAATTTCCTTTAATTATATCTGTTTAGTGATCTCTAATCATTGAGTCATCAGTCATGAACAAAATGAATGCATTCCAAATAGCATTTTAATCAGAGCCCTTAAAAAAATATTTTTGTTTTAATTTGTGACAGGATTTTTCTGTGGCAGATTTCACATAAAGTTATTGTGGCCATGTCATGTCTACAAAGGGAATTACCTCATGGCCAGCTAGCCAGACCAATCCTAACCCTAATCTTATCTTTAAGTTAATGCCTAAAACTTTTCGGGAAAAAAAATCACTGTCCAAGTAATTAAGTAAAACCTAATTTAACTTCATGGCAAAAAAAAATTTAAAAAATGTAGTATGATATAATCGGGTTTCTTTGTTTGTTTTGTGTGTGTGTGTGTGTGTGTGTGTGTGTGTGCGTGGAAAAAAGGGGGAGGAATGATTTCTCTTTAAAACATGGCTTACTTCGAGGATTATCTCCATTCCGACAGATAAGAAGATTGTCATTTCTACTCCTGAACCGACGATGTTAAATGTGCCCTAAGCACGTGTTCTGCCTGGCTGGATAGCAAAGCCAGCATCAATTAACTCAGCTTGTGTGACAAAAAATATTATTGGAATGAATGAAACACGTGCCATTCTCGCAGTCGGTTAATAATGTACGCTTAGGCTTAGCTAAGTAAATAGTTCAACATAGGATAAAGCATCTCTGACCTAAGCAAACTGATCCAATGTTCCACTACTAAAAACAAAAACCAAAAAATCAAATGGAAACGGCCACGGAGTGATGTATTTCCAGACTGGCAATTTTTTGAAAATAAAAAATTCATCAGACTTCCATAGGTCAGATTTTGTGTCGCACTGGGCTGAAAGTCAACAGTTTTTAATATATGGGATCCAGACGGTACTCCATCCCATATACCAATAGGGGTACGTTGGTCTAGAGGCAAGGTGCTCGCCTCTCATGCCGAAGGTAAGGGGTTCGATTCCCGATCAGTGCAAGCTTATTGGTACTTTGGGATTTTCCTCATATTTTACTGTTCCTGACCCTACGGTAGGTACTATCGAGCACCTAGTCTTCTCAGATAAGGTCGAAAAAGTCGTGTGACGACCGTACCCGATGAGCACGTTAAAGATACCTTGGCAGTTGGAAATCGAGAAGAGCCCCTGCCTGGGCAAAAAAAATTTTTTTAAAAATCAATCCCTACCAGTCCACCCCCCCCCCGCCCCCGTTAAAAAAAGGCCTGCACCGTGGCGACGATGTGCCTGCTCCAGTTGTAACTGGGCGGCAATGTCATCAAGGCAAATTTCCCGAATGAGACTTATGAGAGTAAAGAAGAATAAAACCTACAAATTAAGCCATAGTAAAGTCTACTACACTGAATAAAATGGTTAACTCTGAAGCCAAACAATGACGAAGAGTCTTCCATCAAAGGCAGTCTCGGGATGGAAGGGTGGGGGGGGAGGGGATGGGTTGCCTCACAGACTAATAAATCAACCAGACTGGAAACACGAGCTTCGGGCTGTGTCGTTTTTTACGGAAGTTAATGAGATGCGGCCGTATAACGAACGTGGCCGCCGCTCGGGAAATTCCGATTCTAGTTCTATCTGCAGTAGAAATTTCTTTTTATTTGTCAAGATTGGTTGTACATGTATTAATAATGCATTAACTTGCCTATCCTTTCATTTTATTGTCTACAGCTGCCTTTTTTTTTTATTGTTATAAATGATGACCGTGTGGACTTTTAACGACCGCTGCATTGTAGCTATGCTGAAGCGTCGGTCGTTACCGTAAACCTAATGTGGCGGATGGTTCATGACCTTTCGCTGTTTTGTAACGTCACACAATGGGCTCATCCAGTCTGTGTATTTTATTAGTCTGTGGGTGAAGCTGTCTAGTGAGCAAACTCACCCACGCTTTTCAGTTGAAAAAATAAAATTAAATTTAAAAAACAAACAAACAAACAAACAAACAAACTGTCTTTGTTTCCTTTTTGTTTTTAAGCAAATAAGTTGTTTTATTGCAATGAAAAAAAAAAAGTCATGTTTCTAATGAAAAACAGTCCAATAGTCAGGCAAAGGCTACTTAAAGTGTCCATAAAAAAGTAAGGCTCTATCATTGGTCAACATGCATCACTTGAATGGCCATAAGCTCCTGCAATGGGGTGGGGGGGGGGGGGGAGGAGACGGCAGGGGGTGAGGCCAAGCGCATGAAAAGCAAACATTCTGAAACATGGGATGTGAAAATCGGGGGGGGGGGGGGGGAGGAGTAAGGGTCAATAATATCCAGAATTGAGCCTACATACTTCATACATGGCTCCCCGTAACAACAACCACAATACACATGTGTAATAATACTGGTAATAATAATGACCATTACACTTCTAAAAATTGCTACTGATCATTTCAGACTACGTTTGGTATGGAGGCTGTCGTTCACTTTTTATTTGGTTAAACAACTCAGACAGATGTCTTAAAATCAATAATATTATTTTTTGGCATGTATAAAAATACCAAAACCGGAGATTTCCCACACAGATTGAAGTTATGATTGCAATGTAAATACTTCGGACAATGTCAATAGGCTTCGGGAGATCGCTAAACATTGTCACAAATCCCAGACTGGGAGATGTAATAATTTATGACAGGACAAGAATCACGAACAAACAAGTTTAACACTTAACAGAACAATCCATCAGACTCACACATTTATTAAACATAATTATACAGATAATAGCGCAATTACATACATTATATTATTGAAATTAA
Source organism: Onchidella celtica (assembly GCA_963931925.1). Lineage (NCBI taxonomy): Eukaryota > Metazoa > Mollusca > Gastropoda > Systellommatophora > Onchidiidae > Onchidella > Onchidella celtica. The sequence goes on along the minus strand of OZ007583.1, from coordinate 965,781 downwards.
CTGCCGTACAACGGCCTTATTCTCACATGCACTCTTCCTCGGATCCACAACCCGGTAGTTTCTTCCTAAAGGCACTTCGGCCTCAGCCTCTCCCCTCAGGGTCTTAATAGCACATTAATAATTCACTGGCACCGCAGTCTTTCAATATCTCCTTCCTATTGTCATACACCTTAGCATCCCCCTAGCACCTCCGCAGGGCCATAACACATTATCATTTCAATAGCCCATCAACATGGCAATAGTACATTATCAGTTCACTAGCCCATCAACATGGCAATAGTACATTATCACATTCACGCTCATATCTACGTCCCTGTCCGTGGCCTGACTGCCACGACTTTATGTGCCTCCACTGTCCTGCACCGACAGCCTCACTCTTGGCCTATGTGTGGCCCCCGGCCCTATGCTGGCCTATCACCGTAGGCGGCGCTCTTTGGCCCGACCTCGGCACCTACAAGAATAACATTACATTGGTATAATGCCATACCATTTCTATTCACTCCACCTCTCCTTACAACCCATGAAGCGTACACACAATAGTTCACATTTCACTCACCAAACATCTTACGGTAACACACCTCCATCGTAGTACACAATACTCACTCGTGCTACAAATCCATGAACTCAACTTTCATCTATCGCTCATGGCGCACATTGCTATATCCAATATCAAGGACTTCCACATTCCTCACATATACTTATTTACATCATGGTAATAGACGAATATAATACATCAATCATAATTATCAATCAACGTTCTACCTACCAGTCATCACTGGAAAAAACACTCTCATCCGTCTTCCGACTGCTCCCCTTATGTTCGCCCGCTGGGCTCTTACTAGCGTCCGTTCAGTAGGACCTTCTAACTTGCAGTGATAGTAATACAGCGCTTTCGCCTCATTCAGACCCCCCCCCCCAACTCACAACATGCACGCTTTAACTTACTTGTCTACGTGCGTTAATTCTACTCTCCTCCTTTCCCCCCGTAATTATTAACTATCGCTCACTCCACTCGTGACATCATCCTCCACCCCAAAAAAATTAATGCAATTAATTTCAAATCGCATCAAGATGACTGTCAACGAGTGAGCGTGAGCAATACCTACATAAAAATGACCTACCAATGCCCCTAGCACATAAAATACCGGAATCAGGGGAAAATATGGGGATCAATATGCCCTGCACTATGCATATATATATCACATCATCAATAGCTAACTAAACACAATACTTAATACAGAATCAAAAACCAATCAACCTATCAGCCATTCTTCATATCATATTTATAATGTCAATATTTTAAAGTCGACTCCTTCACACAGATCCTGTCACTGTTCCTGTCCTCCGATGTATAAGCTCCTGAACTCTTCCCCTAGGCTCGACTAAGGTAGTCGGCGATATGATTGCTGGTTCCTGGAATTGGTTGAATGACGAAGGTATACGGCTGCAAAGCCAATGCCCATCTAGACAAGCGTGGGCTGGACGAACGATTCTTCGACAAAAACGTTAGTGGCTTGTGATCTGTCTGGATACAGAATTCTCGTCCCATGAGATAACGTCCTAATTTCTGGACGGACCACACAATGGCAAGACACTCCCGCTCTATTACAGAATATTTTCTTTCTCTCTGCAATAACTTCCTACTGACATAACATACAGGATGGAGCCCTTCGTTCTTCTCCTGTAGAAGACAAGCGCCGACACCAGAGTCCGACGCATCCGTTCTGAGGATAAAATTAGATCGAAAATCGGGTAATATCAGAATGGGTGACGATGATAATGCTGCCACCAAATTATCAAATGCTGTCTGACACTCAGACGTCCACTGGACCTTATCGGGTTGTCCCTTCTTAGTAAGGTCAGTAAGAGAAGATGACAAGGAGGAAAAATTTGGAATGAACTTTCTGTAAAAATTTATAATTCCCACTAAGCTTCTGACTTGTTTCTTTGTTTTTGGGATTTGCAACCCTACTAATTTGTCAAAGGGTTGAAAGGGGTTACTGAGTCCTCTCGAGTTTATTTCAACGGGTTGAAAGGGGTTACTGAGTCCTCTCGAGTTTATTTCAAAGGGTTGAAAGGGGTTACTCAGTCCTCTCGAGTTTATTTCAAAGGGTTGAAAGGGGTTACTGAGTCCTTTCGAGTTTATTTCAACGGGTTGAAAGGGGTTACTGAGTCCTCTCGAATTTATTTCAACGGATTGAAAGGGGTTAGTGATTCCTCTCGATTTTATTTCAAAGGGTTGAAAGGGGTTACTGAGTCCTCCCGAGTTTATTTCAAAGGGTTGAAAGGGGTTACTGAGTCCTCTCGAGTTTATTTCAAAGGGTTGAAAGGGGTTACCGAGTCCTCTCTGTCACAAATCCCAGACTGGGAGATGTAATAAGTTATGACAGGACAACAATCACGAACAAACAAGTTAACACTTAACAGAACAATCCATCAGACTCACACATTTATTAAACATAATTATACATATAATAGCGCAATTACATATATTATATTATTGAAATGACTGCCGTACAACGGCCTTATTCTCACACACACGCTCCCCCGGATCCACAATCCGGTAGTCACTCCTAAAGGCACTTCGGCCTCAGCCTCTCCCCTCAGGGTCTTAATAGTACATTAATGATTCACTGGCACCGCAGTCTCTCAATATCACCTTCCTATTGTCATACACCTTAGCACTCCCCTAGCACCTCCGCAGGGCAATAACACATTAGTATTTCCATAGCCATCAACATGGCAACAACATAATATCAGTTCACGAGCCTATCAACAGGGCACAATATAGTATCTCATTCACTCTCATATCTACGTCCCTGTCCGTGGCCTGACTGCCACGACTTTATGTGCCTCTACTGTCCTGCACTGACAGCCTCACTTCTGGCCTATGTGTGGCCTCCGGCCCTATGCTGGCCTATCCCCTGTGCTCATCGAGGTGGCTCTGCGGCCCGTCCCCGACACCTACAAGAATAACATTACATTGGTATAATACCCTACCATTTCTATTCACTCCACCTCTCCTTACAATCCATGAAGCGTACACACACTAGTTCACCTTTCACTCACCACACATCTTACGGTAACACACCTCCATCGGAGTACACACTACTCACTCGCGCTACAAATCCATGAACTCACTTTCATCTATCGCTCATGGCGCACATTGCTATATCCAATATCAAGGACTTCCACATTCCTCACATATACTTATTTACATCATGGTAATAGACGAATATAATATAATACATCAATCATAATAATCAATCAACGTTCTACATACCAGTCATAACTGGAAAGACTCTCACTAGTCTTCTCGACTGCTTCCTTTTATCTCTGCCCGATGGGCTATTATTCACAGATCCGCTCCCTAGGACCTTCTAACTTGCAGTGATAGTTATACAGCGCTTTCGCCTCCTTCAGACCCCCCACTCATGACATGCACGACTTTCTCACTTGTCTCCGTGCGTTAATTTTACTCTCCTCTCCCCCCGTAATTATTAACTATCGCTCACTCCACTCGTGACATCATCCCCCACCCCAAAAAAATTAATGCAATTAATTTCAAATCGCATCAAGATGACTGTCAACGAGTGAGCCTGAGCAATACCTACATTAAAAATGACCTACCAGTTCCTAGTATATAGAATACCGAAATCAGGGGAAAATATGGGGATCAATATGGCCTGCAATATGCATAGGCTATATGTGTCACATCATGAATAGCTAACTAACCACAATACTTAATACAGAATCAAAAACCATTCAACCTATCAACCATTCTTCATATCATATATTTTATAATGTCAATATTTTAAAGTCGACTCATTCACACAGATCCTGTCAATGTTCCTGTCCTCCGATGTATAAGCTCCTGAAATCTTCCCCTAGGCTCGACTAAGGTAGTCGGCGATATGATTGCTGGTTCCTGGAATTGGTTGAATAACGAAGGTGTACGGCTGTAAAGCCAATGCCCATCTAGACAAGCGTGGGCTGGACGAACGATTCTTCGACAAAAATGTCAGTGGCTTGTGGTCTGTCTGGATACAAAATTCTCGTCCCATGAGATAACGTCCTAGTTTCTGGACGGACCAGACAATGGCAAGACACTCACGCTCTATCACAGAATACTTTCTTTCTCTCTGCAATAACTTCCTACTGACATAACATACAGGATGGAGACATTCGTTCTTCTCCTGTAGAAGACAAGCGCCGACACCAGAGTCCGACGCATCCGTTCTGAGGATAAAATTAGATCGAAAATCGGGTAATATCAGAATGGGTGACGATGATAATGCTATCACCAAATTATCAAATGCTGTCTGACATTCAGACGTCCACTGGACCTTATCGGGTTGTCCCTTCTTAGTAAGGTCAGTAAGAGAAGATGACAAGGAGGAAAAATTTGGAATGAACTTTCTGTAATAATTTAAAATTCCCACTAAGCTTCTGACTTGTTTCTTTGTTTTTGGGATTTGCAACCCTACTAACTTGTCAATTTTTGTTACTTCAGGTCTCTGAACGCCTCTACCCACAATATTTCCTAAGAATACTATCTCTGGACATGCCAAATCCATCTTTGCGGGTTTAACAGTTAACCCAAAATGACGTAATCGTTGAAAAATTACTGTTAGTGTCTGAATATGATCAGACCATGTCGACGTATGGCATGCTATATCGTCAAAGAATGATACGACATTAGGTATGTCCTTCAACACCAATCTCATTAATCGTGCAAACGTCGCTGGCGCGTTTACCAACCCAAATGGCATGACCTTAAATTGGAATAATCCAATGGGCGTCTGGAACGCCGTGTATTGTTTAGACTCCTCAGTAAGCGGGATTTCCCAATAACCTTTCGTTAAATCAATCTTGGAAAACCACGTGGACCCGGCTAATGAAGCTATTAATTCCTCCTGGAACGGGATAGGCTCCCTATCGCCTACCGTAATAGTGTTCAATCTTCGAAAATCAATACAGAACCGCACCGATCCATCAAGTTTCTTCACGAGGACGATGGGTGATGAATACGGCGATGTTGATGGTTCTATCACATCTAACTTCAACATTGACTCAACTTCCTTTATGACCCTATCCCTCGAAGAAAAAGGCAACGGATACGGTCTAAGAAATACTGGCTTATCCGACGTCAACTTTATTTGGTGCTGGATCACCGTAGTGCGACCCGGCAAATCCGTAACAACATCCGGAAATGACGCTAACAGGGTCTCAAGTTCCCTACTCCTTGAACTTGTAAGGTCAGGGTTAATTTTTACGTCCCTGTAACCTTGTGTCGGAGTTAACTCCGGCAATTGAATTTGTAACTCTTCCTGCGCCTCGGTGTCGCTTACGTCACAGTCCAACTGGTCTACGACCCCCGTACAAGCAGTAGAGAAGACAGTCTCCTCTGGTCTTGCCTGTGCACACAGATACTGTGGTCTCTCATAAAATCTCTGTAGCATATTAACATGGAAAACCTTACTCGCTCCATCAATGTGGATAGCGTAATCTACCTTTGAAACAACTCGCTCAATAACATAAGGACCTTTCCATGTCATCAATAACTTATTATGGTCCGTAGGTAACAACAACAGAACCTTGTCTCCTGGCTCAAAAATTCTCAGTTTGGAACCTCTATCTTTATAGTCTTTTGCTCTTTTCGAAGCGATACCAGAAGCTTCTTCCGCTATAGCGCGCGCAGAAGATAGTCTTTCTCTTAAATCAACAAGGTACTGAAACCTTTTTAAACGGTTCCGAAACCGTGGGGATCTTTTGACGAGGAGCCTGGGGTGAACGACCCTTATGCGTCGTCTTTTGGCACGCACTGCACGTCTTACAATATAAACGTACATCTCTGTATACTGACGGCCAATAAAAGTTTTTCAGAACTCTTTCCTTGGTTCTAGTACTTCCCATATGACCCGCTAATGGAACATCATGGGCCAGACGCAATACTGTAGCAATTAACGACCGTGGCACGACGACCTGCTTTTGAACGGAAGCCACTGTGACGTACATACGGAACAGAATGCCCCCCTGGACAAAAAAGGAAGACGACGACCCGTTCTTATATCTCCTCGTTTTCTCGGTTCGCGCTTCCCCAAAACATGGGTTTAATGATGGGTCCTCCCTTTGTAGTCTCGCCAAGCGCTCTGGCGTGATATCTAGATTGACCGCTGGCGTCGCCAAAGGTCTAATCTTATCTTTATCCGCTACCCGTCGACGTGTCTCGACCGCGGCGCAAAAGTCAATACCTTTTGATTGCGACCATGCTTGCACGTTCTCATCGGAAGGGGAAACTACCCGTGATACATTCCCAATGATGAGCTGGGCGCCTGGAAAACAACCAACGACTGCTTCGACTTCCCCGCTAAGGAAAGGTGTATCTATCATTATTTTTGCCATGGGTAATTTCTCAATGGCCCCCGAAAATTGGATGCACGGGACAGTCTCACCTGTAAGCTGTGAATCCCGAATGCAGTCTCTATGCACTCCCACAACGGTAGATCCCGTATCTCGTAAAACCGAGACCGGTTCGTCCCCAACAAACCCCGGATAAACCCTAAGACCACCTCCTGTATGACATGAATTTATGACGGGGATCTTTCTCCCACAAGGTAAAACACCGGAAGATAATAACTTCTCACAACTGGGACACTTAGAATACTGTCCGCCTCCGTTGTCCGATGTAACACACGCAGCCGCATGGTGAAATTTATTTGGGGAACATGGACTGGAGCTACTGTCCACGTTCGCCGCTATCCTACCTGCAGGGCAGTTCACGCTGATGTGATCTGCTCTTCCGCAGTTCCAACACTTCGCGGCCCTACACTCGCGCGAAAAGTGACCCACGCGTCCGCAAGTCCAACACTCCGCTCCCTGTGCTGCTCTAGGCCTGGGTCCCCGTGACCCCTCGCGACCGGAACTAGAGTCCCTATGCCGTCGGTCATCGGCAAAGGTCACAACTCGCCCCCGGCCATTACCGCGACCTAGCCCTCCTGCTCGGTCAAACTTACCGGATCCATATGCCGGTGATTGGTGATAGCCCCTATGCTGCCCCTGGGCTTGCCCACTATAGGCACCACGCTGACGCGACCTGTCCCTGAGTCCTGCCGGCGACCCCTCGACAACGGCGACGTACCCAGCATCTTGGACGTACGCCCTGGCGACTGGTTTGGACGGGTGCGCCGTACGGTATGCCTCCGCCAACTTAGACGCCTCCTGCACCGTCGCGGGTTCGTTCTCTTTCAGGAAAGCCACCAGATCTTTGTGGCACGACGCGTACAGCTGGTCACGGATCATTAAGTCTTTCAGTTTAGCAAAATCCGTGCCCACATGCGCCAAGTCTACCCAGTTCGCGAAATACTCCGTTAGTCTCGCGACGAAGGCAGCAAAGTCCTCCCTGGTATCTGCACGTGCCCGCCTAAACTGCTCCCGGAAATATTCCTCGGTACGCGCAAATCGGCGAAGCAGCAAAGCCTTCAGCTTATCGTAGTCTTGCACGTCTTCGCGCTGTAGCTCTTTAAAGTAGGTTAGCGCTCGCCCCTGCAATAGCGATGCCAGGTACGTGGCCCATAATTCCTTATTTTCCCCCCATTGCAATTGTGCGTTCAATTCGAACCTGTAAAGGAAGGCGTCTATGTCGTCCTTCCGGTCGTCGAACGTAGGGAGCTTAATCCTGACACCACCTTTATTGGGTACCTGCCGCTCAACTGTTTCTGTTGGCGCACTCTTTTTGATTTCCAACTCCGCTATTCTTACTCGCGCGTCTGTCTCCCGCTCTTGAGCTTCTATCTCCTTTAACCTTATCTCCTGCTCCCGTTCTTGAGCTTCTATCTCCTTTAACCTTATCTCCTGCTCCCGTTCTTGAGCTTCTATCTCCTTTAACTTAAGCTCCCTCTCCTGAGCCTGTCTCTCCTGTTGCTGATGCAACTCCTTTAACTTAAACTCCCTTTCCTCTTCCTTATCCTTAGCCTCTCTTTCTTGTTGCTGAGCCTTAGCCTCTCTTTCCTCTTGCTTATCCTTAGCCTCTCTCTCCTGCTCCTGAGCCTTAGCCTCTTTTTCTCGCTCTCTATCCTTAGCACGCTCATCGCGCAAATCCGCCTGCTGTTCTTTGATCCAGCCGCGTAGCTCCTCTCCCTCAAGGCCAAGTTCCTTACCCAACTTCATTAATTGTTGGAGTTCCGCCATTTCACAGATTTATGGTTATGGTATGTATTACAAAAACGGCTAACCTGTCGGTATGATCACTAACAACACGACCAGAGACCTGAGATCACACCAGATATAACCACACCTACTTGTATCCAATACAATTCAGAAATTTACCTTTACAGCACAACTAATTCTATATTCATAAAATGTACTGCACTATTAATAATAAAAAAGAGTAGAAAAGACAAGAATAAGGAAATTCAGTAGAAAGACCACAAGTACGTCAAGGACAACGAACCAGACTAGGACAAAGACCTAAAAAAGAAAATATAATGGAAAAAACTGCAACCTAACTACGCCGATTACACTACACGGTACGAACAAGAACAGAGTCTGAAAAAAAAGAACGTATCTATAGATAGGGAAGAGAGGGACAAGAGAAACGTCTTCCTAAAACAACGAGGAAGATAGAACGCTACAACTAAACAAAAATACAGGTCCCTACAGAACTGTTCACTGTGATGAACGAAGTTCCTAGATTAGCCCACCTCCCGAAGAGGACAAACTACGCTCACCACAGCAAACCCGCGCCACCGCCCGTATAACCTATAACGACAACAAAAACAGCAAAAACAGGGAAAAAGACAGATTAAAGGAACAGCCCAAAATCCAGGGCACAAAAATTTTGACTTTCACTTAACTTTTGAAATTTTGAGTAAAACTCCTCCCTTTAATCGGAGCTCTGGCTGCTTGTCTCCTCAGGCTGCACGCACACACTCTGGAAAGTTTAAATACACATTAATACCTATTCATAGCAATACCTGTATCAATACATATTCATCAATATACATAAATCATATCATGAAATGTCCATTCATCCAACGAACAAGACAGCACAAATACCTACTAACTAACTACAACTAAATATTACGAAAATGGACGAGTCACAATGGACGAGCCCCCAATGTCACAAATCCCAGACTGGGAGATGTAATAAGTTATGACAGGACAACAATCACGAACAAACAAGTTAACACTTAACAGAACAATCCATCAGACTCACACATTTATTAAACATAATTATACATATAATAGCGCAATTACATATATTATATTATTGAAATGACTGCCGTACAACGGCCTTATTCTCACACACACGCTCCCCCGGATCCACAATCCGGTAGTCACTCCTAAAGGCACTTCGGCCTCAGCCTCTCCCCTCAGGGTCTTAATAGTACATTAATGATTCACTGGCACCGCAGTCTCTCAATATCACCTTCCTATTGTCATACACCTTAGCACTCCCCTAGCACCTCCGCAGGGCAATAACACATTAGTATTTCCATAGCCATCAACATGGCAACAACATAATATCAGTTCACGAGCCTATCAACAGGGCACAATATAGTATCTCATTCACTCTCATATCTACGTCCCTGTCCGTGGCCTGACTGCCACGACTTTATGTGCCTCTACTGTCCTGCACTGACAGCCTCACTTCTGGCCTATGTGTGGCCTCCGGCCCTATGCTGGCCTATCCCCTGTGCTCATCGAGGTGGCTCTGCGGCCCGTCCCCGACACCTACAAGAATAACATTACATTGGTATAATACCCTACCATTTCTATTCACTCCACCTCTCCTTACAATCCATGAAGCGTACACACACTAGTTCACCTTTCACTCACCACACATCTTACGGTAACACACCTCCATCGGAGTACACACTACTCACTCGCGCTACAAATCCATGAACTCACTTTCATCTATCGCTCATGGCGCACATTGCTATATCCAATATCAAGGACTTCCACATTCCTCACATATACTTATTTACATCATGGTAATAGACGAATATAATATAATACATCAATCATAATAATCAATCAACGTTCTACATACCAGTCATAACTGGAAAGACTCTCACTAGTCTTCTCGACTGCTTCCTTTTATCTCTGCCCGATGGGCTATTATTCACAGATCCGCTCCCTAGGACCTTCTAACTTGCAGTGATAGTTATACAGCGCTTTCGCCTCCTTCAGACCCCCCACTCATGACATGCACGACTTTCTCACTTGTCTCCGTGCGTTAATTTTACTCTCCTCTCCCCCCGTAATTATTAACTATCGCTCACTCCACTCGTGACACTCTCAAGTTCATTTCAACGGGTTGAAAGGGGTTACTGAGTCCTCTCGAGTTTATTTCTAAGGTTTGAAAGGGGTTACTGAGTCCTCTCGAGTTTATTTCAACGGGTTGAAAGGGGTTACTGAGTACTCTCGAATTTATTTCAAAGGGTTGAAAGGGGTTACTGAGTCCTCTTGAGTTTATTTCAAAGGGTTGAAAGGGGTTACTGACTGCTCTCTAGTTTTTTTGAAAGAGTTGAAAGGGGTTACTGAGTCCTCTCGAGTTTATTTCAACGGGTTGAAAGGGGTTACTGTCCTCTCGAGTTTATTTCAAAGGGTTGAAAGGGGTTACTGAGTCCTCTCGAGTTTATTTCAAAGGGTTGAAAGGGGTTACTGAGTCCTCTCGAGTTTATTTCAACGGGTTGAAAGGGGTTACTGAGTCCTCTCGAAATTATTTCAAAGGGTTGAAAGGGGTTACTGAGTCATCTTGTTTATTTCAAAGGGTTGAAAGGGGTTACTGAGTCCTCTCGAGTTTATTTCAAAGGGTTGAAAGGGGTTACCTAGTCCTCTCGAGTTTATTTCAAAGGGTTGAAAGGGGTTACTGAGTCCTCTGGAATTTATTTCTAAGGGTTGAAAGGGGTTACTGAGTCCTCTCGAGTTTATTTCAAAGGGTTGAAAGGGGTTACTGATTCCTCTCGAGTTTATTTCAAAGGGTTGAAAGGGGTTACTGTCCTCTCGAGTTTATTTCAACGGGTTGAAAGGGGTTACTGAGTCCTCTCGAGTTTATTTCAAAGGGTTGAAAGGGGTTAATGAGTCCTCTCGAGTTTATTTCAAAGGGTTGAAAGGGGTTACTGAGTCCTCTCGAGTTTATTTCAAAGGATTGAAAGTGGTTACTAAGTCCTCTCGAGTTTATTTCAAAGGGTTGAAAGGGGTTACTGAGTCCTCTCGAGTTTATTTCAAAGGATTGAAAGGGGTTACTGAGTCCTCTCGAGTTTATTTCAAAGGGTTGAAAGGGGTTACTGGGTCCTCTCTAGTTTATTTCAAAGGGTTGAAAGGGGTTACTGAGTCCTCTCGAGTTTATTCAAGGGGTAGAAAGGGGTTAATGAGTCCTCTCGAGTTTATTTCAAAGGGTTGAAAGGGGTTACTGAGTCCTCTCGAGTTTATTTCAAAGGGTTGAAAGGGGTTACTGAGTCCTCTCGAGTTTATTTCAAAGGGTTGAAAGGGGTTACTGATTCCTCTCGAGTTTATTTCAAAGGGTTGAAAGGGGTTACTGAGTCCTCTCGAGTTTATTTCAAAGGCTTGAAAGGGGTTACTGAGTCCTCTCGAGTTTATTTCAAAGGGTTGAAAGGGGTTACTGAGTCCTCTCGAGTTTATTTCAACGGATTGAAAGGGGTTACTGAGTCCTCTCGAGTTTATTTCAAAGGGTTGAAAGGGGTTACTGAGTCCTCTCAAGTTTATTTCAACGGATTGAAAGAGGTTACTGAGCCCTCCTGGGTTTATTTCGAATTTGCAAGGTCTCACATTTTGCAACAAACGTTATGGAACTGTTTTTCTTCGTTTTGTTTTGTTAGTAGGACAGTGGTCTAATTTTGATTTTGCTTCTTTACACTTTGTAAATATTAAAATATTGAAATATTAGGCTTAGGTGATGATAGCACAGTTAAAAAAGTTTACAGCAAATTAATATCAGCAACACAATTACATTTAAGCGGGCTTTACTGTTAAAGAATAAATCGAGGGGTGCCTGCGCAAACACCGTTAGTCGAAAATTTTCGATTTTTTTTTTTCTTTTTGCATAATATTCTGTTTTGCCTTGGTAATTACCGGTACCACAGTTTGACGTGATGCGAATTCCATAATCGATTTAATTTACTTATTTATTGATGAGAATTTAAAGGGCGTAACAGACATTTGATATTTCATATCAAACTTTCAAATCGCTGTCCCGTAAAATTGACAAAACTGGCTATACGGTCTTTGCGCAGGCACCTCTCGATATGCTGGGTTGATCTTGAGTCGGATACATTTTTGAAAGCCAAAAAATGGTTACTCCTTGGCTGTTTCTCTCTGAGTTTGAACAACGTTGTAGCGTCCCACTAGTTGAACGATCGATATTTTCTCACCCCCTGCTTGGCGAGTCTCACTCGGCGACCTTCCTCCCCCCTCTCGCCAGCAAGGCCGGTATTTTTCTTTGATGTGGTTTGTTTGTTTCACTGTAGAATATCTAGAAAATCTAGAATGTACTGCAGTGTCCGAGATTACGCTAGGTCGACCTTGAGTGATGTAATGCTGTGACGTGTCTGTGTACGATTGGGTGGCCTGTATGTGTCCCGAACGATCTAGGTCTGTCTCGTGCTTATGGGGCGGTAAAGCCGCTTCCTGAACGTTCCTGGACAGAATATATATAAGGAGGGCCAGGCGAGTAGGATAGTGTGTGTGCAAACCATGGATGCAGGTCGTAGGTGTAAATCTAGTCGTGGTCAGATATATTATAGTGCCTTCCCTGCTAGGTGTAAGTAACTTGTGGATATCAGCTCGTGTTTACAGTTATTAAAGTTAGTATTAATTGTTCATCGGATCCTGTTATTTATTTCTACAACAGTTCGAGACAGTTTCGTTTTTTAAGGGGTAGACGATCAGTTCATCTGACTCTCCCCATCATAACGTGCTGAAATTTGCATCAACTGTTACATATTGGGGGCTCGTCCGGGATCCGATCAGATCAGAACAGATTCAATTCAGACCATCGAAGTGTTTCTAAAGTACAGTAAAGTGTGTAAAGATCATCGAGGATATCCACAACATGTCAGAGGCTATTGGAAGGCTTGGCCAGGAAGCAGACGCCTTGGAGCTCACTGGGAAGGAGAGACAGGATTACATCCGTGAAGGCCTAAGGGAGGAAAGAGAGAGGCAAGAGCGCATGGAGCAACTGAAGATAGAGGCTCAACGAGAGGCTCAAGAGAAGGAGGCTCAACGACAGGCTCAGGAGAAGGAGGCGGAACGACAGGCTCAGCTGGAAAGAGAAAAGATGAACCACGAGCTGGAGATGGAGAGGATCCGCCATCAGCGTGGAGGCGAGTCGACGCAGGGGACCAGCGACCACGCCAGTTCCAAGAGACCCAAGCTGCCTGCATTTCAGGATGGGAAGGACGACCTTGATAGCTGGCAACTTCGTTTTGAGAGGTTTGCCGAGACAGCGGACTGGCTACTTCGTTTTGAGAGGTTTGCCGAGACAGCAGACTGGCAACTTCGTTTTGAGAGGTTTGCCGAGACAGCAGACTGGCAACTTCGTTTTGAGAGGTTTGCCGAGACAGCAGACTGGCAACTTCGTTTTGAGAGGTTTGCCGAGACAGCAGACTGGCAACTTCGTTTTGAGAGGTTTGCCGAGACAGCGGACTGGCAACTTCGTTTTGAGAGGTTTGCCGAGACAGCGGACTGGCTACTTCGTTTTGAGAGGTTTGCCGAGACAGCGGACTGGCCCAGATCCACCTGGACGACATCACTGTCTGCCCTGCTGTCTGGGAGAGCTCTGGAGTGCTTCTGTCGATTGCCGATTGAGGAGGCCAAGGACTACGACAAAGTCAAGGAAGCTTTGCAGAAGAGGTATAACCTGTCAGAGGACGGTTACAGACTCATGTTCAGACAAGGTAAGCCTGAAGATGGAGAAGATGTCGGGATGTTTCTAACTAGGATCAAGAATTACCTAGAGAGGTGGATAAAGCTATCAAAGACGGAGAAGACCTACGAAGGAGTGAGGGACCTGTTCGTTAGAGAGCAGTTCATGGATGTTTGCCCACCAGACCTTGCGACCCATGTGAGGGAGAGGAAGCCAAAGACGCTACAGGACATCGCAGACTCAGCGGAGGCTTTCCTGGTAGCGAGGAACCGGACACTCAGCGGGAGCGCCAGACTGCAGAGCCGGCCAGTGCGACAGAGGCCCAACGGAGACAGAAGCACACAGGTCTGCCATAGGTGCCAGAGGCCGGGACATAAGGCGACGGAGTGTCGTACCAAGATAAACGACAAAGGTGAGTTGAAATGTTACCTTTGTGGAAAGCCAGGCCACGTTCGGAGAATGTGTCCAGCCCAGAAGGATACGGGGCGTGGCAAGCCGAACAAGGCGGCGGCGGCCGTAGTTATAGCGGCGGACGAGTCGTCGAAACAGGATGCGACGACGGCTGACACCAGCATCAACGTTCAAGCGGTAATGAAGGACGGGAAGCTACAGTTAGCGGTGCCTGTTACGTGCGGAGGATGCAGTGACGGAAGGACCGTGGAGAAGCTGAAGTTACCAGTGATGAAGGGCTTGATTGGAAATCGAGCAGTAGACGTCCTAAGAGATACCGGCTGTGAAGGTGTAGTGGTGCGGCGATCAATGGTGGACGACGGACAGCTCACCGGTGGGAAGAAACTTATCGCGAGGATCGATAACTCCTTGCTAGCGGCGGAGGAAGCCATTATCGACGTGAGAACGCCTTACCTGACGGGCAGAGTGACGGCACTGTGTCTCCCGGAGACCATCTGCGACCTAGTAGTCGGGAACGTGGACGGAGCGAAGGACCCGTACGACCCTGATACTGAGGTGATGGTAGGAGCGGTGACCACGAGGGCCCAGGAGAAGAGGAAGGACCAGTCTACGTCGCTGAGGGTGCCGAGGGCAGAACGGCACGCGGGAGTGGATAGGAAGGAACTCATCCGACTCCAGGAAGAAGACGAAGACCTCGAGAAGTTGGGGCAGAAGAAAATTCCGACCAACAGAGGCAACAAGTCCGTACACTTCGAGAGACACGGAGGTGTACTGTACCGGATTTATAGGGACATAAGACAGGCTACGATTACAAGACAAGTGGTACTACCCGAGAAACTGAGGGAGTATGTACTGAGCGTTGCCCATGATTCTATCGTCGGAGGACATCTCGGCGTGAAGAAGACGAAGGACAGGGTGATGAGCAATTTTTACTGGCCTGGTATCGAAGGTGACGTCGCGAGATACTGCCGCTCATGTGACATCTGCCAGAGGACAGTGAACAAGGGAGCGACTCCTAAGGTGCATTTGCAGAGTATGCCAGTGGTAGACATGCCATTTAGGAGAGTGGCCGTGGACCTGGTAGGACCTATTGACCCCCCAAGTGAAGGCGGACATCGGTATATCCTGGTATACGTAGACTACGCTACTCGTTACCCTGAAGCGACCCCCTTGAAGAAGATTGACGCGGAGACAGTAGCAGAAGCCTTAGTAAATATCTACAGCCGTTTGGGTGTGCCCGAGGAGATCTTATCTGATCAAGGGACTCAATTCATGTCGGACGTCATGAAAGAAACGAACAGATTACTGGGAATTCGACAGTCGACCACCACAGTCTACCACCCTATGTGCAACGGGCTGGTGGAGCGATTTAATGGCACACTGAAGAAGACCTTGAGGCGACTGTGCGCGGAGCAACCTAAGCAGTGGCACCGATACATTAACCCGCTGCTCTTCGCCTATCGTGAAGTTCCCCAAGAATCGACAAAGTTCGCCCCATTCGAGTTGCTGTATGGAAGAACGGTGAGAGGACCGATGCACATCTTGCGAAAATTATGGACCAAGGACGTAGAGGAGCCGGAGACAAAGACCAGTTACCAGTACGTCATGGAACTACGCGAGCGGCTGGAGGACACGTGGAAGTTAGCGACGGAAGAGCTCTCAAAGGCACAAGGTAGACAGAAAACCTACTACGACCGGAAGGCTCGAGAGAGGAAGTTCCGCCCTGGCGACGAAGTTTTAGTACTGCTGCCGACAAACGCTAACAAGCTCCTAGTCCAGTGGAAGGGACCATACAAAGTAGTCTCGGTTGTCGGTGTCAACGACTACAGAGTCAAGATGGGTGTGCAAGAGAAGACATTGCACGCTAACCTTCTCAAGAGGTATATCCCCAGGACTACACCAGCGACGACGCAAGCAGCGACGGCGGCAATGGGACCGGCATCTGTCGTGACCGAGATGTGTGAGATGAACGACGGCAGGAGCGACACCACACCTGGAGATGTCAACGCTATGATGGACGACGACGGTGATGGTGCTGGGACTGTGCTGGCAGAGAACGACGTGATGGACGAGAGTCAAACCTGTGGAGTCGGCTGGCTTGACAGTCATCGAGGACTGCGACCTGGAAGGCGACAACGGTGGAATGACGGAGGACCTTGCCGACCTAGGGAGCTGGGACCAGAAGGAAGGCTACGAAGATGTCCAATATGGAACGCAGCTGACGCCGGAACAACGTCAACAACTCGGCGACGTGGTGAAGGAGTATCAACGCATCTTCACCAATCTCCCCGGATGCTGCCAGTTAGGCGAACATTGTATCGACCTGACCTCAGAGGTACCTGTTCGGCAACGACCATACCCGGTACCCTATGCTATGCGCGACTCCTTGAAAGAGGAGCTCAGCACCATGGAAAGGTTGGGCATCATACGCAGGAGCTCATCAGCGTATGCTTCACCGGTTGTTGTCGTCAAGAAGAAGGATGGATCCAACCGAGTCTGCATCGATTACAGGAGGCTGAACAAGATCACTGTGTTCGACCCTCATCCGACAGCAGCCCCATCGGAAGTGTTCCAGAGTCTGTCGAGAGGAAGAATATTCTCTCGGGTCGACTTGAGCAAGGGATACTGGCAAGTGCGAGTCCGGGAACAAGACATTCCCAAGACAGCGTTCGTCACCATGGGTGAACATTACGAATTCACCCGGATGCCCTTCGGGATGATGAACTCAGGAGCTACACTGAACAGGATCGTGAAGCCATTGATCCAGGGACTGAACAATGTGACAGCGTATGTGGACGACCTGCTGATCCATACAGAGACATTCGACGAGCATGTGAAGGCTCTCAAGGAATTGCTGCAGAGGATGGACCAAGCTGGATTAACTGCAAGACCATCCAAGTGCCTGATTGGAACGTCTGAAGTGGACTTTGTTGGATACTCAGTGGGAAAGGGTATGATTGGCTTGTTAGAAGAAAATGTGTGTAAGGTGCGGGATGCACCCAGACCCACCACTAAAAAGGAAGTGAAAGCATTTTTAAGACTGGTGGGATATTACCAAGAATTTGTACCTAACTTTGCAGCGATTGCAGCACCACTGTCTGATTTGCTTAGAAAGGGTCAGCCCAACGTAGTTCAATGGGAAGAAGTGCAGGAGAAAGCGTACACTTCTCTGAAGAATGCTATTGTTTCCAAACCCGTCTTATGTTTGCCAGATTTTTCAAAAGAATTTGTCTTAGCAACTGATGCATCAGATCGCGGGTTGGGTGCTGCTCTTATGCAGGAATATGAGGGAAAGTTGTATCCTGTGGCATATGCCAGTCGTAAGCTATTGCCTCGAGAGACGAAATATTCAGTCTCAGAGCGAGAATGCCTAGCCATCGTTTGGGCCGTAAAGAAGTTTACTTTGTATTTGTATGGTAAGGAGTTTGTGCTCCAGACTGACCATAGGTCATTAGAGTATTTGAATTCTGCCAGATTTGACAGCCCAAAGCTATTACGATGGAGTCTATTTTTACAGTCATATCGATTCAGGATTAGGTATGTCAAGGGCAAGGAAAATGTCGGCGCCGACTTCCTGAGTAGAGTGTTTTGAATAGTACAAGTTCAGTGAGATGTATTGTAACCCAGAGTTTTGCCTATTAAATAAGTTTTTGGGTTGAATGTATTGTACTGTAGCGGTATATCTGAATGAGTATTGAATTATTGGCCGGCAGAGAGCCACTATGTATTAGTCATATTTTGATGTTTTCATTATTTGTCACCAATGGGACAATGTAATCTTGAAGAATGTAACCCAAATGGGAACTGCGAGCAAGCAGTGATTTTGTATGTTGCATTTATGTAATTTACGAGTGGCCTAAGCTTAGGCGGTATTGGTATTGCTCCGTTTGATCTGATATGATGAAGTTAGACCCTGATCAGTGGTCGATATGTGTTGGTATTTTTGCCATTGTATCTATGAGTTTATGCATTTGGTTTTTAGGACAATCATTGTTATACATAACGTTTATGTGCTATGGTTCGTGCGCGAAGCATTTTGTACTCGATGGCCATCGTTTCACCATGGTATGATTTTTAATAGTATCATTGACCATCGTTTCACCACAGTGGTGGTATTGTATTGTTTATAATAGTAGGTCTACTGTTGACCATGGTTTTGTAATGGTACTGTAATGATATTGTAATGAGATTGTATTAGTGTTATAAAGATAATATGGTTATTGTATTGTACTTAGGATATTGGGAAGACACCTAGTACATTATTAGCAATGGCTATTGTAAGATTGGAGATGATAAGTATTCTATGATAGTGTAGACGCTTTATGATGTAGATAGTTGAAGAATGTTCAACTTAAATTGGGAAGTTGTGTAGCGTCCCACTAGTTGAACGATCGATATTTTCTCACCCCCTGCTTGGCGAGTCTCACTCGGCGACCTTCCTCCCCCCTCTCGCCAGCAAGGTTGGTATTTTTCTTTGATGTGGTTTGTTTGTTTCACTGTAGAATGTCTAGAAAATCTAGAATGTACTGCAGTGTCCGAGATTACGCTAGGTCGACCTTGAGTGATGTAATGCTGTGACGTGTCTGTGTACGATTGGGTGGCCTGTATGTGTCCCGAACGATCTAGGTCTGTCTCGTGCTTATGGGGCGGTAAAGCCGCTTCCTGAACGTTCCTGGACAGAATATATAATAAGGAGGGCCAGGCGAGTAGGATAGTGTGTGTGCAAACCATGGATGCAGGTCGTAGGTGTAAATCTAGTCGTGGTCAGATATATTATAGTGCCTTCCCTGCTAGGTGTAAGTAACTTGTGGATATCAGCTCGTGTTTACAGTTATTAAAGTTAGTATTAATTGTTCATCGGATCCTGTTATTTATTTCTACAACAGTTCGAGACAGTTTCGTTTTTTAAGGGGTAGACGATCAGTTCATCTGACTCTCCCCATCATAACGTGCTGAAATTTGCATCAACTGTTACAAACGTCTACGTGAAAATTTCAGGCAAACATGCTGTAAATATATATTATGTGTTCAAAGAGAACAGACTCTGTGGGCATTTTTGGCAGTTGACTTTTATCCAGAAAATTATTTACATGAAGTAAAGTAGAAGCACCCAAGGGTAGCTGTGGCAAAAAATAAGAATCGGCTCTCACGACTATGGTAGAGAGGGGAAGGTGGCAGACGCTTACACTGGAGTAGAATCTGGTTATGTGAGACTTGTTATGAACTGGAAGATGATTTAACAGTTTTCGAAATATCGATGTTGATTCCTCTCACTCCAAAAGACACACTGTTGCAATTTCGGTGACTTGACTTTTTGTTTGTTGTTTGATCGTTGTATTCTATAGGCGCGCTCTTCGGGGCGCTTCTCTTTCCCTTGAAGAGAAAAATGTACCAGTTATACTGTAGACGGGAGTGAGTAGTGTTTGAATAAAATGCACAAACTTTGCTACACGTGTGCATTTGACAAACTTTCTAGTCTTGGTGGGATTTCAAATTTTGGTGCCGTTTCACCGAAATTAAAGCCTTCTTATTTGCAGCCGCACCAAGTGATCGGACAACACAACGTAGAGCTCCACAAGAAAGTTCCAAAATAATTTTGTAGTCAGGTTTCATAGCATATTCATACTGCACATATTAATATATGAGAAGGTAACATAATAATTATACTGAATCACAGCATAACATAGAACTACTAATCCTGTGATTTTGATTCAACTGAATGCTAAGCAAAATAAAGTTTACAAAAGGTTAAATACACTTACTTAAGCTCTGTAATTAGGTGTCAACTCCTAGAATGAACTACCTTTGTCAACATTTCTTTGTGTCGATCAACTCTTTACCTAACAGCACAAATACCACCAACACACAACCAAAATAATACAAACAAATATATCAGTTTTGTACAGGTGGACGTTACAGATGTGCTAAACATGACACTGCACTGGATGTAATTGTGGTGTGGAAATTTTAGGTAAATAAATAGATAAATTTACATAAACTAATAAATAAATTAATAAAAGGACTGTGCCCAAACCATTCATTTGCACTATCATTGCGAGCAAAGAGTGTCAAGTAGAAGTTAACTTGCAAAAGAGAACTTGGCCTTCTCATCCTGTTTGACTAGTTAATTAATAAAGCCTTTGGACATGTGGAATCATATTTTTTTTTACCTTATTAATTTATGTTAGGCATTTTTGTTTCTGTTACACATACAGAAAAGATTATAAGAAAAGAGTTTTCTCCCCCTGCCTCTCTCAGATAGATTTCCCCATCAAGCCATATTCAGTCTCCCTTGGGCATGAGTGTATTTCATTTTATAGCTGATCTTGTTGGTTGGGGAAGGCACACCAAAGTGAATGCTACTGAAAGGCAGTCAAATGATATCTCTAGGTAACAAAACAAAACAAAAAAATGTTTAAAAAAAGACATTTAAAAATTAAAGCAAAGAAAAATACAACAGATGAACAGACGGGCTGCTTGCAGCCAGAGTTCAGCCAAACATGGGCCGGTTGAATAGACAATTGATGGCTAATTTTGATGCGTTCAAATAAGACTGCTCGGGAGAATTCCCTGACTGGGGACAAGGTGGTCTAGAGGCAAGGTGCTCGCCTCTCATGCCAAGGGTCCCGGGTTCTAAACCCGGGCAGTGCAGGCATGTTGGAAAGTGGATTTTTCTCGTATTTTCAAGTCCCTGGTCCTATTGGGGGGTAGGATCGAGTAGTTCTTGGAAATTGGATTTTTCTCATATTTTCAAATCCCTGGTCCTATTGGGGGGTAGGATCGAGTACCTAGTCTTCTCGGATAAGGACGAAAAAATTCGGAGGGCCCGTGTGCACGTTGCGCACGTTAAAGATACCTTGGCAGTTGGAAATCGTAAAGAGCAGGCCGAAAGGCCGCTGCCCGGGCAAAATTGATATTAATAGATTAAAATTTATCCATATCATCTCCCCCCCCCCCCCCACCCGCCAGAACAAGAAATAATAAAACAAGTAAAGTGAGGTGTAAATGCCAAGGGCAGCGAACCTCCTAAAATAAAGACCTCAAAACCAATGCCCTGACTGGATGTGAGGCAAAACTCAGAAATATAACAAGTTATGATTAATCCGGGGTTTGTTTGCCCGGGATCAACAGTTTCTATACCCCCACCTCTTTCTCTCTCTCTCTCTCTCTCTGTCTGTCTGTCTGTCTGTCTGTCTGTCTCTCTCATTCTTTCTCCATGATCTCTATGCCTCTCCTATGCACATCAATGTATAAAATATGCTGTTGTTAGGGAAAAGCACAGTGAATAGAACGCTATTGAAAGGCCGTCAAATATTGAAAGCTTTGTCAATTTTTTTTTTAATCAAACAGTTAAAAAGGAGAAAGGGGTGAACAGGCGGCCCATTTGCAGTCAAAGTGTACCCATACAGAGACCGGTTAAATAGAGCTTTGATGGCCAAATCTGATGGGTTTTGATCCAGTGGGTTTGGAGATTACACTGACTGGATGCGCGGCAGTCGTAGTCCGGGCAATTGACCATAAGACTCGAATGAATATAATGCTCCAGCTACTGAACAAAACGTAACCATTCCTACAAACTACAAATATTGGCCTCTCACTCCGGACCTCATTTGGTCATTTTTTACATTCATGTTTTGTTTGTAACGTTTTCTTATGTTTGTTTGCCCACACCCGTAGCGCTCTGCAAATACAGCGGTATCTTGCCAACTTTCTCCTTACACCTAGCCCTACTGCGACTCATCGCTTATCATTTTCCATTTAACGAGGCAAAATTTAGAAATATTTGGTGTCTTCAGACCGGTTGTTTGTCTGTGTTCATGTATGGGCGCTATTATCTATGTACATTTAGGGACAGGGATGAACCGGAGAACGGGGATGGGAGGGGGGGGGGAGATGGGAGAGAGGACTCCGTTGTTTTCTTTGGATAATCAGAGACTGCGATCCCTCCTAAAAGCTTCAGAATCTCCAATGAGCTATCAGAATAAATCTAGATAATGTCAACGCCCCATGAATAAAACAGGATAGGTCTGTTTTGACAATGAATGGCCGCCGCTGAAGCGCGATGTCACAGAATGGCCCCGTCTGCTCGCCCGCCCACCCACAACTTTTTTACCAACTCCCTGCCTACACACGCATTCTGCCCGCATGCCCAGTAGTATATAAACGCTCGGGACACCAACTGGAGCGTACCTGTCCGCCAAGCCGTCTATAAATTGCACACAAGATATGATGTAAGATGTCGTCTCATTATATTGTGCTTGTTCGCCGACATCTGGGAATAACATTCTGGTCTTATTTGCAGATATCAATGGTGTCGGGCGCAAACCAGCCAAGTCAAGATAAGCAAATTTTACCAGAGGAACAATAAGTTGAGGATGACACAAAAGGGAAATGTACTTAGCTGTTGTGATCACATGTCTATTTGACTGTTTCTATTGAATTATGGTAAGAGCTGTTTTTACAGATGATGGGGGGTTCCAATCTTCATAAAATAATTGGTACTATAAAAAGAAATAATAATATGAAATTTTCGGACTTGGCTGGTTCGCGCCCGACACCATCGATATGGGTTTCGTGTTTCTGTGATGTTTATATTATGGAATGAAAGTACGAATTGCCTTTTTTAATGCTTCTTTCTTTATTGCTCTACTCTCTCTTTTAGCGAAGCCTGTTTTCTTCAATTTACCACGTTTCCTCTCTATTTTTGTGTGGGGTGGTTGATGGGCGCTTCTGGTAGGATGTCCTTTTGTCCTATCATTCTGCAATAATTTGTCTATCGTCTTGCTTCTTCTTAGTGCAATATGACAGCTATCGCGTCGACTTGCTGTCTCCCAACACAAAATCAAATCCCTGCGCTTGTGATCATTTTTTGTACTTTTCTTCTGCCCTTTTTTGGCTTCTTCATTTTTTTCGTCAATTTAAAATCACAATTTTTCCACTATTATAATAACAACAAGAATAATCGTAAATATGTTGAATTGAGACTTTTTTTTTTTGGTTGTTGTTGTCTTCTTCTTTATCGCATGTCTTTCCCCTGGCCCGACACTCGTTCCCTTTGACATTTCATATCATTTTTAATTCATTTTCTTTTTTCTTCCCATACACCTCACTGGAATTCTCTTGATTTTGTTACCATTCGCCGAACCACACGGTGGCTTTTTATATGGGTTCACGCGCAGCGATGTTTTCCCATGCAATACTGGCCACTGAGCCCTCCAAGCGCACTGAATATTTAACTTTGATCATTTCCTTGCAAACTTGTAAACTGGATCCAGATACATATAAAAACTAAGGGAAAACTATCTTCATAAAATAGGGGCCACGCTGGTCCAGAGGCAAGGTGCTCGCCTCTCATGCCGAATGGTACCGGGTTCGATCCCCAGGCGGAGCAGGCCTATTGGAATATATTTTAGAGGGAAAGTTTCCTAGGATCCAGCACCTAGTCTTCTCGGATAGTGACGGAAAACTCGGAGGGCCCGTGCGCACGTTGCGCACGTTAAAGATAATCTTGCATTGACAGTTGAAAGCCGAGAAGAGCAGACTCAACAAGACCGCTGCCCGGGCAAAATTCTAAAATACTAAACTCTAACACAGAAACACACAGAAACACACAGAAACACACAGAAACACACAGAAACACACAGAAACACACAGAAACACACAGAAACACACAGAAACACACAGAAACACACAGAAACACACAGAAACACACAGAAACACACAGAAACACACAGAAACACACAGAAACACACAGAAACACACAGAAACACACAGAAACACACAGAAACACACAGAAACACACAGAAACAAGGACAAGCAACATAGAAACAAGAAAACTGAGGTTTAACTGCTAGCGAATCAGCTAAAATTGAGACTTAAACTAAATTCTTCATAAATGAGGCGGGAGAGAATTCATTGTGGTGCCATTTTGACCTTCTTTTTGCTCAACGCTACAGCTAAAATGAAAGTTTCAACAATTATAAAGTTAATTTTCCTAACTGTCCACGAATCCAGTCCAATCGCTTTTGTGTCGACCGATTACGTTTATTCAAGTTTCAGGTATTTTAAAATTAAAAGTCGCAAAAAAGTGAAATGCAATGATCTTTGTTTTGGCTCCCGGTAGTAAGCTCACTGCACCAGAAACGATGTATTAATACGCGTTCAGTTGGGTGCGAGAGAACTATGTCGGCAACTTCATGTAGTTATGAAAAAAAAAAAAAAATTGTGGCGGGAGCAATTCATTGTGATGCAATTTTGGCTTTTTTTTTTTCTTTTGCTGGACGCTACAACCTAAATGACAGTTTCAAATATGATGAAGTTAATTTTCCTATGCCCAAATAATCCAGTCCTATCGCTTTTGTATCGACCGATTCAAGTTTCAGGCATGTTTAAATAAAAACTTGTAAAAATGTAAAATACAATGCTCTTTGTTTTGGGTTCCTGTTGTAAACCATAGAGATACTATAATAAACTAGAGTCCGCACGCATGCACAAGTGCAACGCGTCGCATTGGCCCCAATTGGCCTACAAGTAGTAAGGTAAACATACTTCGCTAGGCCATCTTTAAAAATATAACAAATTCATCCTTTATTAACACATAAACACATGAAAATTCAAGCTTTTAGACCATCTTTAAAAATATAAAAAGCAGCAGAAGAAACTCAAAAAGTAATTCAGAAAATTCCACTTGCTACAGAACAAAGTCAACCCTTGAGAGCGACTGAACCTGCATTACAAGCAGAGCTACGACCTAGTCAATTAGAAGAATCTTCACATTGCTGCTTCTCCAATTGAGCAAATTGGTCCGATAGCGGAAACGTATTAAAAAAAATATTTAGGTAAAGATAGTGGGGATACTACTTTTGGAATTTATACTAAAGGTGGTGATAAACTTTATATTGGTTGTGAAGAAATAAAAATTGATAACGATGATAGTATTATTGGAGAAAAGAAATATAAAGGAACACCTGGTTTGTGGGAACTAATAACCAGCAAAGAGCCTGAACATTTTTCAAATGAGGACTAGAATAAATATGAATATATTTTATTTGATACTAATGCTATGCATCAAAATAACGATCCTAATAACCCAAAACCTAAATCTAGTGGAGGAAAGAAATACAAGAATATCATAAAACCAATTTGGAACGATGCACAAAGTCATAATCAAAAAGTCTTAGAAGCGTCTGCAACTTATGAAGGAAAAGGATTTCTTCCGTCGGATCCAAATGCTTTATTAAAGAGATTATCATTATTAATGGCTAGTAAAGATGCAGGGAATACAGGTGTTATAAATGAAATGGCAAGTATTGTAGATGAATTATATAGACAGAAAGCTATTGATAAAAAAGAATATAAAAAATTACAGCTAAAAATTGCTATATAAAATCAATGATGTTGGTGATAAATAAAGGATACAAAAGAAAATATGTTTGTGGAGGATCAGGTCTTTTTGATTCTTTAATTTCAGCTGTTACGAGTAAAGTTATGCAAGATACTGCAAAAGAAGTCTTATCAAATGTTGCAAAGAAAACAGCAACTGACTTAGGACAAAAAGCGGTTAATACATTTATAGTTGATAAAGTTTTTAAACCAAAAAAAGTAAACGGTTCAAACATACCTCCAGAAACGAACACAGTTCTATCTTCGAACACGAACGGAGTTCTATCTCCGAACTCAAAACAATTATTAAACAATTTATTAGGAAGGGGAATTAAACGTATTTAAGACCAGGGATTCTAAAACTGTGGGAAAAACTTTTTTTTGGGTGTTGAATTTTTATATTTTTAAGGGTGCGCTCGCAAAAGATGTTTTTTTTTGGATGTTTTGCTTTAATAAAGGTTGCATTTTTATATTTTTAAAGATGGTCTAAAAGCTTGAATTTTCATGTGTTTATGTGTTAATAAAGGATGAATTTGTTATATTTTTAAAGATGGCCTAGCGAAGTATGTTTACCTTACTACTCCTACATGCGCGCCATGTTGACTTGGGAAGGATTCGCTAGCGAGCAGGCGCTGGCTGTTCGACGTCTCAAGGAATAGTAATCCCATCCCCGCCTATAATTATGTCAAAGTCATAATAGATAAACTACAAATACGATGCAACACAGGCTGTTGTTGCGGAGACAGTTTTTTTTACATAGAAAGCTAAAGCTGAACAGTGAACAGCGCAATATTTTCTGTTTGGTTTTGTAATCAGACTACGTCCCCCAAACAACGTTCTTCAAACTAACAAGTTCATAACTGGTAAAACTAGTAAGAGTCATGAAAATGACAACATGCATAGCTTTGAAAAGAAAATCATGAGAAGGGCATGTTAGTAGTACTAGCTGACTTCCCCGTTCTACGAACGGGGTGGATGACATGCAGGGACATTATACACACACACATAACTGTCATTCAGTACCCCCATGACATTTTTCTTACCTTGTCTTGTCAGTTCTGGAGAACTTCTCTGTAGACCACATTTTCTGTGTGAAGAGAGCTGTTTCCCGTTAACAATCTCACAGAGTCCCTGGAGCCAACACGGCTCATGGCCACGTATAACTGTCCATGTGAAAAAAAAAAGGCTGCTGCACATGAATGCCAATTTTTGTCAAAGTCTGTCCTTGTGACTTGTTTGCTGTGATGGCAAAGGCCAGTCGGACAGGAAACTGTTTCCGTTTCATTTGAAATGGGAATATGTTGTCTGATGGCACAATTGGGATGCGAGGAATGAACAACTGTTTCCCAGCATGGGGTCCACATGCTATTTCAGCATCGATGATATGCTCATGTAGGTTCTGGACTGTGTAGCGAGTCCCATTGCAATGTCCATTTGCAGGATCTAAGTTGCGCAGCAGTATGATAATACTGTTTTTCTTCAGCATCAGTTTGTGAGGTGGCATACCCGAGGGACACAATGAGTTTATAAACTCTAGGGGGTACTGGTGCTCATTTTCTTCCACTGAATCGTGACTTCTGTATAATTTTGTTTCGCCAGGTAATTTCTCTAAAATTTTGCCATTTAGTTCATCAACATCCTTGTTTGTTGGACAAATGATTGAACGTGACGCCAGCCAATCAGAGTCATTATAGTTTACTTCCATACCTCCGAATACAAAATCCAACAGCTCTTGTTCACTTTTCACTGTCATATCTTCAGGGAGTTTCATGGCAAATTCGCTAATACTTTTATCCACCAACTGTGTCCCATCACCGATGCTCAGCAGGTAGTCTGAAAATTCTGTTGATTCACCCGACAAAGCAACCCTCATATTTTCTTTCAGCTGATACACACTTACTTTGCCCTATAAATATGAAGACTTCAATGTTGCATCAACAATCTGAGGTCTGGCTCCATGACGAACAACAGGTAGTATTTGGCGCCAATCACCGGCAAGCAGCACTGTGATACCCCCAAATGGTGACTCATTCCCATGTAGATCCTGCAAGTAAGTGCAAGGTTCTGTCCACAGCTTCAAAAATGTGCTTATTTCCCAGTGATATTTCATCAACTATCAGCAGTTCAGTTTTGCGAAGTAACATGCCAGTCGCATCACGGGGAGAAACATTGCACATTGAGGTTTCATTGATGATGAGTGGAACTTTGCATCTGCTGTGTAGTGTTCTCCCATTTGATAACAAAGTTGCTGCAATTCCTGACAGAGCTGTAGCCAGAGCAATTTTCTTGTGTGCGCGCACAGAATCAAGAATCAGGTTAATAGTGTGAGTTTTTCCAGTTCCTCCACTGGCATCCAGAGCAAAGATCTTTCCATATCTATTGAGAACTGAGTCCATTACTGCATCAAAAACTACTTTCTGTTGCCTATTAAGTTTTGGATATTCATTGTGGACTTTGTCTCTGAGCGCATCACAATTCTGATTCATTTCCTCGAAGATGATTGTCGGCATTCCATCTTGATATCTTTCTATCTCTGCTTTCGGCAGCTGAAAATCCTTGTCGAAAAGTAATCCTTCGTGATCAAGTATTTCTTGAAGGTAGATCAGTACCTGATTTTCAATGATGTTGCTGAGCTGATCAGTATTGTGTTGCCTCATAACACCCCTACACAGTTCCATTTTATGTCTGTTCCAGAACTCTAGAGGATTTGCTGGTCTGTTGTAAATTAAGATTGTAGCCTTGGCCTTGGGTCAACAGCACCTTCCACAAAAGTAGTAGCATTAAGAGCAAGTCCACATGTTGGCTCTCTTTTTCGTTGTCTAGGTCTATTTTCTACTATTTCAATCTCATTTTCTAGATCTAGGTGTTGACGATGCCTGACCCTCTCCTCCTCCTGAACTCTTCCAGTGTCTTCTAGCCTATCCCTCTCCTGAGCTCTTATATTGTCTTGTCTACGCGTTCTAGGAGAAAAGCAGGTACGATTGCCTTTCCTAGGCATTGTGCAACATTTGTCTGGTCTATCACATGTTGCCACTGTTATTTACTAAATTTTATAGAGTAGATCTAACCTGAATAACACCGCTGCACGCCTCAAATTCACATGCAACCAAGTTTACTTGAAAAAAAGCTAACACCACTGACGCGTGCAAGAAGTGAAACAATCTCATCCACATTCAGATTTCCTGCCTTTTAGAGAAAGATGACTTGTAAAAAAGCCAAATTTTAATTTAACAGAGGCCAAAAATAAGCCATACAGTTTCTTTTGTAGGCCATTATAAAATTCTTTTCCTGAAGGTAGGAAAGTCTATTTTTCACAAACTTAAATTTGAAAATAAGCTATGCTTGTTATTCTGCTGTCAAACAAAAAGTCGAAGGGTAGAACAAACATTACTTATATCACAATTTTTGCAGACCAAACTTAATTATGTGGAGGCCAATATTTTTCTTTTTGGGTGAAAAATATGCTAACTTGGCAAGTACTGAAATAAATTACTGTCCCGGGCAAAATGGCTTAAAAATAGGTTCGGTGAGTCATGGTGAATTCTCACCATTTCTATTCGCGATAAAAGCAGCAAAATATGATATTTTACCAAGCATAAAATTCCTTTCTCATTAGCATCCTGCACATTTCCACTGGTCAACTAATGTAATGCATATTTTTGTATAATTTTTTGTTGTTTCTGTGGATCAGTAAGTGTGTCAACAGTTAGAGCCCTAGCTCCATTATAGTATGATGATATAACAAGGAAAAATGTTCACCTTCATACAGAAACAAAAAATATATATATTTTAGAGGTATAACTGGATCATATAAAGAAAGAAAGAAGGAAGAGAATAGACATGAAAACGTTCAATTTTCTTCTCTCTCCGCACCAGCTTTTTCTTGCTATTTCTTAATTCAGCGGCGTTTGCACAGCTTTCTTTTACTTGCATAAATTAATCTCTGCCTTTGTCCTCTCAAGATGATTGTAACAGCTGAGGTTGTTCTAGCACGTTATAGTAGGGGGGAGTTAGTTGATCTAACTACAACCCTTTAGAAAACGAAACTATTACAGCTGTAAAATAAATAAACACGAGATCCGACGATAGATTAAATAATACTAAAGTTTAATAACTGTATAGTGAACAATAAATTACTAGGAAGACACCAGCGAAACTAAATATCTACGCCACACAAAAGGAAACTCACTTACTCACCGACCAACCACTCACACAGGTCTATATATATAAACATTCCTACAGAAAGTTCCCGAAATAAACGTTACCTTTGCCCTCGCACAAACTAACCAATCACGCATCAATACGTCATCAGGTTACATCACTCAAGGCCAAATCTGGCGTAAACATTCGTTTCCACCACGTTATCGAATATTCGGGAACATACTAATATTTACTGAACTAGTCAAAACACCTGACAACAAGCGAGCGAGGAAAAAAACTACTCACTAGAAAAGAAGGTCAGGTCACGGAGTACAGCACACTCTGACGGTAGTCAACAATAAAATGAAAAAAGTAGTGGACACATGCTCAGCCACCAGCACAACAACAAAACCGGGGGAGGGCAAGGGGTAGCCCGCAGATGCTACACAACTCCCCAATTTAAGTTGAATATCTTTCAACTCCAAAAACATTATACAGCGTCTGCACTATCGTGAAATAATCTTATAGCACTCCCAATCTCACAAAGGTAGTTGCTAATTCTATTACAATTAATAACAATTTCAGTGTCTTCCCGAATGTCATCACAAATACGATACAATGCAGTGTACTTTGCATCACTAATACCATAACTAATACAATACCATCATTGCTTCCCAATAGTAAACAGTAGGCCTTCTAGTCAAAATAACACAACGCCACCACTGTGGTGAAACAATGGTCAATGATATTATTACAAATCATATAAGGTGAAACGATGGCCCATCGTTTACATAATGCTTCGTGCATGAACCATAGCATATAACTTGTATATAACATAGTTGTCTCCAAAACGTATAATTCATACGTACAATGGCAAAATACCAATACATACTGACCACTGATCAGGGTCTTTCTTCATCATATTAGGTCAAAACAAGTTACAACATTGCAATATAACACAAACACTGCTTGCTCGCAGTCCCCATTTGGGTTACATTTTCCAAAAATTACACCAAGTTCCATTGGTAACTAATATGACATAGCATAAAATCAAAATGTGACTAACACATCATGACTCTCTATCAGCCATCAATTCAATATTCAGTCACAGATGAACTATGTCCCCAATTACAGTACAGTACTGCCGTCCTCGAAATTCATCTAGTAGGCAAAAGTATGGGTTACAATGCATTTCACTGATAGTGTACTACTTTAAAATACCCTGCTCAGGAAATCGGCACAGACATTTTCTCTGCCTTTTACGTAGTGAATTCTGAATCGATAAGACTGTAAAAATAAACTCCATCGTAATAACTTTGGACTGTCAAACTTGGCAGAGTTCAAAAACTCTAATGACCGATGGTCAGTTTGGAGCACAAACTCCTTTCCATACAAATACAAAGTAAACTTTTTTACAGCCCAAACAATAGCTAAACATTCTCGCTCTGAGACCGAATATTTTGTCTCACGAGGCAATAGCTTACGACTAGCATATGCCACCGGGTACAACTTTCCCTCGTGTTCCTGCATAAGACTAGCGCCTAATCCGCGATCTGATGCATCAGTTGCTAAGACAAACTCTTTGGAAAAATCTGGCAAACATAACACGGGTTTGGAGATAATGACATTCTTCAAAGAGGTGTACGCTTTCTCCTGCGTTTCATCCCACTGAACTATATTGGGCTGACCCTTTCTAAGTAAATCAGACAGTGGTGATGCAATCGCTGAAAAGTTAGGAATAAATTCATGGTAATATCCCACTAATCCTAAGAATGCTTTCACTTCCTTCTTAGTGGTGGGTCTGGGTGCGTCTCGTACCTTACATACATTCTCTTCTAACAGGCCAATCATACCTTCTCCCACTAAGTGTCCAACAAAGTCTACTTCAGACGTTCCAATCAGACACTTCGATGGTCTTGCAGTTAATCCAGCTTGGTCCATCCTCTGCACGTAACAGGCACCGCTAACTGTAGCTTCCCGTCCTTCATTACCGCTTGAACGTTGATGCTGGTGTCAGCCGTCGTCACATCTTGTCTTGACGACTCGTCCGCCGCTATAACTACGGCCGCCGCCGCCTTGTTCGGCTTGCCTCGTCCCATATCCTTCTGGGCTGGACACATCCTCCGAACGTGGCCTGGCTTTCCACAAAGGTAACATTTCAACTCACCTTTGTCGTTTAACTTTGTACGACACTCCGTCGCCTTGTGTCCCGGCCTCTGGCACCTATGGCAGACCTGTAGGCTTCTGTCTCCGTTGGGCCTCCATCGCACTGGCCGGCTCTGCAGTCTGGCGCTCCCGCTGAGCGTCCGGTTCCTCGCTACCAGGTACGCCTCCGCTGAATCTGCGATGTCCTGTAGCGTCTTTGGTTTCCTCTCCCTCACATGGGTTGCAAGGTCTGGTGGGCAGGCATCCATGAATTGCTCTCTGACGAACAGATCTCTCACTCCTTCGTAGGTCTCCTCCGTCTTCGACAGCTTTATCCACCTCTCTAGATAGGTCTTGATCCTGGTCAAAAACATTCCAACATCTTCTCCATCTTCAGGCTTACCTTGTCTGAACATGAGTCGGTATCCGTCCTCTGACAGGTTGTACCTCTTCTGCAAAACTTCCTTGACCTTGTCGTAGTCCTTGGCTTCGTCGATCGGTAGTCTGCAGAAGCACTCCAAAGCTCTCCCGGTCAGCAGGGCAGACAATGATGTCGTCCAGGTGGGTCTGGGCCATTCAGCTGTCTCAGCAAACCTCTCAAACCGCAGCAACCAGCTATCCAGATCGTCCTTCTTGTCCTGAAATGCAGGTAGCTTGGGTCTCTTAGAACTGGCGTGGTCGCTGGTCCCCTGCGTCGACTCGCCTCCACGCTGATGGCGGATCCTCTCCATCTCCAGCTCGTGGTTCATCTCCTTCTCCCGAGCCTCTATCTTCAGTTGCTCCATGCGCTCTTGCCTCTCTCTTTCCTCCCTTAGGCCTTCACGGATGTAGTTCTGTCTCTCCTTCCCAGTGAGCTCCAAGGCGTCTGCTTCCTGGCTAAGCCTTCCAATAGCCTCTGACATGTTGTAGATAGCTTGTCGATGATATTCCTACAATAAACTATGTAAATAAATCTAGTAATTTTGATCTGGTCCGCTCGAATATGGTCGGATCCCGGACGAGCCCCCAATATGTAACAGCTGAGGTTGTTCTAGCACGTTATAGTAGGGGGGAGTTAGTTGATCTAACTACAACCCTTTAGAAAACGAAACTATTACAGCTGTAAAATAAATAAACACGAGATCCGACGATAGATTAAATAATACTAAAGTTTAATAACTGTATAGTGAACAATAAATTACTAGGAAGACACCAGCGAAAATAGAGAGAGAGAGAAAGAGAGAGAGAGAGAGAGAGAGAGAGAGAGAGAAGAGAGAGAGAGAGAAAGGTGGGAGCACAGCTTCACCCTCGGCAATGCCGGGTACCTCGTTTATTTTTCTCGTCAAAATATTTGTTTATATTTACCGGTAACTGTTTTTTCCGTTTAAAAGTTTACAAATTCATAAATCTCATCAGGGTTTCTCTCAGTGTTTATCATGTTAATGTTTTAAAAATAAGAAATTTAACCGCTTGAAAGATTCTGCTGTATTCATTAACACTATAACTTCACGGAGATTTAGGGAATAGTGAATTAG
This sequence comes from Onchidella celtica, assembly GCA_963931925.1. Taxonomy (NCBI): domain Eukaryota; kingdom Metazoa; phylum Mollusca; class Gastropoda; order Systellommatophora; family Onchidiidae; genus Onchidella; species Onchidella celtica. The sequence goes on along the minus strand of OZ007583.1, from coordinate 932,298 downwards.
AATAAAAGACGTGTGTCACAAATCCGAGACTGGGAGATGCGATGGTTATAACAGGACAACAATCACGAACGAACAAGTATAACACTTAACAGAACAACCCATCAGACTCACACATTTATTATACATAAAGATACAGATAAAAGTGCAATTACATACATTATATTATTGAATTTACTACCGTCCAACGGCCTTATTCCCACATGCACTCTTCCTCGGGTCCACAACCCGGTAGTTACTTTCTAAAGACACTTCGGCCTCAGCCTCTCCTCTCAGGGTCTTAATAGCACATTAATATTTCACTGGCACCGCAGTCTCTCAATAGCACCTTCCTATTGCCATAACACATTAGCATTCCAATAGCACCTCAACATGGCAATAGCACATTAGCATTTCAATAGCACATCAACATGGCAATAGCACATTATCATTTCAATAGCACATTCACATGGCAATAGCACATTAGCATTTCAATAGCACATTCATGATCATATATACGTCCCTGTCGGTGGCCAGACTGCCACGAGTCATGTGCTGCGACTGTCCTACACGACAGCGTCACTCCTGGCCTATGTGTGGCCTTCGGCCCTATGCTGGCCTATCCCCTGTGCTCACCGTAGGCGGCGCTTCGGCCCGACCCCGGCACCAGTCATCACTGGAAAAACACTACTCCCAAGTCTTCCGACTGCTCTCCTTATGTTCGCCCTCTGGGGCTTTCTCCTGCGTCCGCTTTCTTGGACGTCTTAGTGTGCAGTGATAGTAATACAGCGCTCTCGCCTCATTCAGACCCCCACCACTCACAACATGCACGCTTTTCCTTACCCCGTGGCCCGTGGGTTAACTTTATTCTAACCCTCTTCTCGTAACTAGTGATCCTCGCTCACTCGCTCGTGACAACGTATTTCAGATTTTGAATTGTATAGAGAGTTTCACCCCGACGCGGTTCAACGAATGATGTGGATTAATTTACAGAAATACCAACTTCAAGTTAAAAAACAAAACACCTGTCTCACCGTATGGATGTTTGTTGCTGGTTTATCGTTTTCACAATGAGGGAATGTCGTGACGTAGTCTTTTGCCTTGTATTTGTAGCGTCGGGGGAACTAGGTCAGTTTCGCCTCATTTAAAGGCTCCTTTCGAAAACGATGCGTAGTTCTGATGCGTTTTACGTACGGACCGAAACTGGTGGTGCAGATGATGCGCTTAGTTTCAAAATGGACCTCCTAATATTACTAGTGGGCATTTCCATGCCAGATGTAGAAAAAGCCACCATAGACATGAAATGTACGCACGACTTCTGCAAGATGCACACACTATTTAAAACATGTACGCCAGAAACGCGGTTCATTGAAAGCGGCTTTAAGTCTGAAAGTAAAGGACTTAAATAAGTCGCCTTGCTTTCTTCTATTATTTGTATTTTTATTACTGTCATTTTGACATCCATTTTGGGCCTCGGGGATTTGAGGATGAGAGTAGATCGAGTGTTTGTTAATGTGTGTGAGTGGGAGCGTGAGTTATTGATTTTATGTTAATCCTGTTTTTAATTTTAGTTCAGCGCCTCAGAGCACATCATTTTTTGTGGGTCGGAGGGCTATATAGTTAATTATTACATAGATTACATTACATTAGTTTATCATTATTGCTTCGGCCGAACAGTTGTGACCAAAACCGGATAGTTCTGTTCCACAGCGTTCGTTGGACTTCTCTACTAATTGAAAAGGCTGAGTTATTTTGACTCGGAGTAAAATGTTTGCCTTTCAAGAAAAATCCGCCGTTAGTGAAACAGGAAGTACCATTTCCTTAAAGACTAGTGTTACGAGTTGGGTTATATGGAATTATTGGTGTTACGACTGCATTTAAAATATCGAGAGGTTTTTAGGAATTACTCTTCCATACCATGCCACATATACTAATAACAATTCGAATAAGTTTTATCAAGGACCTGCAGGGCCACAAATTTATTTACTTTAAAATCCCTAACAAATTTCGTCTAGCTCTTACATATTAAAAAGACAACATCAGCAGCATCAAATGAAAATCCAATACTATGTCACTAGAAGTCTCCTCTAGATTCCTAAAAGATTATATCATTCTGACTCATTCACCATTTAATTATTACTTATCTATCTTTCAGATATAGTCTGCCTACTATCTAACAAATAATATCCTAATGTCTCAGACAACAATGTTAACTCAGTTATTTGTGCATACCGCTTATAAAGGATCAAACTCGTCAATACAACTGACGTAGTTAAGTTAGATCTAGATCTACTCTAGGATGGGCTGGCAATCCCCAGCCTCATCCAGACACATCAATTTCAATTTACAAATGTGTATACCAGACACTCATGCTAGATCTAATTGCAAGTTAAAATACATTGTAGTCTTGCATTCTTCGGTAGCACTTCTACTGGAAAATTTAAGGTCAGCTTCACGTTCATCGTTGAATCAATAGACAAACACTTACACTTGGTCCCTGATACGAGATCAGGGAGCCGGAGATAATAGCAGTGGATAATTCGTGGAAAGCATATGGTCTCATTCCAGTGTCTATCAAGGACATAGACATGACTATAACAATCTTCTGATTCTCTCTGGCTGAATCACGCCGACTGCCTGCGCAGATGGATATTTCTGCATGGAGTAGTGAAACATAGGAATGGCTCCGCTTATATACTGCGCGGCCATCTGCAAATCCCCAGCCAACTGCCCAAATTTGATTGGTGCATCCATTTCGAGCTCAGCTCGTAGTATTAATAGATTCTGCATGGAAATCGGTCACGGCCTTGCACTAGTAACAGCCAAGGTCAAATTAACATATCAAAACCCTTACTAAAGTCTCCAACCCTCTACGTTTTATGTACGAATTTACTATTTCCCTTTTACTCACCCCCTCTCTTCCCTGTTAGAATTCATCAAAATCACGGGGTCGAGAACCGCACCGTCACTGCCAACCCATCCATTTATTCTATCTTGCCCCACTTTCTTTCCATCTCTAAGAAAAAGCGTTACAAAAACAAACTGTCCACGAGAATAGTCCGAGGACATTTGCACTGGCTAAAGTCAACGAGACCATGAAATAAACACGCCGTGACCCAGCACGACACTTCTAGTCCTAACCCTGACATCCCCCACCCCAGTGAAAATTTTAAGAAAAATTTACACGATAGGATCCAAGAAATCCCAAAGTTATTGTGGTAGGGGCTTAAGTACTACTGTAGAAAACGAGCCTTAAGCTTGAGACCAAAAAAAAAAAAAAAAGTCTAACTAAGAACGTGCATATTGGATGGACAAAAAGCATACAATTATTGATGCCACGTTCTATAGAATCTAGTCTATCGAAACATTCTTACTGCAGACAATCAAAATATTCAGGAACATCTATAATAAGAATGAGTATATCACTGTATACTGCTGGATTAAAATATAACTATTATCAAACAATGAAGCCTTACTGAAGGAATAGGCTCATAATTATCTAGTCAACACACATAATTGCTGCTTATATACACATTCACACACAATATATTGTTAATTAAAATACTGTGGTATCCAATGGCAGCAGTAGCTCTGGTAGCTTGGTTTGCCATGTCTCCATCTCATTGACCCGCTGACAAGGGCGTCAGGTTTGTCAGAAGTTCAGGTCACAGTCCGGAATGACGCTGGTGGAAAGAGGATATTCACAAAAAAAAGATTGTAAAACTGGTTCATAAAGTAATGAACAAGATAAATGTGAATCCATCCACCGTCTAGAATTGAGGGGGACAAGCACTATCCAACCCCAATACAAGACACAACACTCTTTAATAGGAAACTAAATTAGACGTGACAAAATATCAGCTTGGGAATTGTCACCACCAGGGATAGCCCGGATAACAAACCGGTATTCCTGGAGTGCAAGACTCCACCTCGTTAATCGAGCATTTTTAGCCCTGTTAGCCTTCAAGAATAACAACGGACGATGGTCCGTTTCAATTATAAACTCGGACATGAGTAGATATCGCGAAAATGCGTTTACAGCAAAAATGATAGCGAGGCACTCTCGCTCGATAATTGCATAGCGGCATTCCCTATCTAGCAACTTGCGGCTGGCGTATAGACATGGCCGCAAGGTATCGTCTCGTTCCTGTAACAACACAGCTCCCAATCCCTTGTCCGACGCATCAGTGCGGACAATAAATATTTGGTTTATATCTGGCAGTATGAGAATGGGGGAAGTAGAAAACAGTTGTTGAACGGTACGAAGTGTATGAGCACATTCGGTTGTCCATTTCACTTTATTAGGAAAATTCTTTCTTGTGAGGTCCGACAACGGAGCTGTAAGCGAAGAAAAATTTGGAATGAATTTCCTATAATAGTTAAGAAAGCCCAATAAACTACGAACTTCTTTCTTAGTTCGAGGGGGTTGGAGCTTTAAGATGGTAGTTATCTTCTTGTCATCAGGAGTCTGAACGCCGTGGGCAATTGTATGGCCCAGAAAATTAATTTCATTATATCCTAAAAACACCTTACTGGGTTTCGCCGTAAGGCCAGCTCGACGAAGAGCAATAAAAACTTGTCGTAGGGCTGCGAGGTGGCCCGACCAATTGGTTTCATAAATACAAATGTCGTCAAAATACGACAATACGGAATTCATACCCTGGAGCAATATTGTCATCATACGGGCGAAAGTCGCAGGGGCTGTAACTAACCCGAAAGGCATATAGCGCCACTGCATAAGACCCAACGGAGTCTGAAAAGCGGTATATTGCTTGCTATTCTCATCAAGCGGAATTTGCCAATAGCCTTTGGAAAGGTCAATTTTAGAAAAAATCGTTGCCCTCGCTAACTGAGCAAAAAGATTCTCCTGGTTGGGAATCGGTTCAGCGTCATATATCGTAACCTCATTAAGTTTACGATAGTCAATACAAAAACGCACCGTATCATCTTTTTTTTTCACTAAGACGATGGGTGAGTTATATGGGCTCGTCGATCGCTCTATCACTCCCAGGTGAAACATGTTACGTACCTCGGTTATTATAGTCTCCTGTGCGTGCAGCGGACGCGGGTATGGTTTAACAAAGACGGGTATATCCGTCTTTAATCTTATAACATGCTGTACCAAAGAAGTATTACCTGGTAGATCAGTAAAGACCGTAGTAAACTCGTTAATCAAATCTCTTATATCTTGTCTTTGCGATTCAGATAAATCTGGATTTATATTTACATCCGAAGTGTTTTCAGAAGATCGAAGTGCGGGGATTGAATTCTCTATCTTAATAGGATCATCATCGTCAACTGAAACCAAGGCCGCAGTGGCCTGAGCAACCACATTTCGGCGATTATTCTGTCGATTATCATCGTCGGACAGGTACTGCTTTAACATATTTATATGGAAGACTTTGTCCTGTCCCCGAATCTTGATAAGATAATTTACTCGAGAAAGTCTCTTTAGGACTTTAAAAGGTCCCTTCCATGTAAGAAGGAGTTTATTTCTCGTCTCCGGAAGGAGAACAAGAGTTTGGTCTCCGACGGCCAAGGTTCGCAATCGGCTACCTTGATCACGATATAGTTTATAAAGAGTAGCATGCGCAGCTGAAGATTTTTGTGCGAGCTGACATGCGTTAAGAATTCGATGCCGCAAGTCTACAACGTATTGATATGCAGACCGCGTATCGTTGTCGTCGGTGTCTGATCCGGCGAATAAATCATGGAGTATGGCCATTGGACCACGCGGTTTGCGACCATACAATAATTCGAAGGGGGAAAAACCCGTCGATGCGTTCGGTAGTTCTCGGTATGCAAAAAGAATAGCGGGGAGTTGTCGATCCCAATCACTCGGCTTGTCGGCGGAAACTCGCGCAAGCATAGTTTTCATGGTAGCATTCCACCGTTCACAGCAGCCATTAGACTGTGGGTGGTATGGAGATGTCAATCTTTGTTTAATCCCGACCAATTCCAAGACTTTCTTAAAAAGCTCAGAGGTAAACTGTGGACCTCTGTCCGATAAAATTTCAACCGGAAACCCAAGACGCGAAAAAATAGTAATAAGGGCCTCAGCGACATGATCGGCTGAAATGTCTTTTAGCGGAATGGCCTCTGGCCAACGGGTTGCGTAGTCAATGACAGAAAGTATAAAACGATGTCCTCTGTCTGACTTGTGTAGGGGCCCAACTATATCTACGGCAACGCGCTCAAATGGTCTGGAGACCATAGGCATCTCCTGCAGAGGAGCTCGCGATGCTCTTCCTTTAGGAGTACGTCTCTGACATACGTCACATGTTGATACGAACCGGTTTACATCTGCGTAAATACTGGGCCAAAAAAATTGCGACAGTATTCGAGACTTAGTTCTGGCCTTTCCTTGGTGACCCGCCAAGGAAGTGTCATGCGCGAGACGAATAATGTCGCGACGAAAAGATCTCGGTACTACAAGCTGCATAACGGCCTCTCGCTTACTCCGAAAATTACGATATAATAAGTCATCTTTAATAAGAAACTTAGAGGTATCCGGCGCGGTAGGATCAACCTTAGCAAACAAATGTTTCAATGTGGGATCTGAATGTTGCTCATCATGAAATGCACTAGACGTTATGTTCACTTCAATAGTAGGATTACTCAATGGACTGTCTGCTCGTCGACTCGATTGTAGGCGTGTTGTCGCACAAGCAACACTCTCATCCTCAGTCCAAATTTCCAAGTTACCGATAGGAAACTTATTTACTTGAGGTACATTCCCTATGATTAAATCAGCCACCGGATTAGGCAGTACACATGCAGTAACAATACCTGTGAGAAAAGGTGTATCAATATAAACTTCTGCAAGACGGAATCGCTCTACAGATCCGCCAAAAGTAATACAAGTTACATCCTTATCCAAAAATTGTGTTGGACGGACTAGTGACTGTCGAACGCCGATAGTCGTGCATCCGGAGTCACGTAGAACAGAAGCGCGAATCGCGTTCACGCGGCCCTGGTAAAATGTTAATTCACCCAGTTCATGTAGGGCGGACATGACTGGAATAGCTTTTGATTGTGCTGAAGATTCAGAATGACCGTCAGTCTCATAAGGTGTAGATTTAACAGAGCAGGCATTTGCCGATTCCATTTTCACGTTACAAAATTTTTGTATGTGGCCTACCCTATTACACCTAAAACACATAATACGATTAGAATCGTTTCCACGATAAGGAAGACTCTGCGGTCTATCATAATCATGATTATTATCAAAATGCAATCGTCGCGGCGGTCCCTGAGGCCGGTTATATTGTTGGCCTGGATAGTTGCCACGATAATATGGGCGAGGCTCGTAAAAAGAGTAAGTCTGGTATCCTCGACTCGGGGATACATTACTTCGATTCGGGAAATCACTCTGTCTAAAAAAAGGCGGCTCTGATTGAGAGCGCGGATTTGGGGCCTGACGACGAGTCGGCCCTGAACGATCGTGCCCGGTTGGCGCTCCCTTGCCCACGTTGGCATAACACGGTGCTGTAGTTGAAGGCTTTGCCAAAGGACGACCTGGGTGGGCGGACGCATAACGTTCCGCGCACGATGTGATTTCTTCAGAGGATGTCGGTGTCAAGACCAGATTTAATTCATAAGAGTAAATTTTTGCGAGAGCAGTAAGTAATTTTTAGAAACGTAATTATTGTACGAGCCAGCATAACTTGGCCTTGAGCTGGTCTCGTAAACAATGTGTTTTGAACAGTTTTTTCCCTGATAGATAGACAGAAGGTGGGGAAGGATAGAGGGACAGCGTAGGTGTGCATGACTGAGCACTTGTTGTATCTCGTGTTTTGAACTAGGGGTAGTAAAGAGGGAAGGGGTGAGTAGGAATTAAATGTTATTGAGACGTCTGTTGACGTACAGAAAAACCGTGATCCAGAGTAAAAGCTCGGGGTTTTGAACATGTTAAGAATTTATTGCTATAAAATTTATATTATATTGTATTGAAGTAATTCGACCTTTGATGTCGACCCAAGGTCGTTGCGTAGGGCTGTTACTTAAAATAACTCAGTTCGGCAGCTGAGCTAGAAGTGGTTGCACCAATCACAATCCAGGAATTAGACGGTAAGCTGCAGATGCAGTCCAGTATTTAAGGCCATACAGAACTTAGTTCTGGGCCACATGTAGAAAATCCATTTACGAGGTGGACGGCGATAGTCCTCAGCCAGATGAGGGACATGGAGACGCAGTTGAGCAGTCCATTGTGAGGGGCCTGATTTAAAGCTCCAGAGCCTAAGCTACTTGGTTTGATATAAACCCACAGCGTTTACATCCAGCGCTCTCACTCCCAGTGAGGGCCGCATGGTGAGAATCTATACTAATTTGTAATGATGAAAGTGAACCGTTCTACTTACTTTTGAAGACAGTTTCAGAGCTACCGCCAGACAACGCATGGTTGTACAAGCATTCTCCATGGCGTGTCTAGAGGAAATGTCCACATCATAACATGTCTCATTGAATTAATAGAATTTAAACTGTTAAATCTGTCGCCACGTGCGCGGATTCTATTTGCCATATAACTCATATGACCGGCAAGTAGTTAGATTGAATACGTTAGTCTTTATAAAAGCTGTAGTTTCATTAGTTAGATTCAGTTGCCTTTGAATTGATATATATATTTATAATTATATTTGTTACATTAATTCCTGTAATTAAACTGCTCTACAGTTCTGCTAAAAATCAAAGCAATTGATTTATTTAGTTTCTAGAGTGCAAGTATTTATTTTTGTGTGTTCGTCGATTGTGGGAGCGGACCTCGAAAGAGTGTCAGTCGAAATATCCCCATGTAACCCACATCGCGACACTGGAGGGGACACTACACACCATTGTTTAGTTTATAGGTTATTTAGATTGGAGTATAATATCGTTTTTCTCTTTGATTAACTTTTGTTTTTTTTTCAGTTTCAGTGCTCACGTGGTCTTCACGTTGAGCTACTTTAATTACTTCATTGTATTTAGTTTTGTATACTGCTTTCTTTCATTATTTGTTCCACATATTTCCGGCTCTCCCATTGACCCGAGGATCGAGGCCAAGGAGACTTCAACATAACTAAACGAAGAAAGACAAACGTACTGACTGTGGTGTACGCAAGGGCTAAAGGAATCTCCACCAGTTCCTTGAGTTAAGTGATTCCATCCTTAATATCGACTGCGTTAAGGAGTTGAGTGTTCCTCCTTCTGTTTTACAGGCTCATTTTACTTTTTCTCTGTGTTTAGGAACCCACGGGCGGTGGCGAGGGCGTTCTTACGTGTGCGTGTCCTCTGTGCCAAAGTGGTGGCTTGGTCGCCGATTTTGCCGTTTCGACGACAACGTCTGCGGTCTCGCAACAACCAGTGGTGATTAAAACAGTGAGGATTCGCATTCGTGAGAATAGACTTTGATAGGGATCTGTACATTTTGTTTAGATTGTAGCGTTTCTATCTTCCTCGTTGTTTTAGGAAGACGTCTCTCTTGTCCTCTTCTTAATCCTATCTGTAAATATGTTCAGACTGTAGAGTTTGTTATTGTCCGTCTTTTCTTGTTAGTCTAGCGTCGAGTTTCGTGTTGTTTTTTTTTATTACACCTTACGTACATTGTAATTATACATTCCTTTTCTTAAATATATTGCCTGTGTGAATCATGCGTCAATGTTGACGCATTGATTATATTCTCTGGTTGTTGTGACGAGTAAGGCTCATAGGCCGGAAGTTAAATATATTGTTGGGAATAGAGATTCCCCATTCAAGCGCAGTTGTGCACCTGCCTTGAATCTTCAGTAACTAAGTACTGAAATAGTAGTTCTTAAAAAGAACTTCAGGTAATAGAATTTACCTCGGAATTTAAAATATACGATAGCTATATAAAGATAGCTGTAATTTTAATCAACGAAATAAAATTGTCGTTGATTTATACGTCATAAACATTAGTTACGCAGTGATAACAGTAAGGACACTGCAAGTTGTATAACGAAGGAACAGTGTTGGTAATTCGTCGTTCTTAGTAGCGGCCACCCGACGAGGTCAATTGGCCTCAGGGATAATTGATAACTTCAGGTTAATAATTAAGATTGTTATTTTAATCGGATAATCGTAAAGAATACAGTGCTAACATAGTTCACTGTACGCAGGTTATCGCGTGAAGGATCCGGATACCTGACCTTTATCAATACTAGATCTCATATAGAGACCTATTCGGAGTCTTAACCATAATGACTGATTACTCTGCCTATATTAACGCGGCGAAGCTGTTGGGCGTCCCCGATGATCAGCTACCCGCTTGGTGCGAAAGGAAACAAAAGGAAGACCAAGAGCTGGCTCGAGAGGAGCGCGCCGCAGAACGAGCCGAGAAGGCCGAGGAACGCGAACGAGAAAGAGAAAAAGAACGACACGAAAGAGAAAAAGAAGAACGAGAAAGAGAAAAAGAACGACACGAAAGAGAAAAAGAAGAACGAGAAAGAGAAAAAGAAGAACGAGAAAGAGAAAAAGAAGAACGAGAAAGAGCTGAGAACGCGGCTCAAAGAGAGCATGAAATTTTTCTAAAGAAACTAGAATTGCAGGCCATCCAGCCCACCGCGGCTCCGCTAGCATCCGCGAATAATGTTAAAACTAAGCCGAAGCTACCGACCTACAATGATAAGATCGACCACATCGATTCTTACATCCATCGCTTTGAGCTCCACGCTGTAGCCGCCGGTTGGGACCGCACGGAATGGACTTCGTGCCTTGCAAATTTATTGACTGGTCGTGCGCTTGAGGTATTTCATGGCCTCAATATTGAAGATTCTAAAAAGTATGATGTCCTTAAAAAGGCTCTTCTCAAAAGATTTCAACATACAGAGGACGGGTTTCACCAACGATTCCGGACGTGTAAACCGGACCCATCCGAAAACTTCTCTACGTACGTTGATCGATTAAAGCACTACCTCGACCGCTGGATTCAGTTAGCCGGCATCGCTGACGGTAGCTTTCAAGGGCTGTACGAGCTAATATTAAAGGACCAAATTTATAACGCGTGTCACCCTGATCTGGTGTCCCACCTTAAAGAGTGGGCACCGAAAACATTAATAGAAACCACGTCGTTGGCGGAGCAGTACGCTTCTGCCCATCCCAATCGTTCGCTGGCGAAACCAAAAACAAGCGAACCCTTTTATGCCGGAGTCAGTGGTGCTCCACCTGCGGGAAGTAGAAATTCCCGTCCTACTAATCGCCAGACACCGTCTCCGAGGGCATACTCCCAACCGCCACCGAATCGATCGCGCGGTTTTCCGCGACGTGCTGGACCACCCACTGGACCACAAGCGCAAAATTTTTCTGGTCCACCGCGTCGGGATAATTGCAAGGGCTTCCAGTATCAAGGCCCACCATGCCCACCTCCTTGGGCATATTTTACTACTCCATATAACGCGCCTCCAATGCCACCCCAACGTAACGTGAATATTATCAGGTGCTATCGGTGCAATAGACCTGGGCATATATCAAAGGATTGTGAAGTAAAATTCGAGGCTGCGAATGCTTGCACTGTCGTAGTTCCGGCTGCACAGAATGTCAGCCCCGTCGAACTCACGTCGCCCATGACGGGCGCCGTCCCGGTGATGTCGGCCCTTCATCAGCACGGATCATTGACATTATATAAAGGGCATGTAAATGCCATACCCGCGTCCGTGTTACGGGATACAGGATGCACCACCATAGGTGTCCGGGAGTCTTTGGTTCGACCGACCCAACTTATTGAACAAGAGGCAACATGTATTACTTTTGGGGGCTCCGTCGAGCGTTTCCGACTCGCGGAGGTCTACGTCGCCACGCCATTTATTACCGGTGTCGTAACGGCGTGTGTTTTACCGAATCCGGTTGCCGATTTAATAATTGGTAACTTACCACAGGTGAACGATACACCTGACGGCGACTTGAACATCTGGACAGAAGAAGTTGCGTGTGTAATCACCCGACAACAGTCAAAGCGTCCACCGGATAGTAATTTAGCGACCCCCGTTTTTGATTTCAATGTCACGCCTTCCATTTTTTACAGAGAACAACAAAACGACTCTTCACTTCAACCGCTGTTCGCGAGGGTTCAACCTCAGAATGGAAATGCCTCTCCATTCCTTATTAAGAATAAATTACTTTATAGAAATTTCAGAAATAAACGCGACGCCGTCGAACAGCTGGTAGTTCCTAAGTCGTTCCGTCGTGATATTTTGCGTCTCGCGCACGACACTTCCTTTTCAGGCCACCAAGGTTCAGCCAGAACCAAGTCACAAATATTGGCACATTTTTTTTGGCCTGGAGTATACGCGGACGTCAACCGTTTTGTGGCGCGCTGCGATGTGTGTCAAAAACGTACACCCAAAGGTAAGGCATCGCGCGCGCCCCTACAGGAAATGCCTCCAGTCTCAATCCCATTTCAGCGGGTCGCGATTGACTTGGTGGGCCCTCTTACTAAATCAGATAGGGGCCACCGTTTTATTCTTTCGGTCATCGACTACGCGACGCGCTGGCCTGAGGCTATTCCCTTGAAAGACATTACGGCTGACCATATCGCTGAAGCGCTTATGACTATTTTCTCGCGAGTCGGATTTCCCGGCGAGATTCTTTCCGACAGAGGTCCACAATTCACCTCTGAACTATACAAAAAGGTGCTGGAGTTAGCGGGCATTAGGCAGAAATTAACGTCCCCCTATCATCCGCAATCAAACGGTTGTTGCGAGCGGTGGAACGCGAGCATGAAGGCAATGTTAGCCCGCGTATCTGCCGATAGACCAGGAGACTGGAAACGTCAGCTCCCCGCTATTCTTTTCGCCTATAGGGAACTCCCGCACGCGTCCACGGGTTTCTCCCCATTTGAACTATTATACGGACGTAAACCACGTGGCCCGATGGCCATTCTTAGTCAATTGTTCACCGGTTCGGAAACCGATGATTATGATACGCGCTCCGCGTATCAATATGTTGTCGATCTCCGACAACGAATTATTAATGCATGCAAAACCGCTCTGCAATTTGCATGCGCTAGAGCGAGTTCTTCAAAATTTTATCGCGATCAGGGCGCCCAAATGCGCGCCTTAACCGTCGGAGATCTGACACTTGTACTTTTGCCTCAAACGCAAAATAAACTCCTTCTAACGTGGAAGGGACCATATAGAGTCCAAAAGAGACTCTCCAGAGTCAATTACTTGATAGACATCCGCGGGCAGCAAAAAGTATTCCATATTAATATGCTCAAAAAGTACCTGCCTAGCGATGATCGTCGTCGAGGCGACTCCGTTCATGTCATCGCAAGGGCCAACGCGGCTTTAGTTACTGTCGACGACGAGGACCCGTTAAGTATCGACAGATCCTTGCCCATATTACAAGCCTCCGAGAGCATCAGTGATATTAATATCAGTGATGAGCTTACGCCGTCTCAAAAACAGGACCTTACGGACCTGCTCCAAGAATTTGCGACAGTGTTCACTGACCTGCCCGGTTCTACGTCTTTAGTCCAACATGTAATCCGTCTCCAGACAGACGTGCCTGTTTTTGTTAAACCGTACCCGCGCCCGCTGCACGCTCACGAAACGATAATTACAGAAGTACGTGCCATGCTACGGCTAGGCGTCATAGAGCGATCAACAAGTCCGTATTGCTCGCCGATTGTCTTGGTCAAGAAGAAAGACGATACCGTGCGCTTCTGCATTGACTATAGAAAGCTCAATGCTATTACCATCTATGATGCGGAACCCATTCCCAATCAGGAGGACCTTCTCGCGCGGTTATCTAACGCCACTATCTTCTCTAAAATAGACTTATCCAAAGGATATTGGCAGATTCCTCTCGAAGAGGATAGTAAACAGTATACAGCCTTTCAAACCCCTTTGGGTTTAATGCAATGGAAATATATGCCTTTTGGACTGGTTACTGCACCAGCAACTTTCGCGCGCATGATGAACATCTTATTAAATGAACTGCGCTGCGTGTTATCCTACTTCGATGATATATGTATTTTTCAGACCGATTGGGCTGGCCACTTGATGGCCCTTCGTGAAGTCTTTGCCACTCTTCGCCGAGCTGGCCTTACCGCGAGGCCCAGTAAGGTCTTCTTGGGCTATTCCCACATGAACTTCTTGGGTCATACCATAACCCGCGGGGTTCAGACTCCAGACAATCGCAAAATATCCACTATTTTGAAACTTCAACCCCCTAAAACTAAAAAACAAGTCCGTAGCTTGTTGGGACTTTTGAATTACTACAGGAAGTCCATACCAAACTTTTCTTCCCTTTCAGCCCCGTTATCTGATCTAACGAGGAAGAATTTTCCAAATAAAGTCGTCTGGACGCCTCAGTGCGCTGATGCCCTTCAGACTATTCAGAATTTATTTTCTACTTTCCCCCTGCTTGTTTTACCAGATATTCGCCAGACCTTCGTCGTCCGTACAGATGCGTCGGATAAAGGTATCGGCGCCGTGTTGCTCCAAGAGCATGAAGGTTCCTTACGTCCGTGCTTTTACGCAAGCCGGAAGCTACTTGATAGAGAGACTCGATATGCGATTATCGAACGTGAGTGTCTCGCGATTGTTTACGCGGTCGATGCATTTTCTCGATACTTATTAATGTCCGAATTTATAATTGAAACGGATCATCGTCCATTACTATTCCTCAAGTCGAACAGAGCGAGAAATGCGCGACTTACCCGATGGAGCCTTGCGCTCCAGGAATACAAATTTACCATTAGAGCTATACCTGGGAATGATAATCTACAAGCCGATGTGTTGTCCCGGTTAATTTAGTATCATTATATAGTCTGTAAACATTGAGGTTGAGCATTTTTCACCTTATTCGGAGACCGTGGATGGTTTCACATTATTTGTCCTACAAGTTATGGGCATACTTTCTCAAAATTTATGTGATTCCTTTATCCACTAGCGTCCATTCTGACCAAGACCTGAGTTCCAGACAACCTTGATGCCTTTGTCTGCGGGTCAATGAGATGAGGAAATGGCAAACCAAGGGACCAGACCTACTGCTGCCAGGATACCATTACGTTAGATTAACCATTGTTTGTACATGTTATATATGTCATAATTACGCTCAGTGAAGCTATGAGCTAGATGCTCAATATTTTAAGTCTTTACAGTATGTCTTTGTGAAATAGGTTATCACTTTAATTGTAACGATATTGTTACATTACATATATTACACTATACACAATTACCACATATATTATAGAACGTCGCATATGTCCTTCAGAATGCACGTTCTCAACAATTTTTTTCATGACTTTCAGTTAACGCTATAGTTTTTCCATATGGCTTCCAAATGTATTCTGACTTAATGACTTTAGTACACATTGTGTCGTTCAAACCCTAAGTTTTCACTGGGGTGGGGGATGTGTCAAGACCAGATTTAATTCATAAGAGTAAATTTTTGCGAGAGCAGTAAGTAATTTTTAGAAACGTAATTATTGTACGAGCCAGCATAACTTGGCCTTGAGCTGGTCTCGTAAACAATGTGTTTTGAACAGTTTTTTCCCTGATAGATAGACAGAAGGTGGGGAAGGATAGAGGGACAGCGTAGGTGTGCATGACTGAGCACTTGTTGTATCTCGTGTTTTGAACTAGGGGTAGTAAAGAGGGAAGGGGTGAGTAGGAATTAAATGTTATTGAGACGTCTGTTGACGTACAGAAAAACCGTGATCCAGAGTAAAAGCTCGGGGTTTTGAACATGTTAAGAATTTATTGCTATAAAATTTATATTATATTGTATTGAAGTAATTCGACCTTTGATGTCGACCCAAGGTCGTTGCGTAGGGCTGTTACTTAAAATAACTCAGTTCGGCAGCTGAGCTAGAAGTGGTTGCACCAATCACAATCCAGGAATTAGACGGTAAGCTGCAGATGCAGTCCAGTATTTAAGGCCATACAGAACTTAGTTCTGGGCCACATGTAGAAAATCCATTTACGAGGTGGACGGCGATAGTCCTCAGCCAGATGAGGGACATGGAGACGCAGTTGAGCAGTCCATTGTGAGGGGCCTGATTTAAAGCTCCAGAGCCTAAGCTACTTGGTTTGATATAAACCCACAGCGTTTACATCCAGCGCTCTCACTCCCAGTGAGGGCCGCATGGTGAGAATCTATACTAATTTGTAATGATGAAAGTGAACCGTTCTACTTACTTTTGAAGACAGTTTCAGAGCTACCGCCAGACAACGCATGGTTGTACAAGCATTCTCCATGGCGTGTCTAGAGGAAATGTCCACATCATAACATGTCTCATTGAATTAATAGAATTTAAACTGTTAAATCTGTCGCCACGTGCGCGGATTCTATTTGCCATATAACTCATATGACCGGCAAGTAGTTAGATTGAATACGTTAGTCTTTATAAAAGCTGTAGTTTCATTAGTTAGATTCAGTTGCCTTTGAATTGATATATATATTTATAATTATATTTGTTACATTAATTCCTGTAATTAAACTGCTCTACAGTTCTGCTAAAAATCAAAGCAATTGATTTATTTAGTTTCTAGAGTGCAAGTATTTATTTTTGTGTGTTCGTCGATTGTGGGAGCGGACCTCGAAAGAGTGTCAGTCGAAATATCCCCATGTAACCCACATCGCGACAGTCGGTGCCCTCTCTTTAAGGTGGGCAACCAAATCGGAATGACATGCCGTATAGATTTGGTCTTTTAAGACCAAATCATAAAGTTGAAGATAATTTCCGGTAGTCACGTTCGCGAGCTCGATCCAGCGATCTAAGTAATGTTTCAGCCGATTCACATAAGTTGAGAAATTTTCAGATGGCTCAGGTTTACATTCGCGAAATCTCTGATGAAAGCCATCCTCGGTATGCTGGAATCGCTTAAGCAGTGCTGTTTTAAGCTTGTCATAGTCGTTGGCATCCTCTACTTTGAGGCTATGAAATACTTCCAGAGCCTTACCTGTTAGTAAATTAGACAGGCATGAACTGTACATCGCCTGCTGCCATCCGACGCATTTAGCGTGTAGCTCGAACCGATGTAAATATGCGTCGATGCGGTCGAGTTTTTCATTAAATGTCGGCAGCTTTGGTTTGGCAGCATAAGTATTGGTGGCAGCAGTGGGGGTCACAAGCGATTCTCGCTCTAACTTCTTTATGGCGAGTTCATGCTCCCTTTCCTTTTCTCTCTCTCTTTCTTTTTCTCTTTCTCTTTCTCTTTCCTTTTCTCTCTCTACTTCTTTTTCTCTTTCTCTTTCTCTTTCCTTTTCTCTCTCTACTTCTTTTTCTCTTTCTCTTTCTCTTGCTTCTTTTCGATCCTCACGATCTCGGTCTTGCTGTAATTGTCGTTCGCACCACGAGGCGCGTTCTTCTTCTGGTATACCCAGAACTTTGGCAGATTCAATGTATTTAAGAAACTCGGCCATGATATGTTAAAGTCTGTAATTAGTAAGTATTTACCTACTGTTAAGGTATATCGCGGTATCAATTATATTATCTATAACAGTTATTCTCTGTTAATATTAATTCAGTGTCTTACGTTAGCACTGCTTTGCGAAAAGAACGTTCTATCTCTCTCTGTAAATTGCAGGCAGTGTGTCTTCCACTGCAAAAACTTTATCTTTCTCTCTCTGAATATGAATTCTAGTAAGGCAGTGCCGTCAATCCGTTGCTCCCACTGCAATAAAATATATATATCGCCTTTAATGCGATAAATTAGTGTCTTGAGTGATCACTCTCAAAATTTATGTCTCTCTCAACGCGACGAACCAGTGTCCTCTGTTATCACTGTGAAAAATGAATCGCTCTCTCAATGCGACAAATCAAAAATATATCTCTCTCTTCTCAAAACGCGCACACGCAGTGTCTTCTGTTACCACTGCAAAATTATTCTCTCTATATTCAACGTGAAATTAGCACGTGAACAAAAATTTATTATATCTCTCTCTCTCTCTCATATGTCAATACCAGATTACAATTCAACGTGGTTTTAGCACGTGAAACACCTCAGGCATATATTGTAAACATAACAATGTTAGTATAGTAGTTTAAAGTTTATAAGGAAGGAAAAAGAAATACAATAAACAAGACGCTATACTGACAAGTAATACGAACGATAACAGACCCTACAAGTCCTAACTTATGTTACAGAAAGTTTAAGAAGAAAACAGGAGAGACATCTTCCTAAAGAAAAGTGAGGAAGTAAGAAAAACGCTACAATCTATACGAATAATGAAACCCTAAAAGAACTATTCACAGTGAAGCAAATCCCCCCGAGTTATAAATAGCCACCAAGGCACTCCAATATCCTTCGTAATGGCAAAGAAGATATGCTAAACTATGATCCCAACCAACCTCCCGCTCTTAAACTAAACATATAGTAAATGGTAAAATAGCCTGGAAACACAGAGCGGAAAGTACGTCGCCCTCCTCAAGACTGTTAATAGATGGTTCACTTAACTTTGTTTTTGAGGAATTCAGATGGTAAGTATCCTCAAACCATAGCTCCAAGCCCAAAAAATGCGTTTCTGTCTCAGGTAGATCTGTACGGTGAAAGGTGTCCCTCGCCGGTGTCGTCGGGTCAATGGGATGTTGAGTTCACCATATGAAATTGAAATAAAATGTTAAATTAATACAAATTGCCTAAAATCTATAATAAAGGACCTGAAAACACAATGTTACAACAGTACAATATTAATTAATGGAATAAAAATACAATAGATTTTAAAATAATTTACCTATGGCATGGTGTTATTTAAGTTCTTTAAGGGTCCCTCTCCAGTGTTACGAGTTGGGTTATATGGAATTATTGGTGTTACGACTGCATTTAAAATATCGAGAGGTTTTTAGGAATTACTCTTCCATACCATGCCACATATACTAATAACAATTCGAATAAGTTTTATCAAGGACCTGCAGGGCCACAAATTTATTTACTTTAAAATCCCTAACAAATTTCGTCTAGCTCTTACATATTAAAAAGACAACATCAGCAGCATCAAATGAAAATCCAATACTATGTCACTAGAAGTCTCCTCTAGATTCCTAAAAGATTATATCATTCTGACTCATTCACCATTTAATTATTACTTATCTATCTTTCAGATATAGTCTGCCTATTATCTAACAAATAATATCCTAATGTCTCAGACAACAATGTTAACTCAGTTATTTGTGCCTACCGCTTATAAAGGATCAAACTCGTCAATACAACTGACGTAGTTAAGTTAGATCTAGATCTACTCTAGGATGGGCTGGCAATCCCCAGCCTCATCCAGACACATCAATTTCAATTTACAAATGTGTATACCAGACACTCATGCTAGATCTAATTGCAAGTTAAAATACATTGTAGTCTTGCATTCTTCGGTAGCACTTCTACTGGAAAATTTAAGGTCAGCTTCACGTTCATCGTTGAATCAATAGACAAACACTTACACTTGGTCCCTGATACGAGATCAGGGAGCCGGAGATAATAGCAGTGGATAATTCGTGGAAAGCATATGGTCTCATTCCAGTGTCTATCAAGGACATAGACATGACTATAACAATCTTCT
Organism: Onchidella celtica; assembly: GCA_963931925.1. NCBI lineage: Eukaryota > Metazoa > Mollusca > Gastropoda > Systellommatophora > Onchidiidae > Onchidella > Onchidella celtica. The sequence goes on along the minus strand of OZ007583.1, from coordinate 912,828 downwards.
GATTCTCTCTGGCTGAATCACGCCGACTGCCTGCGCAGATGGATATTTCTGCATGGAGTAGTGAAACATAGGAATGGCTCCGCTTATATACTGCGCGGCCATCTGCAAATCCCCAGCCAACTGCCCAAATTTGATTGGTGCATCCATTTCGAGCTCAGCTCGTAGTATTAATAGATTCTGCATGGAAATCGGTCACGGCCTTGCACTAGTAACAGCCAAGGTCAAATTAACATATCAAAACCCTTACTAAAGTCTCCAACCCTCTACGTTTTATGTACGAATTTACTATTTCCCTTTTACTCACCCCCTCTCTTCCCTGTTAGAATTCATCAAAATCACGGGGTCGAGAACCGCACCGTCACTGCCAACCCATCCATTTATTCTATCTTGCCCCACTTTCTTTCCATCTCTAAGGAAAAGCGTTACAAAAACAAACTGTCCACGAGAATAGTCCGAGGACATTTGCACTGGCTAAAGTCAACGAGACCATGAAATAAACACGCCGTGACCCAGCACGACACTTCTAGTCCTAACCCTGACAACTAGGACATTGGTATTTATCTTCCCGTTGAACTGGATTTCTTCTTTTAACGTTTGACTGGAGCTGGAACAACTAATTAATTAAAGGAATTCTCCATTATTGATTTGATAGCAAAACATAGTTAAGAGATCCCTTTTTGACGAACCATGAGGAATAGTTTATCTCGATTCACTGCGTTATTTCATTGTTTAATAATAATAATAATAATATATTGCATTTATATAGCGCCCAACCCCGTCGATGACAAGCTCTGGGCGCTTTAACAAACTCTTACACACACACACACACACGCATACACAAAAGAAATTCAAAAATATTCACTATTGTTGCTGCCGAAAAACACCTAGCCTAGTTTGTCTGAAAGAAATGGGTCTTCAGATGGCGTTTGAAAGAACCAATGTCATTAATTTCCCTGGTTGTCTTTGGAAGAGTGTTCCAGATGGTAGGGCCAAGAAATGAAAAGGACTTTTCTCCTACAGTGGACAGATTCATTTTAGGTACTTTCAATTTTGTAGTGTCAGATGATGATCTTAGTTGACGAGATGGAACATAGTAATCAGTTAAATCAACTAGGTACGATGGAGCAGTATTATTGACACATTTGTGACAAATGGATGACAATTTGTACATTATTCTTTTCTCGACTGGCAGCCAGTGCAAACTCTGCAGAAGTGGCAGTGCTGAATCTCTTTTCTTTTTCTTCAAAACAAGTCTCGCTGCATTGTTTTGAGCAATTTGGAGTTTTCTAATATTTTTTTGTGAAATTCCAGCCAAAAGGGAGTTGCAATAGTCAAGCTTTGAAAGTACAAAAGAATTTACTAAAACAGCCGCAGTTTCAGTTGAAATAATATGTCTGATTTTACCAATTTTCCAGATTTCCCTGTATAGAATACGAATGAGGTGACTAACCTGAGACGACATAGAAAGATTTGAATCAATGTAAACCCCTAGGTTTTTTACTTTTTTTGAAATTTCTATTGAATTAGTGCCAATTATCATCTCAGTTCTGTCCACTTCTTGCAGAACCCGCTCACGGCCTAATAAAATAACCTCAGTTTTATCCTCATTTAGTGCCAGTTTGTTTTGGTTCATCTAGCTTTTAATTTCTGTTATACAGTTTCCAGCCTGCTGCAGAAGGCTGTCAACATCGCATGGCAAGGCAGAACTGTAGAGCTGGGTATCATCAGCATAGAAATGATATTGTAAATTAAATTTCTTTATTTCATGTACAAGTGGAATAGTATAGATAGTAAACAAAATAGGACCAAGCACTGAGCCTTGTGGTTCGCCATACTGAAGCGCATAAGAAAAAGATCTTATTTTGTTGGTTACAACAAATTGGTGGCGATTTGACAGCTAAGATTCGACCCATTTAAGGGCGACCCCTCTGATTCCAAACGATGTTTCTAGCCTTCTGAGCAGGATTTCGTAATCGATGGTGTCGAACGCTGCTGATAGATCCAACAAATTTAGCAGAGTAATATTTCCAGAATCTGCCTTTACTAATATGTCATTCATGATTCTTAATAGTGCAGTTTCAGTACTGTGGTTACTTCTGTAAGCAGATTGAAATGGTTCCAACAGGTCATTATTTCTCAAATGACACATTAGTTGTTGTAATATCACCTTTTCAAGGATTTTTGAAAGAAAAGGAAGGTTTGAGACGGGTCTATAATTTTTCAACATGTTTTGATCAAGAGTCGTTTTTTTCAAAAGTGGTGTTACCCAGGCTGTTTTAAAATAATCAGGGACAGACCCACTTAAAATAGAGTTGTTTATTATTTTTGTAATAGTTGGAACCAGTTCATCAATACAAGATCTAACCAAAAATGTAGGAATAGGATCGAGGTCACAACATTTTGATGGCGATGCCATGATGATAGATTTTACAGATTCATTCGACACAACACCAAAAGTGTCTATAGGATTTCCCTGAAACTCATCAAAATGATCAATGGCATCAAAACTGTCAAGATTTTCTCGGATAGTTGTAACTTTTTTATCAAAATAATCAGCAAAAACATTGGGCAACAAATTGTTCTCGTAAATTGTGGGTAGAGGTGTTTCCTTTCTTTTCCCTGTGAGTTCATCACAAATACTAAAAAGTTCCTTACAAGATGTAGAATTTTGAAGTTTAGTGACATAGAAGTCTTTTTTTGCAAGTTTAATAACACATTTCCATTTGTTCTTCTGGTGTTTGAAAATGTCCTTGTGGACTGTAAGACCTGTCTTTAACCATTTCCTTTCTGCTTTGCGATATTCTGCTTTGGCTGCTTTGACATCTAGGGTGTACCATGGAGCGAACGGTCTGTTGGAGATTGACCTGGTCTTGATAGGTGCATGTCGCTGTAGTAGATCTTGCTGGATGTTATTATAAGATGTGATGTCGCCTTCAAAGTTCTCGAGAGCATTGGCCATTTCCGTCTTGAAGGCATTGATGTCGATACCTTTTATGTCTCTGGACGACACAACTTTTTTGATGATATTTGGCTTTGCGAAATCAATATCGAGTACGATGGTTTTATGATCCGAAATGAGTTTTTCTAGGACGGCGGTGTTGGTGAAGGTGCTCAAGGTTTGTTTGATGATCACTAAATCTAAGATGTGACCAGCTCGATGAGTTGGACATTTGATTATCTGAGACATGTTGCATTGGTCGATAAGTTCTTTAAGTCGTTTTACTTCAGATGATGTTTCAGAATCAAAATGAAAATTAAGATCACCCAAAAGAACAGGGTATCCTTTCTCGCAGGTTAAGCGTGGTAGGAGAACTTCAAGTTCACTCAGAAAATTGGTTTTACTGCCTGACGCTCGATAAATGCAGACAAAATGAAAGACTTTGGTGCCAAGATCTAATGATAGCTCCATAATCTCAAATGTTTCAGGTTGGTAGCTAGTTTCCGGTTTAATAACAATTTTTGGTTCAAGTGATTTTCTGAAAATTACAGCGATCCCGCCTCCAAGACGATTTTTCCGAGGAAAAGATTTAATTTTGAAATTAGGAGGTGTCAGTTCATCTTCAATAATAGCATCACGCTCTTTCACTAACCATGTTTCAACGATAAACAGTAAGTCTAGATTCTTTTCGTGAATGAGGTCCACAATGTCTTCAGTTTTATTTCTAGATGACTGAGCATTTAAATAACCAACTCTGATGTTACTGCACTGGTCACGTTCTACATCATCAGTGTCCACTTTGATTAAATTTGCTTTGCATACCTGTCTATATCCAGGGAGACAACCATGTCTACTGGTGATGTTTACTTTAATTCTCTGTTTGCCTCCCCTTCTTGAGCGTTTGGTTGCTGGTATTAAGTTAATTTTGTTGTTTCTTAATCTATGCATTACACTAGGTGGTACAATTGCTGTGTTCAAGGGTCTTAAAGCACACAGCTGGTCTCTTGAATAGGCCATTGTGGGATTACACAGTTGTTGACTGAAGGTGTTCATATTCACTTCATCAAGCACATCAGTGTGCACACCGGTCTCAGTGTGTAAGTGTTCACTTGTCAAAACAATGTTACCTGTACTAGCCATGAGTGGTGACAGGCCAAGAATAACACAAGCACAATGGTGGAAATTATTCCAACTTGAAGATCTTAAAATTGATCTGAGAATTTCTGACTTCAATTTCATAATTTTCACAATATTTTTTCACACATGAATTCACTGAAACCTAATAAACATGCTGGTATAAAAATCCAAAAGAAAGCCGATGTTGATCAGGAACAACAAGTAATAAAATGCAGAGCACAAAAAGGCTGCCAACCGGCGCACTGTGTCATACACAATTTATAAACAATTTACATGATCTTCAAATAACCAAAATGTACTCTAATTTAAAAAAAAAATTTTTTGGGTAGCTTCATGTAATTTTCATTAATGAAATGGAATACTTGTTTACTCGTATTAATGTACTGATAGAAAGTTTCTTCCACCAGTCCAGTGGTAGTAGTGTCAATACACATGTTCAGAACAGCCTACTCGACTAGGGAGAATTTGGTATAAGTTTAAGAATAAGTAAATTCCACTACTGTGACATGCCCATTGTTCTGTTGTTAATTTTTCTTTGGGATACATTGGGAAATAAAACTGGCAAAACTTCTAGACGCCAAGAGATTAACAAAAATCCATTTGTTCTCTGGTGTCATGTTGGAGACACAAGTTACTAGTTTGGCAGGTCTTAAGTTGTGAATAATTTATACAGTTGTGACTCATCAGAGTACAGGCCTTGTGGAATTTAATTCCACAGTTATGGGTGGATGAATAGAATGATGGACAGGCGGACGGATAGAGGAACGGTCGGATGGATGTTAGGATGGATGGATATGGAGAAAGAGAGAGTGTGAGAGAGAGAGAGACAGAGAGACAAAGAAAGACACACACACACACACACACAAAGAGAGAGAGAGAGATAGAGAGAGAGAGAGAGAAAGAGAGAGAGAGAGAGAGAGAGAGGCAGGGAGGGAATAATGAACCTGCTGTATGAAGTTATCAAAAATTGAGAAAACTTCCTTGACAAAATTTCTTTGAATAATTATTGTTCCTCTCAATAATTATAATAAAAAAACTTAATACCTATGTTCCATTTCTTTATTACAGCCTTCGGTTAAACTGAGTGTGTATTTGTCCGCAGGCTTGTTGACGTCCTGACCCCCTAGACTGCACGTTTTCCAGAACGATCCTAAAGTCATGTCTTCACTGACGTCTTCTTCTGTCTTTCCATCCTTGAGACCGATGGTGATTCTTGTCTTGGTCATGGTGATGATGCAAATGTATCTGACCACAGCAATCAACCTTTCAGCCATGACCCGCTACAATTCCGAGGTATCTATCTATCGATCTATCTATCTATCTATCTGTCTGTCTGTCCGCCCGTCAGTCCGTCCGTCCACCCGTCTGTCCGTCTGTCTGCCTGTCTGTCTGTCTCTATACGTACGATGCGAATGTTGTAAAAATTACTTCAAAATGCTATCTCTAAAGCACAACATAGTTTCTGTGGTAAAAAAAACAGATGGTGACAAACAAAATCAAATGTTTAACTAGAACGCAATTTAATGTTATCTTTCGAAACATAGATCGGGGCCATTTTTGTCATACCGATGACATAGTTACACGTCATCTAAACTGTGACAGCCATATTAACTCATACCCTTTTTGTTTTGTGGCTTATTTTATGGCAAATGTCTAGAAACGCCGAACTATTTTCAACGCCTGAAATCAAACAGTTTTGATTTATTAACACAGAAATGGAAGCACTGATTATAAACTGAGGACCCTAGTGTTAATCATACTCCGAAATTTGAAGCCGTTCGCGGGGAATATATGTCTTTTGGATTCCTACGCTAACTGTCTGACTATCAGAAGAAATAAAGTACATAAATATTTTTGTCGCTGACACGTAGACTTCATTTCGGTCACATTTAGGACACAAAAAGTGGTCATGTCTTAATGGCGGTGCTAAAGAGGACTTACTTTGTAAAACAACAAAGTACCTTCTAATTCGCTTCCAGAACTGAAGGGCGTACTTATGCTATCCATGCTCTCGGTGTAACTGCACCCAACCTCTCCCAAGCCCCGGAGCGTGCACAAGCACAGTTATGTTAACTAAAGAGAAGGGAGCTTTTTTTGTTGTTGTTGTTAAAGAAGTTTTGGCTGAGGAAGTCCATTATTACTCAGAATATTTGGACCCGAGGGTCGGGGAGGGGGGAGGGCACATTGTGAAATTTAGAATGGAAAGTTCACTCCTACGAAGGAGTAGTGGGAAGAGGAGGGTCCAAGCTAAGTGCCACGCGGGCGACGAAAAGGTAACCACAATAAATCAGTTTGTAGTACCAGTGTGACATCCTGGAATATCCCCCATCCTTTTTTAACCTCCCGGATAATGTAGGATATCCTAGAACATCTCCCTCTATAGGTGCAATGGAGAGATGGCAAGTCGGTTGGTCTTTTCAAATGACAGCTCTCAGAACTGACGACAATGATAGACTTTCCTGAAGCTGGTCGTGTAATCTTCAGTAACATCCTCACATATAATATATAATGTTGCTTCGAGGAGGGAAATTCTATCAAAGTTTGCAAATCCCTCATCAGCACCAGTTTCGTTACTGATGTGTGTAACAGCTGAGGTTGTTCTAGCACGTTATAGTAGGGGGGAGTTAGTTGATCTAACTACAACCCTTTAGAAAACGAAACTATTACAGCTGTAAAATAAATAAACACGAGATCCGACGATAGATTAAATAATACTAAAGTTTAATAACTGTATAGTGAACAATAAATTACTAGGAAGACACCAGCGAAACTAAATATCTACGCCACGCAAAAGGAAACTCACTTACTCACCGACCAACCACTCACACAGGTCTATATATATAAACATTCCTACAGAAAGTTCCCGAAATAAACGTTACCTTTGCCCTCGCACAAACTAACCAACCACGCATCAATACGTCATCAGGTTACATCACTCAAGGCCAAATCTGGCGTAAACATTCGTATCCATAACGTTATCGAATATTCGGGAACATACTAATATTTACTGAACGAGTCAAAACACCTGACAACAAGCGAGCGAGGAAAAAAACTACTCACTAGAAAAGAAGGTCAGGTCACGGAGTACAGTACACTCTGGCGGTTGTCAACAATAAAATGAAAAAAGTAGTGGACACATGCTCAGCCACCAGCACAACAACAAAACCGGGGGAGGGCAAGGGGTAGCCCGCAGATGCTACAATGTGTCACTGTGCTTGACGTGCATTATATAATTAGTTCTTCAACACTCATCTTGTACCGTAAAGTCAACAACTGTGCTGTACAGGCAGCATCTTCCATGAGGTAGTCCCTCAAAAACTTGGAAATTACATCTACAGTGCTTTATCCAGGGTTCACGTTTCTGAGAACTTGAAGAACAGGTGGCCGATTATCTCGACTTCATTATTTTGTGCCAGCTTCGATTCGATATTGTCAAATTCAGCACGCTGGTGCCTTGTTCGTGCCTTTTTCTCCTCACATTAAAGAATGGGTGCCCTGGTTGTTTGTTGGTACTGACTACACTATACTTTACTGGCATTGCTCCATACACAGACCACCACTGAAATTTAATCTCTTTAATTACTACTACTGCTAAAAGCTACGGGAAAGAGTCTGGTGGGTGGACGGGAGGAGAAAGATTTACACTCTCAGATTATGTCAGGATATTTCCTGTCACGACTCGGTCTAATGTGAAATTATCAAGTATTTGTAAGGGTCGGACTGAAACTCAGGTTAAGTCACGTTTTGCTAAAACTTTAGCTGACACCAACAGAAACTAAAAGGAAATGCACATCTTTTAAACGGGTTGACTTCATCAGTGGACCACTCAATGTAGAGATGTGACGAGGTTGTACGGAAAGAGGTTAAGTCCATCCACTAAAGCTAACCAACTTTATCACTGTGTTAAATGTCAAAACAATTCGTGTGTTCAAATCTGTCAAAATGTGTGAAAACAGTTTCAGATCAACGTTTGAAATTCCCCCATTCTGCTATTCATATTTCCTGTGTTTAGGTGGGTTTTTTTTTTTTTTTTGGTGTGTTTTTGTATGTGTGGCAGAGAAAGAATATGAAGAAAAGGGGGAAAGGGCTACCCCAAAAACCAAAAGAAAAAAGTGTTGGATAATTTATAATATGGGGATAAAATACGATACTGCTTATCCACTGGCAAGTATCCCCCATCCTATTTTAACCCCTGGGAATAAACTGTTATAGAGGGGGATATTCTAGAATATCCGGAGGGGGGGGGGGGATAAACCAGAATATTCCAGAATATCCGAGGGTTATTCTAGGATATCTTAGATTATCCGAGGGATATTCTGAAATATCAGGGGAATAGATTTTTGGTTGGATAATCTGGGATACCACACCGCCACTACAACCATTTCATGCACTGCTTTGATCACTGCAATCAGTACCCCAACTAGTGCTACTGCAACTGTCACCAGTGAGCCAGTGATTGGTGGGCACTTTTGTTGGGGTCTCCTTTTGTCTTACTGATCTGTTATATTCTGCTTTTTTCATAGCACAATGTGATCGTTAGCGTACTGTCGCGATGTGGGTTAGATGGGGGAGAATTCGACTGACACTCTTTCGAGGTCCGCTCCCACAATCGACGAACACATAAAAAAAATACTTGCACTCTAAAAACTAAATAAATCAATTGCTTTGATTTTTAGCAGAACTGTAGGGCAGTTTAATTACAGGAATTAATGTAACAAATATAATTATAAATATAAATATCAATTCAAAGGCAATTGAATCTAACTAATGAAACTACAGATTTCTATAAAGACTAACTTATTCACTCTAACTACTTGCAGGTCATATGAGTTAGATGCCAAATAGAATCCGCGCACGTGGCGACGGATATAACAGTTTAAATTCTATTAATTCAATGAGACATGTTATGATATGGACATTTCCTCTAGACACGCCATGGAGAATGCTTGTACAACCATGCGTTGTCTGGCGGTAGCTCTGAAACTGTCTTCAAAAGTAAGTAGAACGGTTCACTTTCATCATTACAAATTAGTATGGACTCTCACCGTGCGGCCCTCACTGGGAGTGAGAGCGCTGGATGTAAACGCTGTGGGTTCATATCAAACCAAGTAGCTTAGGCTCTGGAGCTTTAAAACCATGCTCCTCACAATATGGACTGCTCAACTGCGTCTTAAATGTCTCTCATCTGGCTGAGGACTATCGCCGTCCACCTCGTAAATGGATTGTCTACATGTGGCCTCTATCTAAGCTCTGCACGGGTTTAAATACTAAAGCTATGTCTCGACCTTCCGTCCAGATTCATACATTTGATTGGTGCAGCCGCTGGGAGCTCAGCCTGCAATATTAATTTATGCTTGTCATGGCCTTGCGCCAAAATCAAGGTCAATTTTACGGTCTAGACAAAATTTAAAATGCGAAACATTAACTACTAAAATCTTCAAACCCCGTGCTTTCTACTCTTATGCACTAATTTCCGAACGCCAACTAAGCGTCTAAATAAACTACCTTTACTCGCCCCTTATCTACGTTAATCAAAATCACGGGGTCGAGAACTGCTCTGTCATTCCTAGCTATACATTTATTCTGTCTCGCCCCTCCTTCTCTCCATCCATCAGAAAAAAGGTGTTTCAAAACAAACTGTTCACGAGAGCAGCTCAAGGACAAATTACGCTGGTTATAATCAACAAGATCGTAAAAATTAACTCACTGACGTCGTGACCTAGCACGGCATTTATGATCCTAATGTGATCATGACACGTACCAACGGGCTTTCTCCAAACCCAAACTCTAACTCACGAGTGCTGATACCACAACGTCTTTCAAAACAATGTCGCGGCAACTGATGATCTTGCAAGCTGCAGAGCAGGATATTCTCAGGGAAATCAGAGAAATGAATGAGGACAAGAAAGCTTTGTCGAAACGGAAACGCACCAATTCGCAACGGCAACACAGCATGTGTTTGTTCAATGTTGTAGCTTGCTACAGGAGACGTTGACAGTCGCCCTTCGCATGATGTGGTGTTGTTGTTTTTTTGTTAATGACGGCGAAGCAAGTGCAGATTTACGCTTTGTTACACTAATTTATTGATATTAATTATTTCTAGTCGCTCTTGTCATTGTTCGTCCTTTCTGCTGTTTTCTGTCTGTCTGTCTGTTCGACCTTGAAAGAAAGAGGGGAGGGCGTGCACCCATCGTATGAAAAGCCTACATGTGGAGATAGGGGCTTCAAGTGAGAGGATGCACGCCTTTCAGTTTTGATTATTGAATAAAACGTTTTTTGCCAATACCATTATTATCTAAACCAGGAGTAAATTGTAGGAATATTTACTAAACCAATACTCACACTGGAGCACGCCATCCCCTCTTTCTTTCAAGGTCGATCAGACTGACAATTAGACAGACAAGCAGGCAGGCAGGCAGCCGATGAGACAGACAGACAGACAGGCAGACAGGCAAATAGATAGATAGATAAATAGACAGACAGACAGATAGATAGATAGATAGATAGATAGATAGATAGATAGATAGATAGATAGATAGATAGATAGATAGATAGATAGATAGATAGATAGATAGATAGATAGATAGATAGATAGATAGATAGACAGATATAATTCTTTATTTCCAATTAGTCGGTACAGTATTTCACACACGATACCCATACAGGAAACAATAGAATGGCATTGTAAATATTAATCTGTTACATGACTGAATATAACTGCTGGCTCTTGGCTTATTTTACCCATAAATAGATGGTAAAAGTGGACAATAACTAAGACTGGCGCATTTATTATTGCTTTACAATTTATGAGAGGCTGTTGCATGACATGATGGGCATCGACAGGCTGTTAAACAACATGATGGACATAGTTACATTTGTCGATTGTATACTTTGCATCGTTGTCGCCAAATGCGGTTGGAGCCAATTATGGCACTAATACTGCAGAATTTGGCAAGGAATTTACATTCCGAATTATTAAGATTCACCTTCTTCAAACCAGTTGTAAACCTCTTATGGACATTTCCGAGACTGCCTATAATTAGCACAATGATTTCACAATGATACCCTATGGCGTTGATCTCTAAAGAAAATGGGTAGTACTTATCAAACTTTGATTTGTAAGCTTTATCAATATAAGCATCAAATGGTATCGATATTTCTACTAGTTTGACTGTTTTTCTTTTTCTGTCAATCACTGTTATATCTGGCCGCACTTCTCTACGATGGAAACCGATAGAGTCACTTTCAAATATAGATGGTTTGAGGGGAGTGTCTTTCAATATGATCTTGTTTCTGTTGAATGATCGAATCTTTCTTTCCAAAATGTCCAAGATGTTGTTGTGTCGTTGTTGGTACATAAGGTGAAATTTTGTGCAGCCATTAAGGGCGTGTGATGCTGTCTCGCTTGGATGATTGCAGAGTTTGCACGACTTGGTGTAGGTGTTGGGGTAATACAGGTGTAACAAACTTTCAACCTCGAGGATTTGGAGACGACCACGGGTGGCGAACGAGCGTAATTTGTCGTCTAACTTGTGATTGTTAAGATGCTCTGAAGGCAGAACATGATTTATGTCCTTCGACTCACGTATTATTCGGCCTTGTGAGGATTTTGATGTTAAGATGTTTGCTTGTTCTTTCAGTTTCTGTTCTTTGAGGATTTGACAAAACTTGAATGGTTCCTTGATGGTTATTGAGACATCTTCATCAATCTTGAGTTGGTAGGCGTAATAATTGGCGATCTTGAGAAGAATGATGTTATTTCTTGCACATAATTCATTCAGGAACACCCATTCTGATTTTGACCATTTGACATTTGTATTCTTGATGACCAGGTCTTTCCCATCCACCTCATAGCCACCGAACTGATGGTCTTCTTCCGTTGGTGTTGCCTTTCGCTTGTTCATGTGGAGATTTAATGATTTTCTGGATGCTTCCCTTACAATGGCATCGTCATTATTCAGGAGGGATAGAAAGAATGATATGTATTTTGCTTCATATGTTATTCTGGGGTTTGATATGCCAACTCCTCCACTGGCTCTAGGGCTGAAAAAGTATGATCGCGTTGATGATGTATTCAATCCCAGCCACGAACGGACGTGGTTCACGATTGTATCCTCTAGGTGGTCGAGAGCTTTCTCAGTGAACATGAGATTCGAAAAGTAGAAGTTTAGTTTGGAAAGGCACATCACGTTTATGGCAGATATTTTGGCCGAGGATGGTAGTTGCGATGTGTCGATACTTCGTATAGTGTCGTCAAACTCCTCAATGAGGGATGCTATTTGTGATTCGTTACTGGTGTTTCTGATATTAATGTCATGACCAAGGTACGTGTACGACTGTTCATTCGTGTACATAGGTATGGGGGCACCTTGAACGTTTAGCGAAATTTGTCCGATTTTAGAGTCCTTTTTCCAGCTGTTTCCTGTTCGTTGGCCATGGAGTATGGCACATTTCCTATGCTTCACTTGCATACAGGCAGTGTTCATGAATGCTTCAGTTTTCTTTACCATTGACTGAATTTCAGTTTCTTCATAAGCACAGATAGTGACATCATCAACATGTCCCTGGACAGGGGTTAAGTTTTTCCTTGTCAAGTCTTGGGCGATGTAGGCGTGTTCGATCCATCGTAACCATTTGTCGATACCTTGTTCGAATACTATGACTGACCAAGGGCAGCCCTGGATAACTCCTTTCATACGTTGAATTGTATTAGTTATTCCCCCTGCTGATTTAACTTGAAACGTGGACCCATTATAAATGTCCTGTCTTAATTTGATGTACTCATCGGGACATCCACATTCACGGAGTTGGTCAATCATGAATGAGTGCTCGATACTTCCAAATGCATCTTTGATATCAATGAAACCCAAGAACAACTTTGAGCTCGAGTGTAAGAAAGTGCTCACTGTAGCTTTAAGACAATAAACATGTTCCTGGAGGCCATTTCTTGGTATATTGATCCTTTCTGGCTGGGTGATAATCGGCCAGTTTCCACTATCCAGTCAAGAACTCGTGACTGAATCACTTTTATAAATAGCTTGTATGAGCACTGTAGTAGTGAGATGGGCCGCCAGTCGTCAATTATATTTGGGTTACCGTTCTTTTTTTTAACGAGGGTGATAATCCCGTGTTTCCACTCTGGTGGTATGCGACAGTGAGTCAGGCATATACTGAATATAGCCGTGAGCACGGGGACAAGTTTCCTCAGTGACTGCTTCAGTGTGCTGTAGGTCACACCATCTGCACCTGGTGACCTGTTTGTTGGTAAATGTTTGACAGCATGTGTAACCTCTTCGGTAGTAATTGGGTTAACAGGTGGAATCCATTGTGGTGGGGGTGTTATATTTTCAGGCCATGGATATAATGTAGAGGCCGCTGGATTGTATGTTGATGTGCATCTGGCCTTGAAGTGATTCTCGACCAGCTCAGGATCGATAGTGCATGGTCTGCTAATTACCTGACGACCGTTATTTTTGACAATATCGATGGCTTCACTTTGATTTGTCTTCCATAACACAGTTAGTTCCTCCCGGCTGACAATGGACTCGTCCATGTCAGTGGGTCGGGGATTCCCTCCTCTGAGAGATGGCACAATATTAGCCCTGATGTTATCCATAGCATATTTAATAATTTCACGCAGTGCCACACTCATGTCAGCTTGAATTGTTGGCAGCCGTAGCATATCAGGTGGAATGATAGATAGATAGATAGATAGATAGATAGATAGATAGACAGACAGACAGACAGACAGACAGACAGACAGACAGACAGACAGACAGACAGACAGACAGACAGACAGACAGACAGACAGATAGATATATAGATAGATAGATAGATAGATAGATAGATAGATAGATAGATAGATAGATAGATAGATAGATAGATAGATAGATAGACTTGCACTAACCAGATTGCGAACTCAATGCGCCGCTCGCGTGACCAGTGTGTAAAACCGGCCGCTATGTTCTTAACCCTCGTCCCACACTGTGTGAACTCGTCCACGTAACGACCAGCGCGTGGATAGCCGGTGGCTAGTCAGGCTTTCGCCTGCATGTTGCCGCTAACCTCAGCGGTCAGGTTAATCAGGTCATTTTGAACACTTGCATCGTGTTCACTTTAGTACACTATAAAAACATAATCTGGATAAGCCGTGAGTGACCCCTATAATATTTGGATAAAGTACTTGTGATGAGATGTATTCAGTTTTATTGTTGCATAGAAGAGAAGGCTCATGATAAAGAATTTTCTACATTTACATGTCTTTACAAACTTTTTCCCAAGAGATCTGCCCTTTCTTGTCCATAGGTTAGGCCATAAATAGAATAGGTGGATAAATTATTGATTAAGCCAGGTACTTAACTTGTATTAACTGCCCGGTGTCTTCATGACATTTCCTTCTCCCTCCTCCAACGTTTTAAAGCTCAATCTGCATTATGTTTATTTACTTAGCACAACCTTCTAAATGACTTTGGCAAGAGATTTGATTTCCAGCTCCAGTACATACGTGTATCTCAGCGCAACAGAATATCTCTCTAGTTAACACATCAAATAAGACAACCAGCCAACAACAAAGTCAATCGGATGACAAAGATACCAACAGATAACCTTGCGCAGCATTATTCATTATGCATAGAGCAACTGGCATTTAAAGTCTAAAGTTTCACTTTGATTTTCCCTAATTCAAAGTTCTCACCTGCCAGAACTATTAGGCTACATGTGTATGACAAATGGTTATCACATCTCATCGGACGTGACCACTTTTTTAGATGTATGTACTATGGGTGACAGGATAAATAAAATGAACACCCGGAATGGACGTAAGAAAACGATCAGTGGGAGGAACCAAGTAAAGAAATAGAAGACGTGGAGTTGCCGTGCCACAAAAGTGGCCTGGCGCAGGACGAGGGTTACAATATGAGGCGCAATAATGTGGCCCTGCGTGCTTCCCGGTTTGAGGGCGCTAGGCCGCCATAGTGGCCTTGCGCAGGACTAGGGCAAAGAGATAGAATAGTAAACTAGTTTACTAGAGTTTACTATTCTATCTCTTTGGACTAGGGTTAAGCCATGTCGCTGGTTGAGCGAGCATCAGGCAGGCCCACAGGTGTTCGTATTTTGTTATATCGTGCTATGTTGGCTGACGTTACAAGTTACGGTACAATTCCAGCCTCGGCAAAATAAGCTGCAAACAGTAGCTAAAAAGAAAAAAAGTCGTCACGTGTAGATCATAGCAGGCATAAATAAAACACCTTGTCCAAAGAAAAAAGTCGTCACGTGTAGATCATAGCAGGCATAAATAAAACACCTTGTCCAAAGAAAAAAGTCGTCACGTGTAGATCATAGCAGGCATAAATAAAACACCTTGTCCAAAGAAAAAAGTCGTCACGTGTAGATCATAGCAGGCATAAATAAAACACCTTGTCCAAAGAAAAAAGTCGTCACGTGTAGATCATAGCAGGCATAAATAAAACACCTTGTCCAAAGAAAAAAGTCGTCACGTGTAGATCATAGCAGGCATAAATAAAACACCTTGTCCAAAGAAAAAAGTCGTCACGTGTAGATCATAGCAGGCATAAATAAAACACCTTGTCCAAAGAAAAAAGTCGTCACGTGTAGATCATAGCAGGCATAAATAAAACACCTTGTCCTAAGAAAAAAGTCGTCACGTGTAGATCATAGCAGGCATAAATAAAACACCTTGTCCAAAGAAAAAAGTCGTCACGTGTAGATCATAGCAGGCATAAATAAAACACCTTGTCCAAAGAAAAAAGTCGTCACGTGTAGATCATAGCAGGCATAAATAAAACACCTTGTCCAAAGAAAAAAGTCGTCACGTGTAGATCATAGCAGGCATAAATAAAACACCTTGTCCAAAGAAAAAAGTCGTCACGTGTAGATCATAGCAGGCATAAATAAAACACCTTGTCCAAAGAAAAAAGTCGTCACGTGTAGATCATAGCAGGCATAAATAAAACACCTTGTCCAAAGAAAAAAGTCGTCACGTGTAGATCATAGCAGGCATAAATAAAACACCTTGTCCAAAGAAAAAAGTCGTCACGTGTAGATCATAGCAGGCATAAATAAAACACCTTGTCCAAAGAAAAAAGTCGTCACGTGTAGATCATAGCAGGCATAAATAAAACACCTTGTCCAAAGAAAAAAGTCGTCACGTGTAGATCATAGCAGGCATAAATAAAACACCTTGTCCAAAGAAAAAAGTCGTCACGTGTAGATCATAGCAGGCATAAATAAAACACCTTGTCCAAAGAAAAAAGTCGTCACGTGTAGATCATAGCAGGCATAAATAAAACACCTTGTCCAAAGAAAAAAGTCGTCACATGTAGATCATAGCAGGCATAAATAAAACACCTTGTCCAAAGAAAAAAGTCGTCACGTGTAGATCATAGCAGGCATAAATAAAACACCTTGTCCAAAGAAAAAAGTCCTCACGTGTAGATCATAGCAGGCATAAATAAAACACCTTGTCCAAAGAAAAAAGTCGTCACGTGTAGATCATAGCAGGCATAAATAAAACACCTGGTCCAAAGAAAAAAGTCGTCACGTGTAGATCATAGCAGGCATAAATAAAACACCTTGTCCAAAGAAAAAAGTCGTCACGTGTAGATCATAGCAGGCATAAATAAAACACCTTGTCCAAAGAAAAAAGTCGTCACGTGTAGATCATAGCAGGCATAAATAAAACACCTTGTCCAAAGAAAAAAGTCGTCGCGTGTAGATCATAGCAGGCATAAATAAAACACCTTGTCCAAAGAAAAAAGTCGTCACGTGTAGATCATAGCAGGCATAAATAAAACACCTTGTCCAAAGAAAAAAGTCGTCACGTGTAGATCATAGCAGGCATAAATAAAACACCTTGTCCAAAGAAAAAAGTCGTCACGTGTAGATCATAGCAGGCATAAATAAAACACCTTGTCCAAAGAAAAAAGTCGTCACCTGTAGATCATAGCAGGCATAAATAAAACACCTTGTCCAAAGAAAAAAGTCGTCACCTGTAGATCATAGCAGGCATAAATAAAACACCTTGTCCAAAGAAAAAAGTCGTCACGTGTAGATCATAGCAGGCATAAATAAAACACCTGGTCCAAAGAAAAAAGTCGTCACGTGTAGATCATAGCAGGCATAAATAAAACACCTTGTCCAAAGAAAAAAGTCGTCACGTGTAGATCATAGCAGGCATAAATAAAACACCTTGTCCAAAGAAAAAAGTCGTCACGTGTAGATCATAGCAGGCATAAATAAAACACCTTGTCCAAAGAAAAAAGTCGTCACGTGTAGATCATAGCAGGCATAAATAAAACACCTTGTCCAAAGAAAAAAGTCGTCACGTGTAGATCATAGCAGGCATAAATAAAACACCTTGTCCAAAGAAAAAAGTCGTCACGTGTAGATCATAGCAGGCATAAATAAAACACCTTGTCCAAAGAAAAAAGTCGTCACGTGTAGATCATAGCATTCATAAATAAAACACCTTGTCCAAAGAAAAAAGTCGTCACGTGTAGATCATAGCAGGCATAAATAAAACACCTTGTCCAAAGAAAAAAGTCGTCACGTGTAGATCATAGCAGGCATAAATAAAACACCTTGTCCAAAGAAAAAAGTCGTCACGTGTAGATCATAGCAGGCATAAATAAAACACCTTGTCCAAAGAAAAAAGTCGTCACGTGTAGATCATAGCAGGCATAAATAAAACACCTTGTCCAAAGAAAAAAGTCGTCACGTGTAGATCATAGCAGGCATAAATAAAACACCTTGTCCAAAGAAAAAAGTCGTCACGTGTAGATCATAGCAGGCATAAATAAAACACCTTGTCCAAAGAAAAAAGTCGTCACGTGTAGATCATAGCAGGCATAAATAAAACACCTTGTCCAAAGAAAAAAGTCGTCACGTGTAGATCATAGCAGGCATAAATAAAACACCTTGTCCAAAGAAAAAAGTCGTCACGTGTAGATCATAGCAGGCATAAATAAAACACCTTGTCCAAAGAAAAAAGTCGTCACGTGTAGATCATAGCAGGCATAAATAAAACACCTTGTCCAAAGAAAAAAGTCGTCACGTGTAGATCATAGCAGGCATAAATAAAACACCTTGTCCAAAGAAAAAAGAAGAAGAAGAAAAAAACGGACTAGGAACTATGGAACAGATTTCATTCTTTGTGTTCACCGACCCAGAGCGTTCTGTCGGATAGTTATGGCAATCTTTCCCAAAAAAATCAGTACACTTGATTAAAATTATGAAGGCTGCAGCCTTTTATTGCCTACCCTATGTGAGTATATTTATAGTGGTATAATTTTATTGGCATTCGACAAGGTGTATTCCACTCTGCCACATATACCATACACCACAGGTAATATTAATAATAATACATAGCATTAATATAGCTCTTCCTCCCGTTAACAACCAGGCTCTAAGCGCTTTAGAACATTTATATTGTATAAATCACACACACAATACACAGGCATACTCGCAGAAACAAAATACAACTAGAAGGACATTCAGAATGTAAAAAGATGATTCGTCAGCTGATGTTTAAAAGTCATACATTTTCAGCTTCTCTCAAAGAGAGGTAGAGAATTCCAAATCTGAGGCCCTTGAAAAGAAAAAGATTTTTCACTCATGGTCTTAAGAAACATCTTAGGAATTTTAAACCTTTTAGTGTCTGTAGATGATCTAAGATGTCATGATGGTACATAAAGAGCCAAAAGATCAATTAAATAAAGTTAGTGCGTTTTTGTACATTGTATATATTTGTGCCACAAGGTAACCAGCATACACATTGTTCGTTTTTCTACAGGTAGCCAGTGCAAGCATTGTATTGTCCTATTTAGTTTTCTAATTTCTTTCCAGCTGTAGTCCAGCAAGTAGTGAGTTGCAGAAGCGACATTACCAATAGGGTCCCTTTGTCAATGTGCCGTACTTTACTTATTTGCTTTATTACCATGTACATTCTTCAAATCAGGTGACTGATTTCACTGGTCATAGATACATCAGTATTGAAAAGAACACCAAGATTTCTAGCACATTTCGAAAATCGGATGGGAGAGTTTCCAGAGAAAACGTCGATGACTGGAAAACCAGCACCACAGAAACAGTTCACTGCTGCTTACTGTTCAAAGAGTAGTTAAACGAA
Organism: Onchidella celtica; assembly: GCA_963931925.1. Lineage (NCBI taxonomy): Eukaryota > Metazoa > Mollusca > Gastropoda > Systellommatophora > Onchidiidae > Onchidella > Onchidella celtica. Next base: position 893,608 of record OZ007583.1, on the reverse strand, counting down.
ACCGACCAATAATTGATATTTGCCCCAATCCATGGCCGACAATTAGCCAGTCCATGTCCCATAAGACTAATTAATTAATTGTTTTGGTGGCCACCCGGGGTGCATCCCACAGATAAGCTGCACAGCCTAACATAAATTAGATTCTTTCGCTCAATACTTAGCCATACTTTCTTTCATTCACCTGTTACTCCCATCACCAGCCCAATCCATCCCACTTCCACCCTTACTCTTCATTCCTTCTTCTTCACTCATTATAACATCATCACAATTATTTCTTTTTCTTTCTTTTATAATTCATTTTCCTTGTTCTGTTCAAATGTTCGTACTTGTGTCTCCTTTCTTTTACTTCTTTCTGATAAGGTCCCAGAGACCAAAACCTTGCGTGTTTTCAAGACTCACAACGTATGTTTTCAGTTCTGTACTGTAAGACCGAGCGCGGCAGAGGTCACTTCTGCATGACTTGTAAAAATGGCCGCCGTTTTCCATAGGGGTCAGGTATTTGGAGAGGTCAGCCAAAGGAGGCGCGCGATCTAGTTAGTGGAAGATATCTCTGAGATAGACAGATATCCTAGACAGGTAGATAGATATCCTTCTCACTAATTTCTTATTGTCGTTTATTCCAGAGAGACTCCGAGGATTTCCGATTGCCACAGCTGTTCAAACCTGAGATCAGAAGAGAAATGACGCGAAGACTGATGATCTTGCGAGCGGCAGAGGAGGATATTCTCAGGGAAATCAGAGAAATGAATGAGTACAAGAAAGCTTTGTCGGAACGGAAACGCACCAAGTTGCAACGGCAACACGGCAATTGTTTGTTCAATGTTGTAGCTTGCTACAGGAGACGTTGACAATCGCCCTCCGTGAAATAACAGCGAAGCAAGTGCAGATTTACGCTTTGTTACACTAATTTATTGATATTTCTAGTCGCTCTTGTCATTGTTCGTCCTTTCTGCAGTTTTTGTCTGCATATTTCACCATACACAATACTAACTTGCATTGATCTGACTACCCAGATCTTGCCTCTACTAGGCCTCAACTTCACTCACAACATGCACGCTTCAAGTCCCTTCCCCGCACTTATTGACCCTTGCTCACTCGCTCGTGACATCATCCCCCACCCCAAAAAAATTAATGCAATTAATTTCAAAATCGCATCAAGATAATTGTCAACGAGTGAGCGTGAGCAATATTTACATAAAAATGACCTACTAATGTCTATAGCACATATGATACCGAAATCAGGGGAAAATATGGCGATCAATTTGCCCTGCACTATGCATATATGTATCACATCATCAATAGCTAACTAAAACATAATACCTAATACAGAATCAAAATCACTCAACCTATCAACCATTCTTCATATAATATTTATAATGTCAATATTTTAGTCAGGTCGGCATAGCTGCTATTGCATGACAGTGTGCAATACTACCTGGTACTGTCCGCACTGCCTTGTGTGTGACTCGGGAGTGTCAAAGGCTGGGGGAGAAAACCCTGATAAAAAACCGTACTGCCTTGTGTGTGACTCGGGAGAGTTAAAGGCTAGGGAGTAAACCCAAACAAAATCCGGTGGGAGGGAGCCCAAGGCAGTTGGTGGGGAGGTCTGTTCCAATCCATCCTCTGGCATCCCCTGCAGCTCTATGCGATTCCAAACGTATTGGCTATGCCTTTCCCTTGGATTAAATCTGTGGAGAAGAGAGGGGGTCTGTGCAAAATGGGCTAGGCACAGGTTCCATACTTTTTGCCCAGGCTAATGCAGCATACAGAGGGAGAACACTGCCAACCTGGGCAAATACAGTGTACAAAACCCATGCCCAAAAAGCTCTCACAGCTCTATGTCAACACGGAGATGTCACTCTGTCATTGGTAATGCTCTCACAGCTCTATGTCAACACGGAGATGTCACTCTGTCATGGGTAATGCTCTCACAGCTCTATGTCAACACGGAGATGTCACTCTGTCATGGGTAATGCTCTCACAGCTCTATGTCAACACGGAGATGTCACTCTGTCATGGGTAATGCTCTCACAGCTCTATGTCAACACGGAGATGTCACTCTGTCATGGGTAGTGCCATGAAAACAACAAGGGGAGGGGAAGTTACAGGTTTTAAGTTTTCCCAAATTGGCGAAGGGGAAGGCGCCAGCGGCCTCTTCTATCGGTGGGAGTGACTATTTAGTTACACTGGTCAGCTACCGCCCGCCTTAAGCTGAGCAGCCCTCAGCCAGTTGGGTGCCGACCCGCCACATCTGCCTGCCTCATTGGGTACATGGGGATAGATCAAAAATCGAAAAGTTGATGTAAATGATGTACCTCGCTCAAAACGAAAAAACCAAATAAAAATTAGCACTTGGAACATTAGGACCATGTGCCCTGGACTTGACCAAAACATCGATATGACAAAGAACGACTCATTAAGAAAAACTGCAATAATAGACAAAGAATTGCTTAGCCTGAAAGTGGACATCGCAGCTTTACAAGAAACCAGACTGGCAGATACTGGTACACTCAAAGAGCAACACTACACATTTTTTTGGAAAGGACTTGACTCGAACCAACCTCGTCGTCATGGTGTTGGCTTTGCCATCAACAATCGCCTGCTCAGTTCCATCAACACACCCACTGGAAAGTCTGAAAGACTCATTTCCCTAAGATTACGCACAAAAACTGGTCACACCAACATAGTCTGTGTTTACGCACCAACGCTTATGTCATCAGCAGACGATAAGGACCAGTTCTACAACATGCTAAACGAAATGTATGCCACCATTCCGAAAAACGAATCAGTAGTTCTCTTAGGAGACTTCAACGCAAGAGTTGGCGCGGACCATCAGTCTTGGCCTGTTTGCCTAGGACACCACGGCGTAGGCAAAATTAACGAAAATGGACAGCGTCTCCTGGAATTCTGTTCACAAAATGACTTGTGCATTACCAACACCTTCTTCAAATTGAATGACTCAAAGAAAGTTACGTGGCAACACCCAAGATCAGGACATTGGCATCAATTGGACTTGATTATCACCAGAAGGAAAGATCTGAACACGGTTAAATCAACAAGGAGCTTCCACAGCGCTGACTGCGATACAGACCACGCCCTTGTGATCAGCAAAATGCATACAAAGCCAATGAGAATATTTGGGAGCATCACGAAACGACAACCCAAATTAAACATTACCAAAGCAAAACAAGAAGACTGTAAGAACGCTTTCACAAGAGAATTTAGTAACATCCCGGTAAATGATATGGAATCACCAAGCGTGGATGAAACATGGAACACAATTAAGACCAACATATATAACAGTGGTTCAACAGCTTATGGTACAAAGCCATCTTTCAGACATGATTGGGTTGGAGAAAACTCCACCACACTTCTTCCCCTGTTAGAAGAAAAGAGGAAAATGATGCTTGAATACAAGAAAGATCGCTCGCAAAGCAACAAAGACAAATTCAAACACATCAAGGCAAAGGTTCAAAGTGAAACAAGAAAATGCGCCAATGAGTACTGGACCAACTTATGCTCTGAAATTCAATCGGCCTCTGATGCAGGAGACTCCAGAAACATGTATGAAAAGATTAAAGTTGCACTAGGACCAACCATTTCAAAAAGTGCCCCCATCAAGACAGAAAACGGTCAAGAACTTACCGACAAGAAGGAACAACTGGAGAGATGGGTCGAACATTATTCCAAACTATATGCAAACGAAAAGCCAGCAAATCAAGGCTTAGAAGAAGCAGTCCCAAAGCTACCTGAAATGACGGATCTGGATGTGGAACCAACAATGAAAGAACTCTCTGAAGCCATCCACGATATGAAAAATGGAAAAGCTTGTGGAGAGGATAACATTCCAGCTGAAGTCCTCAAAGAAAACCCTGAAACACTATTACCACACATATACCACCTACTAATCGTGTGCTGGAAAACTGGAACAATTCCATCCGATATGAAAAATGCAAAAATTGTAACTCTTTACAAGAATAAAGGAGACAAAGGGGATTGTAACAATTACCGCGGCATATCATTGATGAGTATTACAGGGAAAGCGTTCGCCAAAATCATACTCAAACGATTACACAGGCTCGCTGAAAGAATCTTACCAGAATCCCAATGTGGATTCAGAGCAGAACGATCAACTGCAGATATGATATTTACAGTCCGTCAACTACAGGAAAAATGCAGAGAACAAGGAAAACCACTGTACATGGCTTTCATAGATCTGACAAAAGCCTTTGACACCGTAAGGAGACCATCGCTTTACATTGTACTGAAGTCCATTGGATGTCCACCACAGCTATTGAAGCTGATCATCTCCTTTCATGACGACATGAGTGCATGCGTCCAGTTTGACGGAAACATCTCAGGTAAATTTGCAGTGAAGACCGGAGTAAAACAAGGATGTGTACTGGCACCAACTCTATTTGGAATTTACTTTGCAGCACTCCTACAGTTCGCTTTTCAAGACTCCACAGATGGTATTTTCATCCGAACAAGATCAGATGGGTCTCTGTTCAACTTGGCCAGGTTAAAAGCAAAAACAAAGACTCGAGAAATCATGCTGCGTGAACTCCTCTTTGCAGACGATGCTGCAGTAGTAGCCCAAACCAACGAACAACTGCAAAATATGATGGACTTATTGTCAAATGCATGCGACCTCTTTTCCTTGATAATTAGTGTTAAAAAGACAGAGGTAATCGGACAAGGTACACTATCTCCTCCCGACATTTCATTGAACGGCAACAAGATCAACTCAGTTGAAAAGTTTACCTATCTTGGCTCCACAGTAACAGCATCACTATCCCTGGATGAAGAACTAAACGCCAGAATTGGGAAAGCAGCTACAACTTTTGGCAGGTTATCTCAGAGAGCTTGGAACAACAAAAAGCTGACACTCAAGACCAAAATTCTTATTTATCAAGCTTGTGTCATCAACGTGGACCACCTATACAAGACACGAAAAAAGATTGAACAGCTTCCATCTTCGCTGCCTGCGGAAAATCATGGACATCAGATGGCAGGACAAAATCACCAACAACGAAGTTCTCAAACGAGCAAAGCTCACCTCAATTCAAGCAACACTGAGAACAAGACGACTCAGGTGGATAGGACATGTCAAAAGAATGGATGATAGTAGAATCCCAAAGCAGATACTGTATGGTGAGCTAAAAGAGGGAAAACGTCAAAGAGGTAGACCAAAACTACGTTTCAAAGATATCTGCAGGACCACACTGAAAGATTTTGGGATCGATGAAAAATCATGGGAAAATGTGGCAGAAGATCGAACGACCTGGAAGGGAGCCGTCAGGAAAGGTGCTGCCAAATTTGAAAAAAATCAAAGAGAAATTAGGGAAGAAAAAAGACAGAAAAGGAAGGAAAAGACAAATGAAGTCACAAACGAAGGCGAGTATATGTGCTCACTCTGTGACCGAAGATGTAAATCGAATATCGGACGGATTAGTCATGAGAGGAGCTGCTCCCGGCATCTGTCTTGATGTCAGAAAATGCTGCAAAGACCGTCTGCAAAGACGAAAAGGGTCGTATATACAATATTTTAAGATCGACGAATCGTTCACACAGATCACTGTCAATGTTCACATGTTTCCCAATTTCTGCTGACATACGTTTTCAATCGTGCACAATCTGCGACTCTTCGTTGTTCTGTCTGTCGAATGTTCCTGTCCTCCGATGTGTAAGCAACTGAAATCTTCACCTAGGCTCGACTAAGATAGTCGGCGATATGATTGCTGGTTCCTGGAATCGGTTGAATGACGAACGTATACGGCTGTAAAGCCAATGCCCATCTAGATAAGCGTGGGCTCGACGAACGATTGTTAGATAAAAACGTTAGTGGCTTGTGGTCTGTCTGGATACAGAATTCTCGTCCCATCAGATAGCGTCCTAATTTCTGGACGGACCACACAATGGCAAGACACTTCCTCTCTATTACAGAATACTTCCTTTCTCTCTGCAATAACTTTCGACTGACATAACATACAGGATGGAACCATTCGTTCTTCTCCTGTAGAAGACAAGCGCCGACACCAGAGTCCGATGCATCTGTTCTGAGGATAAATTTAGATCGAAAATCTGGCAATATCAGAATAGGTGACGATGACAATGCTGTCACCAAATTATCAAATGCTGTCTGACATTCAGACATCCACTGGACCTTATCGGGCTGTCCCTTCTTAGTAAGGTCAGTAAGAGGAGATGACAAGGAGGAAAAGTTTGGAATGAACTTTCTGTAATAATTTAAAATTCCCACTAAGCTTCTCACTTGTTTCTTTGTCTTAGGGATTTGCAACCCTACCAATTTATCAATTTTTGTTATTTCAGGTCTCGTCTCTGAATACCTCTACCCACGATATGTCCTAAGAATACTATTTCTGGATATGCCAAATACGTCTTTGCGGGTTTAGCAGTCAAACCAAAATGACGCAATCGTTTAAAAATTACTGTTAGTGTCTGAATATGTTCAGACCATGACGACGTATGACACGCTATATCGTCAAAGAATGACACGACATTAGTTATGTCCTTCAATACCAGTCTCATTAATCTTGCAAACGTAGCTGGCGCGTTTACCAACCCAAATGGCATGACCTTAAATTGAAACAATCCTATGGGCGTTTGGAAAGCCGTGTACTGTTTAGATTCCTCAGCAAGAGGAATTTCCCAATACCCCTTGCACATGCACCAGTGAATACACTCTCCTCTGGTTCCGTCTGAGAACACAGATACTCTGGTCTCTCATAAAATCTCTGCAGCATATTAACATGGAAAACCTTAACTGATCCATCAATCTGAATAGCATAATCTACCTTCGAAACGACTCGCTCAATAGTATACGGACCTTTCCATGTCATTAATAACTTATTATGGTCCGTAGGCAATAACAATAAAACCTTGTCTCCTGGCTTAAAAATTCGCAGTTTGGATCCTCTATCTTTATAGTTTTTTGCTCTTTTTGAAGCGATACTAGAAGCTTCTTCCGCAATAGTGCGCGCTGAAGATAATCTCTCTCTTAAATCAACAAGGTACTGAAATACTGAAACTTGCTCATCGTCTCCTGATGATGGCGACGTCATCATGTCCCGAAGAACATCAGTTGGACCCCTAGGACTACGACCATATACAACATCTCAAACGGAGAGAATCCTGTTGACTCCTGACGTACCTCCTTATACGGAAATAATACTGCAGGGATATATCTATCCCAATCTTTAGGGCGATCAGCAGCTACCTTACGCAACATCGACTTTAGCGTCGAGTTTAGTCTCTCGCACATGCCATTAGCCTGTGGATGATATGGGGTGGTAGTGATGGGCTGTATGCTAAATAAGCGAAACAATTCCTTCATCATATCCGACGTAAATTGCGCGCCCCTATCAGACAAAATCTGTTCCGGTATTCCCACTCTAGCGAAGATTCCAAACAACGCTTCCGCGACTGCCTCTGACGTTATGGTACGAAGAGGAACCGCCTCTGGCCATCTCGTAGCATTACAAATGACCGTTAAGAAAAATCGATTCCCCCTAGCGGTAGCTGGGTGAATGGGGCCAACAAGGTCAATGGAAACCTTTTTAAAAGGCTCCGAAACCGTGGGGATATTTTGAAGAGGAGCCTGGAGTGTACGACCCTTGTGCGTCATCTTTTGGCACGCACTGCACGTCTTACAATACAACCGTACATCTCTGTGGATTGATGGCCAATAAAAATTCTTGAGAACTCTTTCTTTGGTTCTAGCTATTCCCATATGACCCGCTAATGGGACATCATGGGCCAAACGCAATACTGTTGCAATTAGCAAAGCTTGCACAACGACCTGCTTTAGAACGGAAGCCACTGTGACATACTTACGGAACAGAATGCCCCCCTGGATAAGAAAGGAAGATGAACCGTTCTTATACTTCCTCGTTTTCTCTGTTCGCGCCTCCCAAAAACATGGACTCAATGATGGATCCTCCTTTTGTAATTTCGCCAAGCGCTCTGGTGTGATATCAAGGTTGACCGCTGGCGTCGCCAAAGGTCTAATTTTACCCTTATCAGCTACCTGTCGACGTGTCTCGACTGCGGCACAAAAGTCAATACCTTTAGATTGTGACCATGCCTGTACATGCTCTTCAGAAGGGGAAACTACCCGAGATACATTCGCAATGATGAACTGGGCGCCTGGAAAAAACCCAACGACTGCTTCGACTTCCCCGCTAAGAAAAGGTGTATCAATCACTATCTTTGCCATAGGTAATTTCTCAATGGCCCCTGAAAATTGAATGCATGGGACAGTCTCACCTGTAAGCTGTGACTCGTGAATGCAGTCTCTATGCACTCCCACAACGGTAGATCCTGTATCACGTAAAACCGAGACCGGTTCGTCCCCAACAAACCCCGGATAAACCCTAAGACCACCCCCTGTATGACATGAATTAATAACGGGAATCTTTCTCCCACAAGGTAAAACACCGGAAGATAATAATTTCTCACAACTGGGACACTTAGAATACTGTCCGCCTCCGTTGTCCGATGTAACACACGCGGCCGCATGGTGAAACTTACTAGGAGAACATTGAGTGGAGCTACTATGATTGCCATCCACGTTTGGTGCTATCCTACCTGCAGGACAATTAACCCTGATGTGACCTGCTCTTCCGCAGTTCCAACATTTCGCGGCCCTACACTCCCGTGAAAAATGACCTACGCGTCCGCAAGTCCAACACTCCGCTCCCTGTGCTCCGCTAGACCTGGGTCCCCGTGACCCATCGCGACCGGAACTAAAGTCCCTCTGCCGTCGATCATCGGCAAAGGTTACGAAACGCCCTCGGCCATTACCGCGATCTCGCCCTCCTGCTCGGTCAAACTTATCGACCCCATATGCAGGTGATTGGCAATACCCTCTACGTGGGACCTGGGCTTGCCCATTAAAGCCATCACGCTGACGAGACCTGTCTCTACTATGTCCTGTCGGCGACCCCTCAACCACGGCGACGTAACCAGCATCCTGCACGTACGCCCTCGCTACTGGTTTGGACGGATGTGCAGTACGGTATGCTTCCGCCAACTTTGACGCCTCCTGCACCGTCGCGGGTTCGTTTTCTTTAAAAAAAGCCACTAAATCTTTATGGCACGACGCGTATAGCTGGTCACGGATCATTAGGTCCTTCAATTTAGCAAAATCTGTGCCAACATGCGACAAGTCCAACCAGTTCGTGAAATACTCCGTCAATCTGGCGACGAAGGCAGCAAAGTCCTCCCTAGTATCCGCACTTGCTCGCCTAAACTTCTCTCGGAAATATTCCTCCGTACGCGCAAATCGGCAAAGCAGCAAGGACTTCAGCTTATCGTAATCATGCACGTCTTCGCGCTGTAACTCTTTAAAGTAGGTTAACGCTCGACCCTGCAATAGAGATGCCAGGTACGTGGACCATAATTTCTTATTCTCCCCCCATTGCAGTTGTGCATTTAGTTCGAACCTGTAAAGGAAGGCGTCTATATCGTCCTTCTGGTCGTCGAACGTCGGCAGCTTAATCCGAACACCACTTTTATTTTGTCCCGGCCGCTCAACTGTTTCCGTTGGCGCTTTCTTCTCGCTTTCCACCTCAGCAATTCTTACTCGCGCCTCTCTCTCCTGCTGCTTATCCCTAGCTTCTCTCTCCCTATCCTTAGCCTCTCTTTCCTTAGCACGCTCGTCGCGCAATTCCGCCTGCTGCTCCTTAATCCACCTACGCAGCTCCTCTCCTTCAAGGCCAAGTTCGTTACCCAACTTCATTAGTTGCTGGAGCTCCGCCATTTCACGGATTTATAATTATATAATTTGAAATATAATAACTGTCTGTGTACCTGCTATAAACGACGCGACCCGAGACCTGAAATTATGCCACTACAATTACAACCACTATTTTCAAATGCAATTCAGAAAAATACCTAACTGAGCATTCTATAGCATACTCTCTAACTAATTCTATGTTCATAAAATGTATTGCACTATTAAATAATAAAAGAGAATAGAAAAGACAAGAATGAGGAAATTCAGTAGAAGGACCACAAGGACATCAAGGACAACGAACCAGACTAGGACAAGGCTTCTAAAAAAGATATAATAGGAAAAAAAATGCAACCTAACTACACCGATTACACTACAAGGTACGAACAAGAACAGAGCCTGAAAAAAAGAACATATCTACAGATAGGTAAGAGAGGGGACAAGAGAATATGTCTTCCTGCAGAAACAGAGAAGATATCGACGCTACAACTAAACAATGACAAAGCCCTATAGAACTGTTCACTGTGATGAACGAAGTTCCAAAGTTTACCACACCCCCTTAAGAGGATAAACCAAGTTCACCACAGCAAACCCGCTCCCCCGCCCGTATAATCTATGACGACAATAAAAACAGCAAAAACAGAGAAAAAGACAGATGAAAAGACAGCCCTCAATCCAGGGCACAAAATTTCAGTTTTACTTAACTTTCACTTCTCCCCTTATCTCGGAGCTCTGGCTGCTTGACTCCTCAGGCTGGCACACACACTCTCTCTGTAAAGTTTAAGTACACATTAGTAATCATTCATGACAGTACATGCATCAAATACCTGCATCAATACATATTCATAAATATACATAAATCATATCATCAAATTCCCATTCATCCAACGAACAAAAGACAACAGCACAAATTCCTACCACAACAGAAATACAACTAGATATGACGAATACACAATGTCAAAATGACCACAGGTAAACTAAACGGACGAGCCCCCACTGTCACAAATCCCAGACTGGGAGATGTAATGATTATGACAGGACAACAATCACGAACGAACAAGTATAACACTTAACAGAACAACCAAACAGACTCACACATTTATTATACATAAAGATAAAGATATCCGTGCAATTACATACATTACATTATTCAATTCGAATACCATCCAATGGTCAGTATTCCCAACATTCATTCTTCGCCGGGTCCACAACCCGATAGTTACTTTCTAACTATGCTCTGGCCTCAGCCTCACATCCATGTATGTATTACTTGCGGGCCTCTCTTATTGGCTCCTGCTCAACCTAATCTCCGTATCTCAATCTCCCCTCAATGTCTTAATAGCACATTAATATTTCAATAGCACATTAGTATCTTAATAGCACATTAATATCTTAATAGCACATTAATATTTCAATACACAACGTCCCTGTCTGTGGCCAGACTGCCACGACTCATGTGCTCTCGCTGTCCTGCGCGACAGCTTCACTCAGGCAGGCCTGTGGGTAGCCTTCTGCCCAACCCAAGCATTTCCCTATGCTGGCCTAACCCCTGTAATAGTCTCTCCCCCACTGGTAGCCTCACGGCCCGACCCCGGCACCTATAAGAATAACATTACATCTGTATAACACCATACAATTACTATCCACTTCACCACTCATTACGAACCATCAAGCGTACACACAATAGTCCACAGTTCACTCACCACACATCTGCACTTCTCTACCGTAACACACCTCCACCGTATTACACAGTACTCAGACTCGCTACGAATCCATGATCCTAACTTACATCTATCGCTCATTGCGCGCATCTCTATACACAGTAATCAATGACTTTCACATTCCTCACATATAACTTATTTACATCATGGTCATAGGAGAATATGGTACATCAATCATCATAATTATCAATCATAGTTCAACCTACCAGTCATCACTGGAATATACACAATCTCCCGACTGCTCTCTCACGTCTGTCTCCTTGGACTTCTTAACTTGCAGTGATCTGACTACCCAGATCTTGCCTCTACTAAGCCTCAACTTCACTCACAACATGCACGCTTCAAGTCCCTTCCCCGCACTTATTGACCCTCGCTCACTCGCTCGTGACACTCCCCTGCCAGAGAGAAAGTATTGTGCATTTTCAAGTGGATTTTTGTTTGGTCTTGTTTGAACAGCAATGTGGTAGACTCATCAACTTGGTATATGTCAGGATCACATTGTCTCATGAATGCCGTGCTGGGTCACGAATTCAGTGTGTTAATTTTTTACGATCTTGTTCATGATAACCAGCGTAATTTGTCCTTGAGCTGTTATCGTGAACAGTTTGTTTTGAAGCACTTTTTTCTTATAGATGGAAAGAAGGTGGGGCGAGATAGAATAAATGTATAGCTAGGAATGACAGAGCAGTTCTCGACCCCGTGATTTTGATAAACCACAGGAAGGGGAGATAAACAGTAGTATGCTAATAAATTATAATACAGGAAATTTGCACCCATGAACAGAAGTCTTCGTATATTGATAATTATAAGAAAAGTAAAAGTAAAAATGTATATTGGTAGCTAGTAAAGAACTAAATAAAAGCCGTTAAGGTTTAGAGGAAAGATTAGCGCCCCAGTTTTAATTTGAAGAGGGGATTATGTTTTGCTTATGTCATTGAGGGTTAAAGAACTAACCAATTAGGGTTAGCGGAGAGATCGCGATGCAGCGCAAACCGTGCGGGCAGTACTTCTTATTTCATTCCGTGCAGAAAATTCAGCTGCGAAGGTTTCAGCGAGATTCCGCTTGAAAGAATCATAGTTTATATTGCTACATCATGTCTAGATGTCCATAGACATTGAGAGAGATCCATATGGCTCAGTTGAACATGAACACCGCTTTTATCTGCTGTTTCTGGCCTTAGCGCCAGAACAATCGTAAGTAATTGAAGACAGAATCTCTTGATGACATTGACAATGAATAAGAGGCAAGAGCACGACATTTATCCGTGGGAGAGTCGTGATGAATCTACCTAGAGTGATTGCCAAAGAATGCAAGATGCGAAGTTGAACTCATCTAGAGCTGCAATGGTTATTAGTGTATGAAATACATAACTGTGAATTGTGATCGAATTGTCTGGGTGAGGCTGGGAGTTGCCAGCCCATCCTAGAGTTAGATCTCTGTACTTAACTGGGCCGACGTCGCTTTGTCTTTGACGGGCTCGACCTTTTATAAGTTTAGGCATAAATATCTGAGATGACCTTATGTCTCCAGAGACTATATTAACATAGTAATTGCCATACAGTAAGCAGTTTAGATCTTAGATACATATAGAAATAGTTTAATTAGAGAATTAGCAAGCACAGAAGTTGAATGATATTATCGGAAATATAGAGCTAGACTTATAATGAAGTATTATTGATTATGAAATTGATGCTGCTGATATTTATCCTTACTACATAAATAGATCTAGTCGGAATTGTTAGTGTACTTAACCTAAATAAAATGTGACCCTGCAGGTCTGATTAATTGAAATTTACTCAGGTTGTTCTTTAGTATTTGGCATGGTATGGAAGTTAGATTTTGGATTGAATACCTCTCAAGTATAAAAATGCAGTCGAACTAATACCCCAACATAACATTAGAGTACCATCTGAAATGAGATGTAACAACTGGAGGGGACTTCTACAATATCCCAAAAATCCCGCGCTGTAACACTGGAGGGCGCTACTTTGGTTACTTTGGTTACTTTGGTTACTTTGGTTACTTTGGTGTAGAACCAGCCTCCTCGCACTCGGGACACACCCATACGTGCTCAGCTCTCCGCGCCATCATGTCGGACAAGGTCTTCTCACTAACAACTCCAGTAAGATGTTGATTGAACAGTCGTCTTGCAGTACCACACAACCGGCTCTTGACTCCACAGCCTCTATGATGCCCAAACAGTTTTATACGTTCGATGGTGTCCCCGTCTTCTTGTGGTGCTGTTTCTCTCAAAGCTGCGAGAATTTCATTTTCCCCGAGACTAAGAGAGCCTTGCATTGGGGCCTCACCAGCAAGCTTATCCGCTCTCTCATTTCCAGACACTCCAGCGTGTCCAGGGGAGAAAATCCAAGTCAGCCTTTTCAGTTTACTGTCGTGCAGATACTGTACCCATTCAGGTTTGAGGTATCCTGTCTCTATTTTCCTGAGCATGCTCTGGGAATCTGTCACAATGACTGCACATGTGTGGGTGCTCCTCTGTAACCATGCAAGTGCGCATTCAGCAGCCACCTCCTCCATTTTCATACTAGATGTTGTGACTTGATATGCAGCTCCATCTTCTGCCACTGTCCTGCCATCAACGCTGACCGTGTAACCCCATCCAGATCTTTCTCCTCTAGTGACTGGTCCATCTGTATACACCACCGCATCTCCTGTCCTGCTGTTCTCGTGCACCAGGTCCAGCACGTCCGCATTAACGGCACATGCAGCCCTCACACGGCATTCTCGGCCCATGGTGATGACCACTCTAGTGTACCTGCCGGCCATCTTATCGTCCACTTTCACATACTCCTCACCCCTTCGCACATTGTCAAGTTCACACACTTTTTGTACAGTGGTAACTCCTGATTTGTAACACTGGAGAGGGACCCCATAAAGAACCTTTATTTTCTTACCATAACTTAACATTTAGATAGGGACACTTTTAAAGAATTTAAGGTAGTAAGACGACAGATATTATCGAGAGGAGGAATAATATAAATAAATGACATGATATAGATCTAATTGATTGTCTGAAAAGGGACACTATTTCTTAACATATATGGAGAGATTTAGATCTATCTAGTTGGAGTTTGTTAGCTAATTCATGATGTGATTTGTAGGATTTTGTCATTTCAAATCTAGATCTAGATCTAGAGACAGATAGGTGATATACATTGTGTATTAATATAAAATTTTTGCTTCTATTTCATATGATGTCCTGATCATCCCATTGACCCGACGATAACAGCGAGGGACAACATCCACCATAGATCTATCTACCTGTAACAGAAAACAAGACTTTTGGACTTGGGAATGAGAGCTATGGATAGAGGAAACCACCATCAAAATTCCTATAAAAAAAGTTAAGTGAACCATCCGAGTGTCATTTTTGAGGAGGTTGAGGTGCTTTCCTTCCTCATCATTTACAGGCTTTTTATCTTTTTGCATGTTCAGTTTAGTTTAGCGGGTTGGTTGGATGGGATCGTAGTTTAGCATATCTTCTTTGCCAATCGGGTGCAGAACGTGTATCGTTGGCTATAGATAACTCGGGGTGATTTGCTATGCTATGAATAGTTCTATAGGGATCCGTTTATTCGTATAGATTGTGACGTTTTTTGCTTCCTCCCTTTCTTTAGGAAGATGTCTCTCCTGTCTTCTTCTTAAACTATCTTGTACATAAGTTAGGACCTGTAGGGTCTGTTACCGTTCGTCTTGCTTGTTAGTCTAGCGTCTTGTTGTAATTTATCGTTCTTTCTGTTAGTCTTGCGTCTTGTTTGTAATGTATGACCTTTTTATACATTCGTTATATAGTATTTATCTTTCTTGGTTACACTTATTTATTTAATTGAAAATTGAAATTACTAGATTAAAATTTATCCATATCATCCCCCTCCCCCCCCCCCCCGCCCCCCCCCCCCCACCAGCAACAACAAAATTTATTATTCATTATTAAATAAATATTCAAATATTATTTGAGTTGTGTGTTGTGTGAACTGATGTGAGTTGTGAACTGTTGTGAGTTGTGAACTGCGCCTAACAGGCTGCGTTACGATTTGCTCTGAGATAGAGATACTTTAGGTTTTACTGTTTACGAACAGTATCTGTCTCTAATGACTACTCCCGTTGCCATGGAATACTCTCACATTATCTTACCAATGAGCCAGCGAAGTACCGGAACTTCCCACGATGTCGCTTGCATAATCAATATTGTATTTGCTGGCGGATGTACTGTCTGTCTTATCAAGCCATTTACAACCTGCTCGGGGCGTAGCGTTGTTTCTCAGATTATTTCCTACCGTCGCCACAGTCGATGTTTACTGACGCTTTTCTTCTTATGTTCCCTATTTATGGTTGCCATTTTGTATTAGTGATTTTATCACCCATACCCAGCCATAATCCTTACGTCAATCCAACGTTGACATGTATAGGGATTTGCGAGAGTTGACAGGATAATCGCAGGGCCCGGAATTCCTACATCAAACAGACGATGGCGCGATGTCGTAACCTGCGGATCTGCGTGGGAATAATGTCATTCCTATGAGAAAACTCAACGTCAATCCTATATGTTGGATTTATGTAGGATTGGTGGCTGGGTAGGTATGTTCAAGGGATTTTGCTTTGTAATAATTATGTTATTCAATACTCCATGTTTCATTGGTTCAGAATGGTCCCTTTTCGTGTTTTGTGGTTTTATTTTTTTGGACGGGACTGGACTATTTCAGTATTACTGATCACATATTCATGTTATTTATTTGTCCTAGCAACTTTATTTTGCTGGACAAAAACCCATGAAAAATAAATAGTTATGAGTTTTTTGTTAAAACTTATACATAAAAGAAAGAGGTACAGAAAGTGCTGTCCTTTTGTATTGATTTTAATGCTGAAGGCGATGTGTGCAGTTTTGTGTATAAACGTATTTATTTATTTATTCCGTAAGCCATAGGGCCATCCATAAAGTTGATATCATCCGTTTTGGCTATTTTGTCAGTCCCTCTACCCTCTTTGCCCCAAACCATGATTTTTAGACGCTTGGCCTCTACCCCTCACATAGACTAATTAAAAAAATTATTACTATAAGTACACCCCAACTATTCTCAGGTTGGGGGCAGCCCCCCCTCCCACTCCAAACCTATATACCATATGGATGGCCCTTTTTTCTCAGCTTTGGTCATGGTATTTATTTTACGGAAGTTTTGACTGTCACGAACACAATGTCTTCTAAATGCCGTGCTAGGTCACGACGTCAGTGAGTTAATTTTTACGATCTTGTTGATTATAACCAGCGTAATTTGTCCTTGAGCTGTTCTCGTGAACAGTTTGTTTTGAAACACCTTTTTTCTGATGGATGGAGAGAAGGAGGGGCGAGACAGAATAAATGTATAGCTAGGAATGACAGAGCAGTTCTCGACCCCGTGATTTTGATTAACATAGATAAGGGGCGAGTAAAGGTAGTTTATTTAGACGCTTAGTTGGCGTTCGGAAATTAGTGCATAAGAGTAGAAAGCACGGGGTTTGAAGATTTTAGTAGTTAATGTTTCGCATTTTAACTTTTGTCTAGACCGTAAAATTGACCTTGATTTTAGCGCAAGGCCATGACAAGCATAAATTAGTATTGCAGGCTGGGCTGAAGCAACTGCACCAATCAAATGTGTGAATCTGGACGGAAGGTCAAGACATATGTCAAGAACAGATTTGATTCATAAATGTTTCCACTGAGTAAATTTTTGTGAGAGAGCAGTGAGTAATTTTTACAAACGTAATTATTGTGCGAGCCAGCATAACTTGGTCTCGTAAACAAGTTGTTTTGAACAGTTTTTTTCCTAATAGATAGACAGAAGGTGTGGGGAAGGATAGACGGACAGCGTAGGTGTGGATGACTGAGCACTTTTTATATCTCGTGTTTTGAACTAGGTTTAGTAGAGAGGGAAGGGGTGAGTAGGAATTAAATGTTATTGAGACGTCTGTTGACGTACAGAAAATCCGTGATCCAGAGTAAAAGCTCGGGGTTTTGAACATGTTAAGAATTTATTACTATAAAATTACATTTTATTGTCTTGAGTGATTCGACCTTTGATGTCGACCCAAGGTCGTTGCGTAGGGCTGTTACTTAAAATAACTCGGTTCGGCAGCTGAGCTAGAGGTGGTTGCACCAATCAAATGTATGAATCTGGACGGAAGGTCGAGACATAGCTTTAGTATTTAAACCCGTGCAGAGCTTAGATAGATGCCACATGTAGACAATCCATTTACGAGGTGGACGGCGATAGTCCTCAGCCAGATGAGAGACATAAGAGACGCAGCTGAGCAGTCCATATTGTGAGGAGCATGATTTTAAAGCTCCAGAGCCTAAGCTACTTGGTTTGATATGAACCCACAGCGTTTACATCCAGCGCTCTCACTCACAATGAGGGCCTAATGGTGAGAGTTCATACTAATTTGTAATGATGAAAGTGAACCGTTCTACTTACTTTTGAAGACAGTTTCAGAGCTACCGCCAGACAACGCTTGGTTGTACAAGCATTCTCCATGGCGTGTCTAGAGGAAATGTCCATATCATAACATGTCTCATTGAATTAATAGAATTTAAACTGTTATATCCGTCGCCACGTGCGCGGATTCTATTTGGCATATAACTCATATGACCTGCAAGTAGTTAAAGTGAATAAGTTAGTCTTTATAGAAAGCTGTAGTTCCATTAGTTAGATTCAGTTGCCTTTGAATTGATATTTATATTTATAATTATATTTGTTACATTAATTCCTGTAATTAAACTGCCCTACAGTTCTGCTAAAAATCAAAGCAATTGATTTATTTAGTTTTTAGAGTGCAAGTATTTTTTTTGTGTGTTCGTCGATTGTGGGAGCGGACCTCGAAAGAGTGTCATTCGAATTCTCCCCATCTAGCCCACATCGCGACACTAGAGGGGACTTACCAAATTTCTTAATCCTTAATTTCTTAAATTCGTTAGATTATAATCACCTTTTCTCTTTGTTTGCATTACATTTTTGTTCTTTTCATGATCCGTCGCTCACGGGGTGTCGCACGTTGAGCTAGTTTAAAATGATTTATTATTTAATTTTGTATACTGCTTTGTTATTTTTACTTCCACATATGTCGCTGCTCTCCCATTGACCCGATGACCGAGGCCAGGGAGACTACAGAACAGAACTTAGAACGGTGAAAGACAAAAAAGACTGACTGTGGTGTACGCAAGGACTAAAGGAATTACCACCCAGTTCCTTGAAAGTTAAGTGATTCCATCCTAAAATTTTGTCTGCGTCTGGGGAGTTGAGTGTTCCTCCTTGTGTTTTACAGGCTTTTTATACTTTTCTTCTTTGTTAGAACTGCGGGAGGTCGGCGAGGGTTCTTACGTGTGCGTGTCCTCTGTGCCAAAGTGGTGGCTTGGTCGCCGATTTTGCCGTTTCGACGACAACGTCTGCGGTCTCGCAACAACCAGTGGTGATTAAAACAGTGAGGATTCGCATTCGTGAGAATAGTCTTTGTTCGGGACCTGTATATTTGTTTAGATTGTGGCGTTCACATCTTCCTCGTCTCTTTGGGAAGACGTCTCTCTTGTTCTCTTCTCACCTATCTGTAATTATATTCAGAACTTGTAGGGTCTGTTATCGTTCGTCTTTTCTTGTTTGTCTAGCGTCGTGTTTGGTGTATCTTTTTTTCATTAGACCTTTATCATTATGGTGTTGGTACATTCCTTTGTTTAATATAATGCCTGTGTGAGTCATGTGTCTACATTGACGCATTGATTGAGTTTATCTAGTTATTGTGACGTATAAGGCTGATACGCCAGAGTATATATTTATATATTGGGAATATTGATTCCCCATTCAAGTGCAGTTGTGCACCTGCCTTGAATATCCAGTATATAATTACTGAAGTTATTGTTCTTTAAAGAGAACTTCAGGTAATAAAATTACCTTGCAATTGCAATTATACAAGAGCTATAGAAAAATAGCTAAAAATATTAATCAACGATCTAATATTCGTTGATTCACATGTAATTATATATTACATCGGCAGTGATAACAGTAAGGACACTGCGATTTCATTGAAGAAGGAACATTGTTTGTATTTTGTCGTCTACTAGTGACGTCGACCCGACGAGTGCAAATTGCCTCAGGGATTAATAATCGCGGAGTTAAATAAGTAAATATTTTTTATCGCGTATCGGATTAACGTAAATACTACAGTGTTAACATAGTACACTGTCAGACGGGTTATTGCGTGAATTTATCCGGATACCAGTCCATTAACATTAATAGATCTCCTGTAGAGACCTATTGTGAGTGTAACTAATCATAATGGCCGATTACACTTCCTATATAAATTCAGCGAAGCTGTTAGGCATACCCGAGGACCAGCTGGCTTCTTGGTGCGAGAGTAGACTAAAAGAAGACCTAGCTAGAGAAGAGCGTGCCGCAGAAAGAGCCGAGAAGGCCGCGGAACGCAAACGAGAACAAGAAAAAGAAGAAAGAGCCGAGAAGGCCGCGGAACGCGAACGAGACAAAGAAAAAGAAGAAAGAGAACGACAAAGGGAAATAGAAGAAAGAGCCGACAAAGCGGCTCATCGAGAGCACGAAATTGCCCTAAAGAAATTAGAGCTGCAAGGAAACCAACCGACCGCGGCTCCAAGTGTTCCAACGAATAATGTTAAAGCAAAACCAAACCTTCCAACCTATAATGATAAGGTCGACCAGATCGATTCTTATATTCATCGTTTTGAGCTCCACGCGGTAGCCGCCGGATGGGAAAGAACTGAATGGACTTCGTGCCTTGCAAATTTATTAACGGGACGTGCACTTGAGGTATTCCATGGCCTCAACATCGAGGATTCTAAAAATTACGACATCCTTAAAAAGGCTCTTTTAAAGCGCTTTCAACACACCGAGGACGGTTTTCACCAAAGATTCCGGAGTTGTAAGCCAGACCCGTCCGAAAATTTTTCAACGTACGTCGACCGCCTAAAGCACTACTTAGACCGCTGGATTCAGCTGGCCGGTGTCGCTGACGGTAATTTTAAAGGGCTTTATGAGCTCGTTCTGAAGGACCAAATATTTAACGCGTGCCATTCAGAACTAGTCTCCCACATTAAGGAGTGGGCACCTAAGACGTTAGCGGAAATCACGTCCTTAGTAGAACAGTACGCGTCCGCACACCCTAATCGTTCGCTGGCTAAAGCCAAAACTAGCGAACCGTTTTATGCCGGAGTCGGTGGAACTGCGCCAATGGGTACAAGAAATTCTCGACCAGTTCATCGCCAGACGCCGCCTCCGCGTGCATATTCCGAACCGCCGCCCAATAAAGCTCGCGGTTTTCCACGCCGTGCTGGACCTCCCACTCGGGGACATTTTCTTAATTATTCAGGTCCGCCCCGTCGTGACGTTAACGAGGGCTACCATTATCAGAGCCCACCATGTCCACCTCCTTGGACATATTATAATAACCCATATAATGCACCTCCAATGGAATCCAGACGTAATATATATGACAGCACTAGGTGTTATCGGTGCAATAAACCAGGTCATACTTCAAAATATTGTAGGGTTAAGTTTGAAGCTGCAAATGCTTGCACCGTCATTGTTCCGGCTGCACAGCGTTGAACTCACGTCGCCCATGACGGGCACCGTTCCGGTTATGTCGGCCCTCCATCAACACGGGTCATTGACCTTATATGAGGGTCATGTTAACGCCATACCCGCGTCTGTCTTACGCGATTCAGGTTGCACCACTATCGGTGTTAGGGAATCACTGGTCAGACCGACCCAGCTGATTGAACAACAGGCAACTTGCATTACTTTCGGGGGCTCCGTCGAGCGATTCCGTCTCGCGGAGATATACATCGACACGCCATTCATTACAGGTGTCGTAACGGCATGCGTATTACCAAATCCGGTTGCCGATTTTTTTTTATTTTTTTTTGGCTCAGATTGAAATGCGAATTTTAATGCATTCATTCAGTGCATGACTCAGAAATTAGATATTGCTATTAAGTTTGCTCAGATTATTATAAAGTGTTTTTTTTTGCAAGTCTAGCAATTGAAAAATTAGATAAGACTAAATAGTCTAGCAATTGAAAAAGTAGATAAGATTAAATAAAATATAGAAATAAGAATATTCCTAGGTAAGAGAGAAATCAAACCCAGTGGGCTTCTGCCATGTATTTTAGCAGTGTCCTGTACTGAATACTTTGTAGTCGGCTGTTCTCGAACCCTTTAGGTTTTTTCATTATCAGCTGACGGTTTTGTAATTCAGTTACATCCGCTGGTATATAATCAGTTTTTCATGTACATGTGCTTCCAGCAACTAAAAATACTGAATGAATAAGACAAAATATTAATGAATTATAGATTAAATAAAAGATCTGTTAAGATATACCGAAAGTATAGATAATAAATAATAGTGTACTGAATACTTTGTTGTCGGCTGTTCTCGAACCCTTTAGGTTTTTTCATTATCAGCTGACGGTTTTGTAATTCAGTTACATCCGCTGGTATATAATCAGTTTTTCATGTACATGTGCTTCCAGCAACTAAAAATACTGAATGAATAAGACAAAATATTAATGAATTATAGATTAAATAAAAGATCTGTTAAGATATACCGAAAGTATAGATAATAAATAATAGTGTACTGAATACTTTGTTGTCGGCTGTTCTCGAACCCTTTAGGTTTTTTCATTACCAGCTGACGAGTTTGTAATTCAGGAAAAGGGAAAATAGTCCTAGTCTCAACAAATCCTAAACTCTAGCTCTGAACATTCAGAGAAATTAACTGTTCAAACAAAATCGAACATGATGAAAAAATAAAAAAAAACAATAACGATAAGAACTGTCCTTTTCAAAAACTGGTCAAGAGGGAAAAATTGAGGTGTATGAATTACTGGTAAAGATGCAATGAATGACACAGAGACATAAAAAAAGGTGTTTAATATTGTCTAAGCTATCAGTATCATAATAACAATAGGAACACCTGTATTTAATCTAACTTTACTTCATGCACTTTGGAATGTAATTGGTTTCGCATTTTTCACCTTTCGTCATTGCCCTTTTTTTTTTTGCTTTTATTTCACTTTCATCCGCCATCTACGTTATCTCTATTAACTCTCTGCAAGACACAACTTTTTAATATGCCATAGACGATGATCACTTTCTCGATACTGGTGGCTAATTATGCGGTCATATCAAATGTCATCAGTCTAATGAAACCCAAGTTGAGTTATGGGTATCAAAACCTCTCATGGCACACCAACAATCAAAAACAACTTGTCTGTACAAAATAGCTATTCCATTAAATGTTCCCTATTCTGCCATTCTATTTCGAAGATGTGGAAAACGTTATTCATGGTTCCATATTTCATCTTACTTATACATAATTTGGCTATTAGTATAATGTGATTTATAATATTTATCCTCTTACTTGTACATTCGTTATGGTCTTCTTTAACTATCCCAAAGAGTGCTGTCACTTCGTCCATGTCTAATTTATAGCCTGTTTTCATGAAGATGATCTGGCCAATATGATACCAAAATTCTCTGACTTTCTTACAATGATAGAAGAAATGTTCTATATAGTCTCTTTCATTACAATATGCACAGTTTTCCGATGATTTTATTCCTATTCGTGTAAGTAGTATGTTGGTGGGATAGATATTATGTATTAATTTGAAGTGAAGAAGCCTAAGTCTACTTTCACGAGATGCATTCTTTGCTATCATAAAATATTTTGTTATATCTATATCCATCTTTCTTTTCCAAAAGCTCACTCCACAAATAGTGCCATCTCTCGTGTTTAAAAACGAATTTCGTATCTGCTTATTAGTTTTGGCAAAGAAAGATTCTACATGCTCAGGCAGCTTACGGGATCTCACTATTGCTTCCTTAATCATGTCCTTTGTGACTCTGTTTAATAATTTCCTCTGGTTTTCCGTAAAGGCATTTGCCATTGCATTATATTCAAACAGTAGTCCTGGATAATTTCCTATCTTTTCCTGTATTATCTCCTTTCTAATTACCCCTTCCTCATTCCATATGTCATATACATATCTAATATTTGCTTCAATCCATTTTGGGAAAAAAAGGAGTTTTCTTTTGTATTGAAACAATGTATTATTAAATAAAGGTTGATTTAATAAATCTTGTTGTGAGAGGTTATCCATATCGTATTCTACTACTTTTGTATCCTTGGCCTCTATCCAGGTACTAGCTACAGTTCTCCAGAATAAAGATTTGATATTATTTATTTTTACCTTATGTTTGATGCTTAAATTACCTTCTACGAAGTATTTGCTCCCTCCCAATTGTGAGAAAAAGTGTTCAGAAGTATTTACACGTCCTTCATTCATTCTATTACTTTTCGATGTCACCCCTTTCATCCACTTCATTAGAAACACTTTCTGCTGATCCTTTAAACTAATCATACCTAAACCTCCTTTAGAGAATTCTTTGCAAATTACAGTTCTTTTTACCTTCTCAAATGCTTTCTTATTTGAATATTTTTTCTGCCAAATGAATTTAAATATCTTAGTATCTATTTCTTGCAATATATTTTGCGGTAAACTCAGGGACTGTATTATGTAGCTCAGCTGTGACAATAGAAGGCTCTTTACCACAGTTATTTTACCATAACATGATAAATTGCGTCTTTTCCATCTTTGAATGATTTCTTCAATTTTTCTTATCCTTTCATTCCAGTTCTCTTCTACGCATGATATTTCTTGATCAGCATTAAAATAAATGCCCAGTATTTTCATATTATCTCCTTTCTTAAGCCACGATATTCCCACATCACAGGTTCCCACAATCCTATCACCTATTTCCATCCCCTTGCATTTGTTTTTATTTAATTTCAACCCTGAGAATTCCCCGAATGTTTCGATGTCTCTAAGAGCTTCTCTCAAATCATTAGTGTGGTTTAACATCAATGTTACATCATCTGCGTATTGGTATAATTTATTATCCAGGGTATTTTTTAATTGTATGCATTTTATATGCGAATTATATCTTACCTTAATGGCCATAATTTCTGCCACTAAAATAAAAAGTAGAGGGCTGACACAACAGCCTTGCCTCACTCCGCGTTCCGTTTTAAACCAGTTTGAGACCCAGCCTCCATTTTTTACACAGCTTTCAGTATTTCGTATCAATGTTTTAATATATTGAATAAAGTTATTGCCAAAATTGAAAGCTTCAAGTGCATATATGATTGCTTTTTTATCAATACTATCGAACGCCTTTTGGAAATCTAGCGAGACTAAGATACCTGCCCCATCTTCCTCCTTCCTTAATAGGGTCATACAATCATCTATAGTACGAATCAAATTTGAGATCGATCTGCCTTTGATAAAACCCACCTGATTATTATGTATAAGTTTCTCCATAACCCTTTGAAGTTTCAGCGCTAACCATTTAGAGAAAATTTTATAATCTGTATTAGTAAGACTCACTGGTCTCCAATTATTTATATTATTTCTCTCTAAGTTGTTTCCCTTATGCAGTAGTGTAATTACGCCCCTTTTTTGCGTTGTTGTAAGCTCTCCCTTTATCACTGAGTCGGACAGACTTTCCCACAACAATGTTTTCAGTCGTCCCCAGAAACACTTATAAAAGGGAGTCGTCAGTCCATCACTCCCAGGTGCTGACTCATTATTAAGTTTAGATAGTGCGTATCCAAGTTCTTCTACTGTAATCTTATCTTCCATTATTTCTTTTTCGCTTTCATCTAATACTGGGTATTCGATATTTTCTAAATAGCTATTCAATAATGACTTTACATCGGTTTCTGCACTCTCTTTCTTATACAAGTTTTCAAAAAACTGTCGAATCTGATTCAATATTTCTAATGGCTTTTTGAAGGCGTTATCATTCACCCTTAGTTCATAAATAGTGTTTGCAGTCCCCTTTCTCTTTTCTAATGATAGGAAGTATTTTGTGTTCTTTTCGCCCTCCTCTATCCACTTAACTCTCGATCTTATCTGAGCCCCCCTTGCTTTGTATAAAAGAAATACTTCTAAGTTCTGTTTTAAGATTGCCATTTCTTTTTGTAGGTTTTCATTACTCGGTTCTGCGAGTAACTGCTTATTTACCCTTTCAATATCTAGTTCTAAATCTCGTTCTTTATTTTTCCTGAGCTGGGTCTTTGTTTTCGAATATTGTATGCAGAGAGATTTCATTTCAGTTTTTAAAAGTTCCCATTTAATAGTCGGCTCAAGCTCTAAGTTGTCCCGAATAAAAACGTCAATGAGCATATTCATTTCCAGAATGAAATTATCATCTTCCAGCAGTGAGTTGTTGAATTTCCAGATTGATGGTCCTTTTTTAAATGAAGCAGTACATATTTTTGCTATGACCCCTTTGTGGTCGCTGAGTGTAACAATTTCATGATAAGCATTTTCGATGTGGGCTAATAGGTTGTTATCACAAAATATGTAATCTAACCTTCTAGCTATAAAAGGTGTTTTTCTGGCCCAAGTGTAATCCTTTTCGGTCCCATGGTAGCAACGCCACGCGTCGAACAAGTCTAGCGTGTCAGTCATTTTTTGTAGCTCGAGAATTTCTTTTCGATCATGTGGCTCTCCAGCTACAATATCTAGGTTATTATCCCGAACGATATTAAAATCTCCACATATTATCTTATTATTATATAAAGACAGTGTTTGGGTCAGCTGAGATATAAACGATGCTTTTTCTGCTTTCATTACTGGGCCGTATATGTTGAGGATGGAAAATTCTGATCCCCGTATTTTAATATTGATACCTAAAACCCGCGCGGATGAATACACCAGTCTGATTTCTTCGAAACTAAAATTTTTATTGACGAGTATGATTTGGCCTTTACTTCTGTTTGTACCAGCGGAATAGAACATCTCTCCTCCCCATTCTTTCTTCCACTCTTCTCCCTGTTCATCTGTAACATGCGTTTCTTGTAAACATGCGATATCGTACTTTCTGCATTTTTTAAAAATAAATACACGTTTAATTTTTTTATTTAAGCCTCTGCAGTTCAGAGACAATACCAGCATGGGGGTTTTTCTGAAAGCGTAGTCCTTTATCGGTCCTTGTCGTTTCCCGGTTGTCACACACGACGGGGGTTCAAATTAGGTTTCCTTTCCCTGCTGGCTGTGCTCGCAGCCTTCTGTTTCCTCCTCCTCCTGTCTCCTCACTTTTTCATTTGGTGAATCAATTGTGTCGCCGGCTCTTTTGTTCTGTAGGCTGTGTGAGCGTTGTTGTCCTCGACACGACATACTCCGTGAGCGGTTTAACATCATTTGTTTTATGTTTGTTTGTTTACCTGTTCCTCGTTCACCTGTTCTGTCTTTTGTTTTTGGTCTACTGTTGTGTGTTCCCTGGCTAGTTGTATCTGCATAAGTAGGTGAGCGAATACTTGTGTTTGTTGTGTGCTTGTCTGAGTCGTGCTCTGTGTTTGGAATGTCATTGTGTGTCACTGATATGTTTTCCCCTTTGTCGTTGTCATCGTCAACTGGTGTCCTGTTAGTGTCACTGTTCTTTGGGTGTCGTAATGGTCGGATCTGTTCCCTGTAATAAACCGTCCCTCTCCATATACCTATAGGGATGGAAACTTCTAAATTGATTGCAGGGATGTCTGTGTACATAAAGCGCCTGCCTGTTTTATACCCAGTCCACCCTCCGTTCTCGTCTCTATAGTGTTCCTCTTTTATTGCTGACCTTAGCACTACCCCTTTGACAGTTAACGCCTTCTCTATCTCCTCGTTACTTACTGACAGAGGTATACCTCCGATAATAATCTTCGTAGTGCTTCGTCCTGTATCCGGTTGCCGATCTAATTATTGGTAATTTACCACAGGTCAATGATACACCTGACGGCCATTTAAAAGTTTGGAACGAAAACGTTGCGTGTGTCACCACACGACAACAGTCAAAACGTCCACCGGATGGTAATTTACAAACCCCTGCGTTTGATTCTAATGTCACGCCTACAGTTTTCTATAAGAAACAACAAAGCGATCCATCACTAAAACCGCTGTTTGCGAAAGTTCAACCTCAGAACGGAAATGCCTCTCCGTTTATCATTAAAAATGAATTATTATACAGAAATTTCCGAAGTAAACGTGAGACCATTGATCAGCTCGTGGTGCCTAAGTCGTTCCGTCGCGACATTCTGCGTCTCGCGCATGATACATCATTTTCAGGCCATCAAGGTTCAGGCAGAACCAAATCACGGATATTGGCTCATTTTTTCTGGCCTGGTGTATACGCGGACGTGAACCGTTTTGTGGCGCGCTGCGATGTATGTCAAAAACGTACACCTAAAGGTAAAGCATCACGCGCACCCCTTCAGGAGATGCCTCCAGTCTCAACACCATTCGAGCGTGTCGCAGTTGACATAGTAGGTCCTCTTAGTAAATCAGACAGAGGCCATCGATTCATCCTTTTGGTAATCGACTACGCGACGCGCTGGCCTGAGGCTATTCCTTTACGAGATATTACGGCTGACCATGTCGCTGAGGCACTTGTTACTATTTTCTCGCGAGTCGGATTTCCGACCGAGATTCTTTCAGACAGAGGACCACAATTCACCTCTGATCTATACAAAAAGGTACTAGAATTAGCGGGCATTAAACAGAAATTAACGTCCCCCTATCATCCGCAGTCAAATGGTTGTTGCGAGCGGTGGAATGCGAGCATGAAGTCTATGCTAGCACGCGTATCCGCCGACAAACCTGGAGACTGGGACCGTCAGCTCCCCGCTATTCTCTTCGCCTATAGGGAACTCCCGAACGCGTCCACGGGTTTCTCCCCATTTCAGTTATTATACGGACGTAAACCACGTGGCCCGATGGCCATACTTAGTCAATTGTTCGCCGGTTCTGAAACCGACGATTATGATACGCGATGCGCGTATCAATATGTTGTCGATCTCCGACAACGAATTATTAATGCATGCAAAACCGCTCTGCAATTTGCATGCGCTAGAGCGAGTTCTTCAAAATTTTATCGCGATCAGGGCGCCCAAATGCGCGCCTTGTCAGTCGGAGATCTGACACTTGTTCTTTTGCCGCAAACGCAAAACAAACTCCTTCTAACTTGGAAGGGACCATACAGAGTCCTTAAGAGACTCTCCAAAGTGAATTATTTGATAGATATTCGCGGGCAGAGGAAAATATTTCACATTAATATGCTGAAAAAGTACCTGCTTAGCGATGATCGTCGTAACAACTCCGTTCATGTCGTGCCAATGGCCAACGCGGCTTTAGTTACTGTCGACGACGAGGACCCTTTGAGTATCGACAAATCGTTGCCCATATTACAGGCCACCGAGAGTATAAACGATGTTAATATTAATGATGAGCTTGCGCCGTCGCAGAAACAGGATCTTACACACCTGCTCCAAGAATTTGCCACGGTGTTCACTGATTTGCCGGGTTGTACGTCTTTAGTCCAACATGTAATACGACTTCAGACAGACGTACCGGTGTTTGTTAAACCGTACCCGCGCCCGCTGCACGCTCACGAAACGATAATTACAGAAGTACGTGCCATGCTACGGCTAGGCGTGATAGAGCGATCAACAAGTCCGTATTGCTCGCCGATTGTCTTGGTCAAGAAGAAAGACGATACCGTGCGTTTTTGTATTGACTATAGAAAGCTCAATGCTATAACCATCTATGATGCGGAACCCATTCCCAATCAGGAGGACTTATTCGCGCTGTTATCCAATGCAAGTATCTTCTCTAAAATAGACTTATCCAAAGGATATTGGCAGATTCCTCTCGAAGAAGGAAGTAAACAATATACAGCTTTTCAAACCCCTTTGGGTTTAATGCAATGGAAATATATGCCTTTTGGACTGGTTACTGCACCAGCCACGTTCGCGCGCATGATGAACATCTTACTAAATGAACTGCGCTGCGTTCTATCATATTTCGATGATATATGTATTTTTCAGGCTGATTGGGCTGGCCACTTAATGGCCCTTCGTGAAGTTTTTGCCGCTCTTCGCCGAGCTGGCCTTACCGCGCGACCCAGTAAGGTGTTCCTGGGATATCACCATATAAACTTTTTGGGTCATACCATAACCCACGGGGTTCAGACTCCAGACGATCGCAAGATATCCAGTATTTTGAAACTGCAACCTCCTAAAACTAAAAAGCAAGTCCGTAGCTTGTTGGGACTTTTGAATTATTACAGGAAATTTATACCAAACTTTTCCTCTCTCTCAGCCCCGTTATCTGATCTAACGAGGAAGAATCTTCCAAATAGAGTCGTCTGGACGCCTCAGTGCGCTGATGCCCTTCAGACTATTCAGAATTTATTTTCTACTTTCCCCCTGCTTGTTTTACCCGATATACGCCAGACATTCGTCATCCGAACGGATGCGTCAGATAAAGGAATAGGCGCCGTGTTACTCCAACAGCGTGACGGTTTCTTGCGACCGTGCTTATATGCAAGCCGGAAATTACTTGATCGAGAGACGCGCTATGCGATTGTCGAACGAGAGTGCCTCGCAATTGTTTACGCGGTAGATGCCTTTTCTCGATACTTATTAATGTCCGAATTTATAATTGAAACGGATCATCGACCATTACTGTTTCTTAAGTCGAACAGAGCCAAGAATGCTCGACTAACCAGATGGAGCCTTGCGCTCCAGGAATACAAATTTACTATTCGGGCTATACCTGGGGAGGATAATTTACAAGCTGACGTATTGTCCCGTTTGATTTACTGTTCTAAAATAGTCTGTTAAAAATTGAGGTTGAGCATTTTTCACCTTTTTCGGAGACCGTGGATGGTTTCACATTATATTGTCCTACCAATTATGGACATTCTTTCTCAAAATTTCCATGTGATTCCTTTTTCCACTAGCGTCCATCCTGACCATGACCTGAGTTTCAGACAACATTGACGCCTTTGTCTGCGGGTCAATGAGATGAGAAAATGGCAAACCGAGCGACCAGACCTACTGCTGCCAGGATACCATTACTTTAATTAACTATTGTTCGTTCATGTTCTATGAATGTATTAATTACGCTCAGTGAAGCGATGAGCTAGTTGCTCAATATTTCAGTCTTTACAGTATGTCTGTGTGAGAGAAGTTTATCACTTTAATTCTTAAGTGCTACAATAATTATATATTATCACAGAACGTCGCATATAAACATACATATACTATTGTCCATCGATAATGCACGTTCTTAGAATTTTTTTTTTTTGACTTTCAGTAACGATATATTTTTTACTATATAGCCCTTTCCAAAGTACTATTACATAGCAACGTTAGTAGACAGTTATGTCGTTCAAACCCTAAGTTTTCAATGGGGTGGGGGATGTGTCAAGAACAGATTTGATTCATAAATGTTTCCACTAAGTAAATTTTTGTGAGAGAGCAGTGAGTAATTTTTACAAACGTAATTATTGTGCGAGCCAGCATAACTTGGTCTAGTAAACAATTTGTTTTGAACAGTTTTTTTCCTAATAGATAGACAGAAGGTGTGGGGAAGGATAGACGGACAGCCTAGGTGTGCATGACTGAGCACATTTTATATCTCGTGTTTTGAACTAGGTTTAGTAGAGAGGGAAGGGGTGAGTAGGAATTAAATGTTATTGAGACGTCTGTTGACGTACAGAAAATCCGTGATCCAGAGTAAAAGCTCGGGGTTTTGAACATGGTAAGAATTTATTACTATAAAATTACATTTTATTGTCTTGAGTGATTCGACCTTTGATGTCGACCCAAGGTCGTTGCGTAGGGCTGTTACTTAAAATAACTCGGTTCGGCAGCTGAGCTAGAGGTGGTTGCACCAATCAAATGTATGAATCTGGACGGAAGGTCGAGACATAGCTTTAGTATTTAAACCCGTGCAGAGCTTAGATAGATGCCACATGTAGACAATCCATTTACGAGGTGGACGGCGATAGTCCTCAGCCAGATGAGAGACATAAGAGACGCAGTTGAGCAGTCCATATTGTGAGGAGCATGATTTTAAAGCTCCAGAGCCTAAGCTACTTGGTTTGATATGAACCCACAGCGTTTACATCCAGCGCTCTCACTCCCAGTGAGGGCCTAATGGTGAGAGTTCATACTAATTTGTAATGATGAAAGTGAACCGTTCTACTTACTTTTGAAGACAGTTTCAGAGCTACCGCCAGACAACGCATGGTTGTACAAGCATTCTCCATGGCGTGTCTAGAGGAAATGTCCATATCATAACATGTCTCATTGAATTAATAGAATTTAAACTGTTATATCCGTCGCCACGTGCGCGGATTCTATTTGGCATGTAACTCATATGACCTGCAAGTAGTTAGAGTGAATAAGTTAGTCTTTATAGAAAGCTGTAGTTTCATTAGTTAGATTCAGTTGCCTTTGAATTGATATTTATATTTATAATTATATTTGTTACATTAATTCCTGTAATTAAACTGCCCTACAGTTCTGCTAAAAATCAAAGCAATTGATTTATTTAGTTTTTAGAGTGCAAGTATTTTTTTTGTGTGTTCGTCGATTGTGGGAGCGGACCTCGAAAGAGTGTCAGTCGAATTCTCCCCATCTAACCCACATCGCGACATTGACCAGTAGCTTTGTGGTTACTTATTGCTTTGTGCTTATCTTAAAGTTGAACCATCCCAGGGGTAGACTCAGTTTTGAAAAACCATTGCCTCTTAATATAGCTTTGTAAAATATTTTTTGCTTTCAGTATAACACAGACCCCTGGCCTGAATCCATTGCTTCAATTTCAACAACAAAACTGTGATGTTTTATGTATTTTATTTCTTTAATCCATTCGTGGGCAGGTCCTCAAAAATTGATTTTCTTTTGATATGTTCCAAGAATCTATGCCTACTTGAAGAAAACACTGAAAAAATCTCAGTAGGCTTCTTCATGATTTCCCATTGCTTAAGTTTGACATTTAATACTGACGTCGTCTTTCCATCAAGGAACACATTGTCACGAGCAGGTGAGCTGGGCTCAGTAGTTACGGGGGAAGGGGGTAGAGTAAAGTTAACCCACGGCCCACGGGTAATGAAAAGCGTGCATGTTGTGAGTGGGGGGGGGGGGTCTGCATGAGGCGAGAGCGCTGTATTACTATCAATGCAAGTTAGAAAGTCCCAGGGGACGGACGTGAGTGAGAACAGTCGGGAGATTGTGACAGTGTTTCCAGTGATGACTGGTAGGTGGAACGATGATTGATAATTATGATCGATGTATTATATTCGTCTACGACCATGATGTAAATAAGTATATGTGAGGAATGTGGAAGTCCTTGATACTGTATATAGCAATGTGCGCCATGAGCGATAGATGGAAGTTAGCTTCATGGATTTGTAGCGAGAGTGAGTAGGGTGTAATACGGTGGAGGTGTTACCGTAAGATGTTTGGTGAGTGAAATGTGAACTATTGTGTGTACGCTTCATGAGTTGTAATGAGGGGTGAAGTGATTAGAAATGGTATGGTATTATACCAATGTAATGTTATTTTTGTAGGTGCCGAGGTCGGGCTGAAAAGCGCCGCCTGCGGTGAGCACAGGGGATAGGCCAGCATAGGGCCGAAGGCCACACATAGGCCAGGAGTGAAGCTGTCGGTGCAGGACAGTAGAGGCACATGAGTCGTGGCAGTCTGGCCACAGACAGGGATGTATATATGATTGTGAATGTGCTATTAAGATGTACTACTGTGACATGGATGTATTACTGTGCGAATGAGATATTCATGTGAATTGAAGTATTAACGTGCTATGGCCACGTGAGTTGTATAGGAGGCTAAGGTGTATTGCCATAGGGAGGCGCTATTGAGAGACTGTGGTGTGAAAGAATACTAGTGTGTCATTAAGACCCTGAGTGGAGAGGCTGAGGCCGAGGTGTCTTTAGAAGTAATTACCGGGTTGTGGACCCGAGGAAGTGTGCTTACGGAAGAAGGCCGTGGACGGCAGTTAACTTGAAGAATATAATGTATGTATGTAATTGCACTGTTATCCTTATCTTTATATTTATGTTTAATAAATGTGTGAGTCTGATGGGTTGTTCTGTTAAGTGTTATACTTGTTCGTTCGTGATTGTTGTCCTGTTATAACCATCGCATCTCCCAGTCTGGGATTTGTGACACACATGAACCCCCTGAAACATTAAGGTGCCAAAAAGAAACAATAATAAAGAACTTAGAAGTGAGCATTCTCTTCAAATGTGTTGCAAAATTCATTGAAAACGTATGTTTGTAAATGTGCGACGGATGAGAAGTGTGCCATTTCTTCAGAAAATGAACAAGTGGTAAAGTTTGGCATGCGACATAGATCAAGCTTTAGGGCTGAAACAGACCAAGGCTGGAACAGGTGCCAGTCTGATGGCACGCCGTCCATAAATTTTGCTTTACACTAACACAATAGCCACTGTCCACACCGTGACCCAGAGAGATGCAGCGGGCGGTGCCTTTTGTGCTAGTGTGAAGCATGGGCGGCGTGCCAGCAGTCTGGCGCCTACACCAGCCTTGGTCTGTTCCACCCCTCAATGATGTTTGGCCTGGCTGTCCTTCTAGAAATGTGTCCAAACACAGGAAAGATTTCAAACCAAACCATCTTAATGTAACTAAACATCGCAGGCTATTTGGCTTTCGGTCGCACCAATTTTGACAAAGGCGATCAATGGGGAAAGGTGGGGTCGTGAATGACAGAAAAATAAGTCGAATCGGACACCAAAGGCTCTCATTCACGCTGTATAATCTTTCTAATAATAGTACTTCCTGTTTCTAAACAGCAGATGTACTGGCTGTGCGTCTACGTAGGAAAAACTGATAGCCGATGTACTGGCTGTGCGGAGTGAATGAGTTAAGGATCTATGTTCAACCTGATTCTCCTCTTGGAAAAGTATGCAAAACACAAAGGATGACGTCACGCCAAATCTCTGGAAGTGAAGGACAGTAATGTCTTTATTGCATTCACCCCATCTTCAGAATTGTTTACATCTTATACAATAAAAAAAAAACTCGCGCGATTTTTAACAATTCCTCCCGCCGCTCACACACAATTTGGATTTTCGTGAAATTTTACATGTACCTTCCTCTCGACCCTTAGAAGTCTCTTTTCTTTTTGTTTTATATTTGTAGACTTGAAATGGCAGAGAAGCATTTTTTATTTTTTTTGAGTATGTATTGTGTCACTAATTTCGCACCCGGATCTTTCTTTTTCGACAACCACATGAAGTCATCATTTCCTGCGATGTGTGTTCGCTATTTAACACACAGACCAGTGGGCAGATTACTGCCATTGATTCATAAGTACTGACGGGATGCATAGGGCACCAACATGCAAAGGGAATGCAGTCAGACTTATTTAAAAACAAACAAACAACAAGAGAAAAAAATAAAACTAAAAAAAGGGCCAAGATGAAGCAGATCCATTATAATTACCCAAAACTGAAACTGATAAACATAATCATTTCTCCCGGGCAGGTACTATATATATTTTTTCAAAAGTACTAATTTCCTTTAAGACGTCGCTATGGTGCAAGACTCCTGTAACTGACATTTCGAAGATTTTACAGGAGAGCCAAAAAAACTGATATTCTTTGGCTTATGTAATATTGTAAAGACAATGAACTTGACTATTGCTATATCGTTATTTATAAGAATTGAGCCACGAGCTTTTGACACAAGGTGCGCTATTGATTTTCAGACCCAAAGAATGAAAAAAGGTGATTTGGGCCAGAAATGTTAGTTACAGGAGTCTTGCACCAAAGCGACGATTAGTGTTCTTTCCATTTATATTAAGTTGTTGTCGTCTTTGTTTTTTGTTTTTTGTTTGCAGATTGGGAAGATTTGGATGATGAAGACAAAAGAACACATAAAGATATCATCGCAAAGCTCATAAATATGATACAAATACGACAAGTGCCTTGAAAAATAAATAGACCGATCAGCTAAGAAACTATCTCACAAAAAATAAGCCTTCCTTATTTCTCTGCCACATAGTATTACGCTCTCTGGGGCTAAATAGAAAAAAAAATTCTCCAGGGCTAAGGGAAGAAGAAGAAGAAGAAAAAAAAGAAAAGCCAGGCCAGGAGCAAAGAAAAGCAAAGAAGGAGGAAAAACTGGCGCAACTGCCTACATAAAAAACCTCCGGAACAGAATTAAATCAGCTCTTGTGAGGGCCGTACAAACACGAAGGAAACAATAAATCAAGAAAAGCAGTAACCAAGAAAACAAACTAGAATAGGAGGTGCAATAGTCAAGGGCTAAAAGCCTCAATAAACAAATATCTCAAGCAAACAGAAAATATCTTCAGAAATTAAAGCTTGTGGCGCACTGAGCCAAGTCTGCATAGCCGACTTTTGATGCACCCACACTGGGGAGACAGACCGGTGTTCGTTCCTGTTTAAACGCCACAGTTCACATCTGAAAAGGCTTCACCAAATTTACAAAAAATCCCAAATTCTGTGATCTTAACTTTGCCCTTGAGTGAGACAAATATTGTATTTCGTACTAGTCAGTTGATATGAGTAGTCTGAGCTTTACTCATGGCCAGTTGCTTTGCAACAAAAGGGCAAAAGAGGGCTTTCTCCTCCTATCTTAAAAACAAAAGCGTGATTTACCACAAATCAGGCGGCCCCCAAGCACAGTTTACACCATGTGAGAT
The DNA here is from genome assembly GCA_963931925.1 of Onchidella celtica. Classification (NCBI taxonomy): domain Eukaryota; kingdom Metazoa; phylum Mollusca; class Gastropoda; order Systellommatophora; family Onchidiidae; genus Onchidella; species Onchidella celtica. Next base: position 857,510 of record OZ007583.1, on the reverse strand, counting down.
AAACCACGAATTGCATAAAGATACGCCCTGAGGAGAATGCTTCGATTTCATTCAAGGAATTGAATTAGCAGAAATATGGCATGTTATGAAAGACGGGAGACTGCCTCGATATAAAGACCATTGACGTTCTTAGTTCTAAATTGCCTCATTATGACGATTATTGAAGTTCATAGCTCTCAAGAGCCTCAGTATAATGGCACTGACTTTCAATTTGATCTTAGTTGTGATAATTAGTAGGGCTGAGAGTGGTGATATCTACTTTCTTCTTCTTCTTCTTCTGTAGTTGGTCCGTCTATAAGACGATTCCCCAACCGCACTATAGTATGCGACTCAACGTCGCTCCTCCGAGGCTAAAAGCAAGGTAAAACCTTACATAGACATTAAGACCATTTAAAAATAAATTAGTTGTATAAACTCTTTTGTATATGTAACTCTGGTATAAATATCTCTTGGTTTCCAGATTGTGCACAGAAATACAACCCGCACTTTAGTTACAATGGTAGCTGCAACGGATAATAATGTTCTTAAATTCATTGTCGAAAGTCGTTGCAGACGATAGTGTTTGGACTTCTGCCGGGAGGTTGTTCCACATCCTGATGACATTAGGGTAAAAAGAATAAAGATGGCTGTTAACCCGTGAGCTTGGGATGTTATATTTTATATTATTCCTTCTGTTGCCTCTGGTATTATTAATGGTAAGGTGGTTCAGTGGGATATGGATATTTCCTTCCCTGCCTTTATAAAATATTTTTACTTTGTTTTTTGCTCTCCTCTCTTCTAATGGTGTCCACTCGAGGTCTCTCATCATTTTATTTACACTACTACTTCTAGTATAGTCATTTGTCACAAAGCGGGCAGCTCTCCTCTGGACCCTTTCCAGTTGGTCTATGTTTATTCGACAGTGGGGGTCCCAGACACTGCAGCCATACTCTAGGGAGGGCCTAACAAAGGTGTTATAGCATTTTTCTTTTACTGTCCTATCGCAGTTAGAGATGTTCCTTTTTAGAAATGCTGGTATACCGTTTGCTTTGTTACATGTGTTATTAATATGTTGGTTCCATGTAAGTTTTCTGTCCAATATAACTCCCAAATATTTAGCCTCATGTGTTTCGCTCAATTTTTCGTCGTGTATAAAGTAGTCTGAGGTGATGTTGTGTTTTTTATTTGAAATTCTCAGGACTTGGCATTTATTGGGGTGGAATTCCATACGCCAGTCCCTCTCCCATTTTTGTAGACTGTCTAGATCTTTCTGTAAAATTTCCGTATCTTCTTTTGAGTTTATTGTTCTATAGAGGAGGCTATCATCAGCAAACAGTCGTAATTTAGTGCCTGGAGAGATCTTACTTGGCATATCGTTAATATAAACTAGGAATAGTAAGGGGCCCATTACAGTACCCTGGGGTACTCCCGAGAGAACAGCTGCAGGATTGGATGACTTTCCGTCAACGACGACTATCTGTGTTCTGTTTTCTAAGAAAGACTTAATCCACTTCAAAGTACTGTTTCTAACTCCATAATGGTTTAGTTTAGTCAAGAGACTAGCATGGTGCACTTTATCGAAGGCTTTACTGAAATCTAATAAGATGGTATCAGTCTGCCTGTTGTTATTCAGGTTATTAACAAAATCATTGCAAGTTGTGACCAGCTGGGACTCACACGACCTGTGTTTTCTAAAACCATGCTGTACATGTGTTAAAACTGAGTGTTTCTCGAGATGCTTCATGATGCTGGTGTGCAAGATATGCTCTAAAAGTTTACAAGATATTGATGTCAGGGAGACTGGTCTATAATTTTCAGGACTAGCTCTATTTCCTTTCTTAAAAATGGGTACTACATTTGCTTTTTTCCAGTCTTCCGGTATTTTTCCTTGTTCAATTGAAGCTCTAAATAACAAAGTGTAAACAGGGGCAATTTCCTTGGCACAGAGTTTCAGTAATTTGGCGGGAATTCCATCAGGCCCTGTAGCTTTATTTTCGTTAAGGTTTTCCAAAAGTTTCAGTACTCCATTTTCTGTGACAAATATTTCATCCATATCCGGCATTTTGGCATCACTCAGCTCTCCCGAGAAGACTCCCCCTGGGTCGGAAAAGACCTTACAAAATTGAGTATTTAAGATATTGGCTCTTTTTTGGGCATCTTGCTGTGGGTGCCCTCTCTCATCGTTCAGTGCGGGTACTCCTAAGTTTTCTTTATTTTTACTTTTCACATATCTCCAAAGTTTTTTACTGTTATCAGATGAATCACTTATCATCTCATGGATATAATTATTATGAGCTTTCCGGCATTCTTTCTGGGTCAATCTTTTAATTTCTAGGTATTTGTTTTTCACTCGTTCGGAGTTGCACTGTTTCATTTTTTTTGAACCATTTATATTTTTTCCGAACTAATCTTTTCGTTAAAGTATTTATCCAGGGTTGGTGAATTTTTGTGGATGACATTTTTGTTGGGACATTTTCCATGATCATGTTCAAATTTAACTTGATACAGTCCCAGAGTTTCTTTGCGTCAGTTTTTGAAGAGTGGTATTTCATGAAAAAACTGCCAAAAGTTGCTGCATCCCTTTTCAAATTATTTTCGTCTGTCTGATTCCATAGGTAAATCTGTCGCCTAATAGGTCTTTTCTTAAAGGGTTTCAGTTCTGAATCAATCTGGACTATGTCATGGTCCCCTAGTCCAGGAAGAATTTTGATCTCTCTTGTAAGGTTAGGGAAATTAGTAAAGAATAGGTCTAACAGTGCATCTCCTCGAGTGGTCTCTTTTACTGCTTGCTCTAGGCCTATATCCGCAACACTGTCTAAAAATAGGTCATTTATTTCTCTTAAGTTTTGGCAACTCTTCACGTTTCCTTCTTCCCAGTTTATGTCAGGTAAATTGAAATCTCCTCCTATCCAGATGGTAGCCTTTTTGTTCTTTTGGTAGACACTGAGAAGTTCATTACAAATGTTCTTACTATTTTCCAAGTCACTACTAGGAGGTCGATAGACTGTGTCAGGGTTTAAGTAATATAAATGCCGTGCTGGGTCACGACTTGTAAGGAGTTGATTTTTCACGGTCTCGTTGATTATAACCAGCGTAATTTTGTCCTTGAACTGTTCTCGTGAACAGTTTGTTTTTGAAACACTTTTTCTTAGAGATGGAAAGAAAGTGGGGCGAGATAGAATAAATGGATAAGTTAGGAGTGACAGTGCAATTCTCGACCCCGTGATTTTGATGAACACTTAGAAGGGAAGAGAAGGGGTAAATAAGGATAGATAGTTTAAGACGCTTAGTTGCGTTCAGAAATTCGTACATAAAATGTAGAAAGCACGAGGGTTTAAAGATTTCAGTAATTGTTTTGACATTTTAAATTGACCTTGTCTGTTTTTAGTACAAGGCCGTGACCAACTCCCACGTAGAATATATTAATACTGCGAGATGAGCTCGCATGGATGCACCAATCAAATCTAGGGATTTGGACGGTAATTTGCAGGTGGCTGCACAGTATAAAAGCGTAGCCATACCTATGTCCATTACTCCATACAGAAAATTCCAATCTGTGCAGGCGTCGGCACGATTCTGCCTGAAGAATCATAAGACTGTTGATTCATGTCTAGTCCACTATAGACATTGAGATGAAGCCATATGCTTGAATGAGATGTGCCCACTGCTATTGTCTACTGTTCCCTGGTTTTTCTAATACCAGGGACCAAGTGTAAGTGTTTGTCCTTTGATGATTCAACAATGAACGAGGAGCTGAACATAATTTATCCAGTAGGACAGGATTGCCGCATATGCTAGGAGTGCTACCCAAGAATGCAAGACAAAGATTTATATTGCCTTGCAACTAGTATGAATGTTTGGCATACACATCTGTGAATTGGGATTGATTTGTCTGGATGAGGCTGGGGATTGCCAGCCCATCCTAGAGTAGATCCAATAGACTTAACTACGTCAGTTTATATTGACGAGCTTGATCCATTATAAGCGGTAGGCACAAATAGCTGAGATGACACCGTCGCCAGAGACGATATTAGTATATTGCTTGATAGATAGTAGGCAGACTATATCTGAGAGATATATGACTAGTAATTAAATTGTTAGTGAGTCAGAATGATCATAACATTATAGGAATCTAGAGAAGACTTCTAGTGACATATTATTGAATTTTCATTTGATGCTGCTGATGTTGTCTTTTAGTATGTAATAGATCTAGACAAAATTGTTAGGAAATTTAATGTAATTAAATTTGTGGCCCTGCAGGTCTGTTTATGAAACTTATTCAGATTGTTCTTAGTGTGTGGCATGGTACGAAAGATTAAATAGTAAATACCTCTCGATTTAAAATGCAGTCATAATATCATCATTGAGAAGACCCTCTCCATAACAGCTAGAGGGCACTACCCATTTCCAGATTTGTAACAGACTGCACCCATAACAAGAGGAGGTTTACCCTGCACTCTAATCTTACAGAAAACGGTTTCTCCTGCTTCCTCACTAGGTATTTTTTCACTGACTAAATTTTTCTTCACTGCTGTCAACACCCCACCTCCCCTTCTCTTCTTCCTATCATTTCTGTAGATTTCATAATCATCATTAATTGAAATTTCACTGGTTTTTATATTTTCATTTAGCCACGTTTCTGTTCCGATGATTACATCAGGTTTAGTTTCATTCAAAAATGAGCTCAGTTCTTCTTTCTTGTTCCAAATGCTTTGAAAATTTATAACCTGGTTTTGCTCGAGCTTTCTGATATTTTTTTCTTCAGATATTGTTTCATTCTTTACATTTTTTCCTCTGACCCGTCGAAGGATTTGTGATCCGAAAGCTGAGGAAAATTTCTCTCATTTTTTAAAATCATTTGTAGTTCTTCTGTTGTTTCTACCAACGGGCTTTGCCGGACGCCTTTTTGGCTCATTTTATACCCCCACATTATATTTTGTGCCAATTCCTGTTGTGACTCACCAGTTTGTCTCTCTGTTTAATTGTTTGTTTGTTGTTATTTGAAAAGAATTACTCTTACTTTTACAAAAAGTTATTTGTACGAAGCAGACAATAAATTGCATTTCAACCCCCACTCTGATTTCACCATGCCAGGAAGGCATTTTGGTTCCCCTATTAGATTATGCTCCCTCGGTATCTTAATCAGTTAGTTATTGTTCTAATCTTCTCACGACCAAAGTTGTGAAGACTGGAGAGCAAATTGGTGTATGCTCAAGTAATTTATAATGCTGTCATAATGAACTTTGTCCTGATCCTAATATTTTTCTACACTGTGTTCAGCTCTCATCCTCGATCTTTCTGCAAGCCGATTATTTTGTAATTATAAAGTAGTTGGTTGTAAGAAACCTCTGACCTTTTTGTTTCCTTTTTAAATGTGGTAGCAATGTCACAATCGTTTTATTAATTTACCATCATACCGAAGATAAATTTAGCATTATTCTTAGAATAACATGGGGCCGAAGCTGGATTTTCCGTTTGCGACCTCCCGCACGCGACGTGTCTCCCGGCAGCTAATGCAAGTAAGAAAGTAAACAATGGCAGGAGCTTGAATGGTTCTGAAAAGGTTCAAGGACTTTCTTTTAAAGTTAAACTTTCTGTCAAGTTATTTTTAGAACATTAAAAATAGAACCCCCTCTAGACGGAGTTGCCCCATCCGCTGCTACAAATCCCAGCCTGTACAAAAATATTCGGTCATTTTTTATGACCGAAAAGTTCAGCTTTGTCTGGTAATTAATTAAGTTTCCTGGCGCAGATCTTTAGTTTCCCAATGCCACAGTCTCTTTTGTAGCATTCCCCGGGGATTATTTATAATGATCACCTGCAATGAAAAATGGGATGTTATCACAGGAGTTGCCATTTTAAGGATGTGCATACAAAAACTGTTTTTTCCATCAGCTGATGAACGAATCAAAATGCAGTCCGGACGCATATTTTATTTTCCGTTCCTTTCAAAATTAAAACGCAAAGTTTAAAGACGGTCATTTATTACATGAAGACATGATAAGACTAAGATATTGTTGTGCTTTTAAGCATCATTACTGCAGAGAGGCTGTTGATAAAAGGCTTTAAAATAGATAATCCTTGCGCAAAAAAGAATTAGGGGACATACATATTTGTAGCAACATTCCTGTAGGAATCAAAGAGTACACAGATTCTTTGTGACGTCTCTACTCCCCCTCCCTACCCCTCCACGGCTCCTAAAATAAAAAAAAAAGAAACTATTTTTGACATGTGGGAGTATCATATTGTCCTTGTCCGACCTGGCCCGCATTTTCGTGGTTGTGCGCTTAAAATGAAGCGTTGATTGGAAACCAGCGACCTAATTTCTCAACAACAGAGATTGCTGAACAAACAATACGAAATTGTTTCCAAGAGACATCCGGTGTATCCATTATCCTTGTTATTTTTCATCCCTTTTTCTTTATAGAAAATTATTTTCACGGCTGGTCAGCACTCTCAGTTAACAAAAATCCCCTTGACATTCTTTTGCAGCTGTCCCTCAGTTTATTGTTCTCTTTCCTCATTTATGATGACCTTACAGTTTAATTTGCGAGAATAACTTCAAACGAATTACCTGACAGACACCGCCATTGAGTCGGCGATAGCGGAAACCTGAGACACGTTGTGGGAGATCATAACTGGTGACAACATACCGTGTTAGGTTATACGTCTGCGAAAAATGTCGACTCTACATCTGTGACAAACCAACAGTTATATTATGAGGAAAAAAAATTCTTTGGTATTCTAACATACCCTGCAATGGACAATGGACCAGGGATTACAGAGGCAGACATGGGTGTGAAAAACCTCGTGTTCCACTCCCCCTTAGGGGCGAGGTCAACCTTGTCAATTTCCATTTTTTCAGGGTGGCAAATGGTCACCGTTTCGCAAGTACTTAAGCGGTCAAATGAAAGTTTGTTTTTTAAAGAGGATTCCATTTTACTTTATTACTTGACCCCCCAACCCACCACCCACGTACGCACTGCCTCCACCCCCCTGCTCCCCAAACCCCACCATACGAAATCCAAGCGTGCGTAATTTATGGTGGCTCCCAAGTACTATTTTTGGTCGTGAGTCTGACGTTGGTCCCAGCTTTATATAGCCTATTGAGCTGAAAAGGGTTGTGGGATCCAAACAAAGCAAACATAACGCATGTATCACTTACGCAGTGAGCCTAGACACTACAGTGACAGGATAACTCTCGGAAAAAAAATACTTTGACATTCCACTCATTTCTAAATAAAGGAAGCAAAGTCAGAAAAGTGGATTGTAGAGACAGACTGATACTGAATCAGCCCAATAGTTTTGTCCGTCTGTACGTCTACCCAGTCTCTCAAGCGAGCAGTTAACAAGAAGCTAATGAAAAAGTAATGCATTAACAATAACCAAAAGATAACCCTGGTAAAGAAAGGCAAAGTCAGTTATTTTAAGAGCAGTTATTATCGACTGTCAGATAACAGCAAAGTACTAACCAACACCAAAGCGCCATCGAACAGGAGAGGAATTTAAAAAAAAAAAGTTTTGTCCTCGATCTGCGAAGTGACCTTCATACAAAAACAAACAAACAAACAAAGATGGCAGTGGGATATCCTTCCTGGCATTAATTGACAACCGACAGTTGTGTCTTTCAAGAATTCAAGTTTCAGACTTCATTTTTCTAAGTAAATGTATATAAAATTTCAGACATTTTTTTGTGGAATGTTGTGCAGTGCACTGATGTGCAATAATAGCCACTTTCTAAAAAAATATTTCCACAAGTCCTGTATCAGCAAACCGAGTTGAACAAGCTGGCGAATCTTTGTTAATTACATAAAGTTACAATCAGAATCCCTGGCTATATATTTTTCTATATTCGATAGCCAACCAAGCATTAAATTCGCGTTCCCCTTTACGGTTAACTGAATTTTGATCATCCTCCTTTTTCCAACTACTCCTTCATCGGGCAAATTTGCACCATATATTTATGCAGATTATGCCCTAGTCTCCACAGTTTGTCTCCACAGTCATGTTAAGAAACAAACCAACAAGACAAGGGGGCACCAGGTACAACCCTTGTATGGCAGACTGACTGTCTGGAGGAAAGTTTGTGGCGCCCTAGAAAATGACAAGTGGAAACAGATGGCTACACCTATCTCCTTGTTACAGCCACCACATGTCAGAACGTCAGATGTTGTAACTGTCACCTATTAGTATTAGATTCAAGTTATCATTTCACTGTTACAGGCATGTAAGGTGTTGGAAATGTCACATATTAGATTCAAATTGTCTTTTATCTGGTGTAAACAAAACGGTGGTCATTTGTCTAGTTGACCTAAACGAGGACGCAGTAAATTATGATCGTATTTTGCGTTTGTCGTTTTATGTTCCCTGATATCAGTAAATTGCCACTTTTCATATCTTATTGAATTAAGCAACTTTAAAACGATATCCCCTAAAAGAAAAAAAAAACAACAACAAACATTAAAGGGTCCTTTGTCGAGTACTTGCGTGTAACAAATCCCAGATTGGGAGATGTACTATTTGACAATAACAGTCACGAACAGACAAGGATAACAATTAACAAAACAACCAAACAGGCTCACACATTTATTACAACATTAATAACGACAATCCAATAAGTACAACATCTCACTCGTTCCCTTAAGCATTCATTCCCCTTCCCGTTCCTCTTCGGGATAATCACTCCTCCACAATATGATAGTTGGCCTCAGCCTAACAATACATCACTGGCTGCACTGCCTTGTAGCACGATATATCACTGCCCGTGCTCAACCTCACAGCAATATCTCAATCTCACGTCAATATCTTAGTACATATCTTAGTACATTGTCCTGAACATGGCCAGACTGCCACGGATGATGTGCCCTCACTGTCCTGCGGGTGGCCTCACTGCCCAACCCATGCACTTCACTTATACTGTCATGCGGGTGGCCTCACTGCCCAACCCATGCCCCTCACTTATGGCCTCGACAGCTTCCAGCCTGTCCCTGGCACCTATAAAGAATAACATCACATCTCTATAATACTATGTACCTACTATCTACTTCACCACTCACTACGAACCATCAAGCGTACACACAACATTCCATATTTCACCCGCCATACAGCTAACACTCACGCAACCACTACACAGCCGCACATCTCGACTGTAACACACCATCACAGTATTACACAGCAACGAATGACTTGCACACTCCTTATGTCCTCGCATATCACTTATTTGCATCATTGTCATCATCAGAATATAGTAGATCTATCAACACAATTATCAATCCTTATAATTCAACCTACCAGTCTTCACTGGAATACGCTACAAACTCCCGACTGCTGTCCTCTTTCACGTCTGTCCTCTTGGACCTCTCAGCTTGCAGTGATTGTTCACTACCCAAGCTTTACTTCATCGCCTGCAACACACTCACGTCCTGCACGCTTTCCAAATTACTGTCTGCTTCACGATCAGTGAGTTAATCTCGCTCACTCCACTGGTGACATTGCGAAATAAATATTTGTCTTGCTGACCTAAACAAGAGCACATTCAATCAAGCAATTTTTTTGCTGTTTTTTTTTTTCTTTTCAATGTTCTCTATTACCACTGTCTATTTGCAGCATTTGATTTCATTTTTAAATGTAATATTTTTCCCCATATAAAGCAGCAAGCACAGCAAACACATGTAGTGAGAAATCAGTAATGTCACTGGTGAAGACTGGCAGTTATGTATGTATCTATATATTATTATACATGTCCTTGTTTTCTTGGCTTATTTATTAGGTTATATCTGAGGTAGGTCAGGTCAGAAACATCTGCTACTGGTAACATGTAATCCAGTACAACCTGTTCCATGAACTGGTACGCTAGCATGGTATCAGTGGGCGTGCACCTGTCGGTGCAAACGGCCAGGGCGGAGGAGGTTTCATCTAACCCAACGGCCACATGCTAGGGCACAATGTGACCCTCAGTATTTGAGTCCTTCATATTTGTCACGAGTGGAGTGAGCGGAATTCAGAGATTACGGGGGCATGGAAGTGGGGAATGACTCACGGGATAGTGAGGCTGCTCACCTATATTGACTTCTGTTAGTTAACGTTAAAGCGTGCATGTTGTGAGTTGGGGGGGGGGGGTCTGAATGAGGCGAGAGCGCTGTATTACTATCACTGCACACTAAGACGTCTAAGAAAGCGGACGCAGGAGAAAGCCCCAGAGGGCGAACATAAGGAGAGCAGTCGGAAGACTTGGGAGTAGTGTTTTTTCCAGTGATGACCGGTAGGTGGAACGATGATTGATAATTATGATTGATGTATTATATTCGTCTATTACCATGATGTAAATAAGTATATGTGAGGAATGTGGAAGTCCTTGATACTGTATATAGCAATGTGCGCCATGAGCGATAGATGTAAGTTGAGTTCATGGATTTGTAGCGAGAGTGAATATTGTGTAGTACGGTGGAGGTGTGTTACCGTAAGATCTTTGGTGAGTGAAATGTGATCTATTGTGTGTCCGCTTCATGAGTCGTAATGAGGGGTGAAGTGAATAGAAGTGGTACGGTATTATACCAATGTAATGTTATTCTTGTAGGTGCCGGGGACGGGCCGAAGCGCCGCCTACGGTGAGCCCAGGGGATAGGCCAGCATAGGGCCGAAGGCCACACATAGGCCAGGAGTGACGCTGTCGTGTAGGACAGTCGCAACACATGAGTCGTGGCAGTCTGGCCAACGACAGGGACGTATATGTGATCGTGAATGTGCTATTGAAATGCTAATGTGCTATTGCTATGTTGATGTGCTATTGGAATGCTAATGTGTTACGGCAATAGGAAGGTGCTATTGGGAGACTGCGGTGCCATTGAAATATTAATGTGCTATTAAGACATGGAGAGGAGAAGCTGAGACCGAAGTGTCTTTAGAAAGTAACTACCGGGTTGTGGACCCGAGGAAGTGTGCGTAAGGGAGAAGGCAGTTGTACGGCAGTTGAATTGAATAATATAATGTCTGTATTTGCGCTATTGTCTTTATGTTTATGTATAATAAATGTGTGAGTCTGATGGGTTGTTCTGTTAAGTGTTAAACTTGTTCGTTCGTGATTGTTGTCTTGTTATAATCATTATTACATCTCCCAGTCTGGGATTTGTGACAATGGGGGCTCGTCCGTTGTGACACTGGGGGCTCTTCCATTTTCGTAATATTTAGTTAGTAGGTATTTGTCAGTGGGCATTTGTTACTTTAGTTTTTGTCCACGTAATACTTATCTTGTGGTAGGAATTTGTGCTGTCTTTGTTCGTGGGATGAATGGAAATTTCATGATGGTATGATTTATGTGTTTTTATGAATATGTATTGATGCATGTATTTTGATGAATATGTATTAATGTGTACTTAAATTTCTGCAGAGTGTGTGTGCCAGCCTGTAGAGGTCAAGCAGCCAGAGCTCCGAGAAAGGGGAGGAACTTAAGTCTAGGGGAAAGTTAAGTAAAAGTCAAAATTTTTGTGCCCTGGATTGAGGGCTTTCTGTTCACCTGTCTTTTTCCGCTGTTTTTCTGTTTTTGTTGTAATTGATTATACGGGCGGTGGCGCGGGTTTGCTGTGGTGAACTTAGTTTATCCTTTTAAAAAAAGGTGTGGTAAACTTTGGAACTTCGTTCATCACAGTGAACAGTTCTATAGGGACCTGTATTTTTGTTTAGATTGTGCCGTTCCATCTTCCTCGTTGTTTTAGGAAGACGTTTCTCTTGTCCCTCTCTTACCTATCTGTAGATACGTTCTTTTTTTTCAGACTCTGTTCTTGTTCGTACCTTGTAGTGTAATCGGCGTAGTTAGGTTGCATTTTTTTTTTCCATTATATTTTCTTTTTTAGGTCTTTGTCCTAGTCTGGTTCGTTGTTCCTCGATGTCCTTGTGGTCCTTCTTCTGAAGTTCTTCATTTTTGTCTTTTCTTTTCTCTTTTTATTATTAATAGTGCTATACATTTAATGAATATAGAATTAGTTAGGAAGTAGGTAAATTTCTGAATTGTATTTGAGACAATTGGGTGTTGTTATATCTGGTGTGATCTCAGGTCTCTGGTCGTGTCGTCAGTGACCATACCGACAGGTTGGTCTTTTTCATAATACAGACCATAATCATAAATCTGTGAAATGGCGGATCTCCGTGAGCTCATGAAATTGGGTACGGAACTTGGTCTTGAGGGAGAGGAGCTGCGCAGCTGGATAAAAGAGCAGCAGGCGGAATTGCGCGATGAGCGTGCTAAATATAGAGAGCGAGAAAAAGAGGCTAAGGCTCAGGAGCAGGAAAGAGAGGCTAAGGATAAGGAGAGAGAGGCTAAGGATAAGGAACACGAAAGGGAGTTTAAGTTAAAGGAGTTAGAAGCTCAGCAACAGGAGAGACAGGCTAAGGAAAGGGAGCAGGAGATAAGGTTAAAGGAGATAGAGGCGCAAGTAAAGATTGCGGAGTTGGAACTCAAGAAGAATGCGCCAACGGAAATAGTTGAGCGGCAGGGGCAAAACAAAAGTGGTGTTAGAATTAAGCTGCCTACGTTCGACGACCGGAAGGACGACATAGACGCCTTCCTTTACAGGTTCGAACTGAACGCACAACTGCAATGGGGGGAGAATAAACAATTATGGTCCACGTACCTGGCTTCCTTGTTGCAGGGGAGAGCGTTAACCTACTTTAAAGAGCTACAGCGCGAAGACGTACATGATTATGATAAGCTGAAGTCTTTGCTGCTTCGCCGATTTGCGCGTACGGAGGAATATTTCCGGGAGCAGTTTAGGCGAGCACGTGCGGATACCAGGGAGGATTTTGCTGCCTTCGTCGCGAGACTAGCAGAATATTTCACGAACTGGGTGGACTTGGCGCATGTGGGCGCGGATTTTGCTAAATTGAAAGACCTAATGATAAGTGACCAGCTGTACGCGTCGTGCCATAAAGATCTGGTGGCTTTCCTAAAAGAAAACGAACCCGCGACGGTGCAGGAGGCGTCTAAGTTGGCGGAAGCATACCGTACGGCACATCCGTCCAAACCAGTCGCGAGGGCGTACGTGCAGGATGCTGGTTACGTCGCCGTGGTTGAGGGGTCGCCGGCAGGACATAAAGACAGGTCGCGTCAGCGTGGTGCCTATAATGGGCAAGCCCAGGGGCAACGTAGGGGGTATCACCAATCACCTGCATATGGATCCGGTAAGTTTGACCGAGCAGGAAGGTTAGGTCGCGGTAATGGCCGAGGGAGATTTGTGACCTTTGCCGATGACCGACGGCATAGGGACTTTAGTTCCGGTCGCGATGGGTCACGGGGACCCAGGGCTAGCGGAGCACAGGGAGCGGAGTGTTGGACTTGCGGACGCGTAGGTCATTTTTCACGCGATTGTAGGGCCGCGAAGTGTTGGAACTGCGGCAGAGCAGATCACATCAGCGTGAATTGCCCTGCAGGTAGGATAGCGGCGAACGTGGATGACAATCGCAGTGGCTCCAGTCCATGTTCCCCTAATAAATTTCATCATGCGGCCGCGTGTGTTACATCGGAAAACGGAGGCGGACAGTATTCTAAGTGTCCCAGTTGTGAGAAGTTATTATCTTCTGGTGTTTTACTTTGTGGGAGAAAGATCCCCGTTATAAATTCATGTCATACAGGAGGTGGTCTTAGGGTTTATCCGGGGTTTGTTGGGGACGAACCGGTCTCGGTTTTACGAGATACAGGATCTACCGTTGTGGGAGTGCATAGGGACTGCATTCGGGATTCACAGCTTACAGGTGAGACTGTCCCGTGCATCCAATTTTCAGGGGCCATAGAGAAATTACCCATGGCAAAGATAGTGATAGATACACCTTTCCTTAGCGGGGAAGTCGAAGCAGTCGTTGGTTGTTTTCCAGGCGCCCAGCTCATCATTGGTAATGTATCTCGGGTAGGTTCCCCTTCCGAGGAGAATGTGCAGGCATGGTCACAATCAAAAGGTATTGACTTTAGTGCCGCAGTCGAGACACGTCGACAGGTACGTGATAGGGGTAAGATTAGACCTTTGGCAACGCCAGCGGTCAACCTGGATATCACACCAAGGCGCTTGGCGACATTACAAAAGGAGGACCCATCATTGAGTCCGTTTTGAGGAGGCGCGAACGGAGAAAACGAGGAAATATAAGAACGGCTCGTCTTCCTTTGTTATTCAGGCGGGCATTCTGTTCCGTAAGTATGTAACGGTGGCCTCCATTTTAAAGCAGGTCGTTGTGCCAGCGTTGCTGATCGCAACAGTGTTGCATTTGGCACATGATGTCCCATTGGCGGGTCATATGGGGATAGCTAGAACCAAAGAAAGGGTTCTTAACAATTTTTATTGGCCATCCATCGACAGAGATGTACGATTATATTGTAAGCAGTGCAGTGCGTGCCAAAAGACGACGCATAAGGGTCGTACACCCCAGGCTCCTCTTCAAATGATCCCTACGGTTTCGGAACGTTTAAAAAGGTTTCGATAGACCTTGTTGATTTAAGAGAAAGATTATCTTCAGCGCGCACTATAGCAGAAGAAGCTTCTAGTATCGCTTCGAAAAGAGCAAAAGACTATAAAGATAGAGGTTCCAAACTGAGAATTTTTAAGCCAGGAGACAAGGTCCTATTGTTATTACCTACGGACCATAACAAGTTATTGATGACATGGAAAGGTCCTTATGTTATTGAGCGAGTTGTTTCAAAGGTAGATTACGCTATCCACATTGATGGATCGAGTAAGGTTTTCCATGTTAATATGCTACAGAGATTTTATGAGAGACCACAGTATCTGTGTGCACAGACAAAACCAGAGGAGACTGTCTTCCCTATTGCTTGTACGGGGGTCGTAGACCAATTAGACAGTGACGTAAGCGACACCGAGGCGCAGAAGAGATACAAATTCAATTGCCGGAGTTAACTCCGACACAAGGTTACAGGGACGTAAAATTTAACCCTGACCTTACGAGTTCAATGAGTAGGGAACTTAAGACCCTGTTAGCGTCATTCCCGGATGTTATTACGGATTTGCCGGGTCGCACTACAGTGATCCAGCACCAAATAAAGTTGACTTCGGATAGGCCAGTATCTCTTAGACCTTATCCGCTGCCTTTTTCTTCGAGAGATAGAGTTATAAAGGAAGTTGAGTCAATGTTGAAGTTAGATGTGATAGAACCATCAACATCGCCGTATTCATCACCCATCGTCCTCGTGAAAAAACTTGATAGATCGGTGCGGTTCTGTATTGATTTTCGAAGATTGAACACTATTACGGTAGGCGATAGGGAGCCTATTCCGTTTCAGGAGGAACTAATAGCTTCATTGGCCGGGTCCACGTGGTTTTCCAAGATAGATTTAACGAAAGGGTATTGGGAAATCCCTCTTACTGAGGAGTCTAAACAATACACGGCGTTCCAAACGCCCATTGGATTATTCCAATTTAAGGTCATGCCATTTGGGTTGGTAAACGCGCCAGCGACGTTTGCACGATTAATGAGACTGGTGTTGAAGGACATACCTAATGTCGTGTCATTCTTTGACGATATAGCATGTCATACGTCGACATGGTCTGATCATATTCAGACACTAACAGTAATTTTTCAACGATTACGTCATTTTGGGTTAACTGCTAAACCCGCAAAGATGGATTTGGCATGTCCAGAGATAATATTCTTAGGACATATCTTGGGTAGAGGTGTTCAGAGACCTGAAGTAACAAAAATTGACAAATTAGTAGGGTTGCAAATCCCTAAAACAAAGAAACAAGTCAGAAGCTTAGTGGGAATTTTAAATTATTACAGAAAGTTCATTCCAAATTTTTCCTCCTTGTCATCTTCTCTTACTGACCTTACTAAGAAGGGACAACCCGATAAGGTCCAGTGGACGTCTGAATGTCAGACAGCATTTGATAATTTGGTGACAGCATTATCATCGTCACCCATTCTGATATTACCCGATTTTCGATCTAATTTTATCCTCAGAACGGATGCGTCGGTCTCTGGTGTCGGCGCTTGTCTTCTACAGGAGAAGAACGAATGTTTCCATCATGTATGTTATGTCAGTAGGAAGTTATTGCAGAGAGGAAGAAAGTATTCTGTGATAGAGCGGGAGTGTCTTGCCATTGTGTGGTCCGTCCAGAAATTAGGACGTTATCTCATGGGACGAGAATTCTGTATCCAGACAGACCACAAGCCACTAACGTTTTTGTCGAAGAATCGTTCGTCCAGCCCACGCTTGTCTAGATGGGCATTGGCTTTGCAGCCGTATACCTTCGTTATTCAACCAATTCCAGGAACCAGCAATCATATCACCGACTACCTTAGTCGAGCCTAGGGGAAGAGTTCAGGAGCTTATACATCGGAGGACAGGAACATTGACAGGATCTGTGTGAACGAGTCGTCGACTTTAAAATATTGACATTATAAATATGATATGAAGAATGGTTGATAGATTGATTGGTTTTTGATTCTGTATTAGGTATTGTGTTTAGTTAGCTTTTGATGATGTGATACATATATGCATAGTGCAGGGCATATTGATCCCCATATTTTCCCCTGATTCCGGTATTTTATGTGCTAGGGGCATTGGTAGGTCATTTTTATGTAAGTATTGCTCACGCTCACTCGTTGACAGTCATCTTGATGCGATTTGAAATTAATTGCATTAATTTTTTTGGGGTGGTGGATGATGTCACCAGTGGAGTGAGCGGAATTCAGAGATTACGGGGGCATGGAAGTGGGGAATGGCTCACGGGATAGTGAGGCTGCTCACCTATATTGACTTCTGTTAGTTAACGTTAAAGCGTGCATATTGTGAGTTGGGGGGGGGGGGTCTGAATGAGGCGAGAGCGCTGTATTACTATCACTGCACACTAAGACGTCTAAGAAAGCGGACGCAGGAGAAAGCCCCAGAGGGCGAACATAAGGAGAGCAGTCGGAAGACTTGGGAGTAGTGTTTTTTCCAGTGATGACTGGTAGGTGGAACGATGATTGATAATTATGATTGATGTATTATATTCGTCTATTACCATGATGTAAATAAGTATATGTGAGGAATGTGGAAGTCCTTGATACTGTATATAGCAATGTGCGCCATGAGCGATAGATGTAAGTTGAGTTCATGGATTTGTAGCGAGAGTGAATATTGTGTAGTACGGTGGAGGTGTGTTACCGTAAGACGTTTGGTGAGTGAAATGTGAACTATTGTGTGTCCGCTTCATGGGTCGTAATGAGGGGTGAAGTGAATAGAAGTGGTATGGTATTATACCAATGTAATGTTATTCTTGTAGGTGCCGGGGACGGGCCGAAGCGCCGCCTACGGTGAGCCCAGGGGATAGGCCAGCATAGGGCCGAAGGCCACACATAGGCCAGGAGTGACGCTGTCGTGTAGGACAGTCGCAACACATGAGTCGTGGCAGTCTGGCCAACGACAGGGACGTATATGTGATCGTGAATGTGCTATTGAAATGCTAATGTGCTATTGCTATGTTGATGTGCTATTGGAATGCTAATGTGTTATGGCAATAGGAAGGTGCTATTGGGAGACTGCGGTGCCATTGAAATATTAATGTGCTATTAAGACATGAAGAGGAGAAGCTGAGACCGAAGTGTCTTTAGAAAGTAACTACCGGGTTGTGGACCCGAGGAAGTGTGCGTAAGGGAGAAGGCAGTTGTACGGCAGTTGAATTGAATAATATAATGTCTGTATTTGCGCTATTATCTTTATGTTTATGTATAATAAATGTGTGAGTCTGATGGGTTGTTCTGTTAAGTGTTAAACTTGTTCGTTCGTGATTGTTGTCTTGTTATAATCATTATTACATCTCCCAGTCTGGGATTTGTGACAATATTGGCCCCCGGTAGCGGTGTGGCCATAGGCTTGTTTGCCTAAATCACAGACGAAAAATTGAGCAAACTTCCCGGACGCAGCTTCGAAGCTGGCGGCAGCAGGCCAGTGGTTGATTGATAGGGCAGATGGCAATATACCGTCACTCTGGCCTGGATATCGTGACACAGAGCATCCACCAGTATTGGTGTTCTTTGGTTTGGGTCTTTCACCCTAGTCAGTTGGGACTGCGAGGCTGTGGAGTAGCCTACAGGCAGCCGGTCAGGCAATATGACTGTCCCTCTGGCATCCTCCTGCACCTGGATACATTTCCAGTCGTCTTGACCCTGTTTTGCCACTTGGATAAGTTGTGTCCAGGCGAGAGAGTGAGTCTTATGTTTGCGCAGCTCTTTTTCACTAAAAACAAACTCTTTGCGCCAGTCTTAACACTCACCTCGTCTTTTTTCATCTTTGCGTTCGTCTTCTTTCCTCTCAAAATTCCAACGGCGATGGGCGAATGCGGTGGCAGGAGGTTTGGATAGACTGGAAGCTGTTAGCACAGACCTACACGTTGGTGGCTGTGGGCTATGGTCGCTTCATCGTCGATTGAAGTGGAGGTGTGGGGAGGCAGCACCCACAGTAGCTGAGCAGCCTTATTTAAGGATAGCACTGCTCACCTCAACTGAGGAAGGGGCTAGAAAAGGTGCCCTAAAGAAAGCCCACTTCACATCACCCTGACTGGTATACCGCGACCAGTGGGGATCCCTTTTTGCGGTCGAAACAAAAAGAAATTCAGCTTACTCAGGCTAGGAGCCTGGAATATACGCACACTACAGGACAACTCAAACAACCCGGAAAGACGCACTGCACTTATTGCCATTGAGCTCAGCAGGTACAACCTGGACATAGTGGCACTCAGTGAGACCAGACTCCCTGATAGTGGCCAATTCAAAGAGCTCAGTGGTGGATACACCTTCTTCTGGAAAGGCAAGGGTGCAGTCGAACCGAGACAGCATGGTGTTGGGTTTGCAATTAAAAATGACCTTGTCAGAAACTTGCAGTCCATGCCAATTGAAATAAATGACAGGCTAATGACACTTAGGATCCCAGTTGGGAAAAGCCAGTCAGCCACCCTCATTAGCGCATATGCGCCCACCATGACAAACCCAGATGAAGCCAAAGACAAGTTCTATTCTGATCTAGAATCTGTCATATGCTCTGTCCCGGCAGCTGATAAGCTGATTCTCTTGGGGGACTTCAATGCTAGGGTTGGCTCAGAAATCTCAGCGTGGCCAAATGTTTTGGGCCCTCATGGAGTTGGTTCATGCAATAACAATGGGTTGCGCTTACTTACTTTGTGCGCTGAATTTGGCCTGTTCATTACCAACACAAATTTTAGTCTCCCCGTGAGAAACACAACGTCATGGATGCATCCCCGCTCAAAGCATTGGCATCTCATAGACTATGTCATTGTGAGGAAGACGGACAGAAAGGATGTCCTTGTAACAAAGGCGATGTGTGGTGCCGAGTGTGGAACTGACCACAGACTCATTGTTTGCAAGCTCAGACTAACATTGAGACGCAATAGACGCCCTCAAGGGAAAGCGCCACCTAAACACCTAAATGTTTCAAAACTCTGCTCAGCTGAGAAACAGAGCGAGCTCTCCTCAGAACTCTCCTCAAAATTGGATTGCGCGACTTTTGACCCTGAGAACATTGAACAGAGCTGGACTGACCTAAATACGACTGTACACTCTTGCGCCAGCAGCACAGTTGGTTTTCCTGTCCGCAAGCACCAGGACTGGTTCAAATTATAAATGACCCCCAACATCCGATGAACAAGGAATATATAAGACCTGTAAGAAGTTTAAGGCTGTTGTCAAAGAAAACTAAAACTGAGCGCTACTTTAAATCGTTTATTCCATCATCAACTAGGATGTTACAATAATGTCGTCATCTTGATCGTAATCTGTGCACAGTTGAATTATGTCCTGCGTGTCAGGTCAATGTGTTTTAGTTAGGGAAGCATATTGTGTGCACTGTTAATTTTGTTAATTTAGTTAATTTATCAGTGTGTGTGTATATATGTGTGTGTGCGCGCTATGTATCATACTTTCTGCTTCTGTAACTGTATTGTTATGTATTCAATGATGAAAACAAATTTCCTTGTACAAGGACGAATAAAATTTATCTTATCTTATCTTATCTTATGATAATGATAATGAAACCAAAGTGCTCATCAAAGAAAAAAATAGTCTCATCCAAGCTCACTGCAGTGACCCCTCTTCCACAGCAAAAGCTGATGCACTGCGTGCATGTAAGGGTTTACTCCAGAAGAAGCTGAGGAAAATGAAAAATGACTGGCTAGAAGAGCGAGTAAGAGAAACTCAGAAATATGCTGACACAAACAACACTAGAAAGTTCTTTGAGAGCCTCCGAGCTGTGTTTGGACCATCCCGCTCTGGCACTACGCCACTTCTTGCGTCAGATGGTTCAACACGCATTGTTGAATTGAATGCCATAATTCAGTGTTGGGCAGAACATTTCGGAGGTGTGCTAAATCGGCCATCAAATATAAATACTGAGTCCATTGACCGCCTCCCTCAGACTCCTATTAATGCAGCTCTTGCCAAGCCATTCACAGCAAATGAGACCCGGACTGCCACAAATCAGATGTCCTTTAACAAATCACCAGGCGTGGATTCAATTCCTGCTGAGGTGTATGCCTTCGGTGGAGAAAAGCTTATTGAAAGGCTGACCGAGTTGTTCAATCATATGTTGAAAGCAGGGAAGCTGCCACATGACTTCAAAGATGCTTCAATCATCCATCTGTACAAAAACAAAGGGGGCAGCCAAGTCTGTGACAACCATCGGGGAATCTCTCTACTTTCAATTGCTGGCAAAATATTGGCAAGAATGCTTCTGAATCGCCTTCTTGATCACCTCTCGTCAAATGACTTGCTTCCCGAGAGCCAATGTGGCTTTCGTAAAGAGAGGGGAACGGCGGATATAATCTTTGCTGCCAGACAGATTCAGGAAAAATGCATGGAACAAAATAAAGCGCTGTACATCACATTTGTTGACCTCACAAAAGCATTTGATACAGTGTGTCGTGAATGCCTCTGGAAAATCTTGGCGAAGTTTGGGTGTCCACCCGAATTCATCACAATAGTGCGCCAGTTTCATGATGGCATGCAAGCTGCAGTCAAAACTAACGGCAGTGTTTCAGAGCCCTTTGCTGTCACAAATGGGGTAAAACAGGGTTGTGTCTTAGCCCCAACTCTGTTCAGCATCATGTTCTCTGCAATGCTACAAGAAGCCTTTAGCTCTCCTCCTCAAAGGGTAAGCATCAAGTACCGAACTGATGGCATTCTATTCAACCTCAGGAGACTTCAGGCAAAAACCAAAACCAAAAGTACTCAAGTCTGTGACCTACTATTTGCTGATGATTGTGCACTTCTGGCACACGATGAGGATAGCATGCAAAACTGTGTTGATAAGTTCTCTAGTGCCTGTGACAACTTTGGCCTCACAATAAGCACAAAGAAGACGGAAGTGCTCCATCAGCCTACTCCAGACGACAAGTATCCTGTGACACCAAATATCAAAGTCCATGACAGTCTTCTGAATGTGTCGGAGAACTTCACCTATCTTGGCAGTGCACTGTCTTCCACGGCTCGTGTTGATACTGAAATTCCCTCAAGAATCAGCAAAGCCAGCTCTGCATTTGGCAGGCTTCGAAAGAGAGTGTGGGATGTTGCCGGCATTCGCACAGACACTAAGCTGAAAGTGTACAATGCTGTGGTCCTTCCCACCCTACTCTATGGGGCTGAAACCTGGTACCAATCGCATGCCAGAAAACTAAATCACTTTCATCTGGCCTGCCTTAGAAATATCCTAAGGATCAAATGGCAGGATAAAATTCCAGACACTGAGGTCCTCAATCGTGCCAAGGAATTGAGCATCTTCTGCCACCTGAAAAAAATTCAGCTACGTTGGGCAGGACATGTTGTCAGAATGCCCGACTCCAGACTCCCTAAGCAAATCTTCTTCTCTGAGCTCTCCAATGGAACGAGGAATGTTGGGGCCCCAAAGAGACGTTGCAAAGACACTCTCAAGCAAACACTGAAGGCCTTTGCCATTGATATGAGTGAGTGGGAAAAGCTCTCGCTTGATCGAGCAAATTGGAGGGCGGCCCTTACCAGAGGCAGCAAAGCATGGGAAGCTGACAGAGTCCAGCAGGCTATCAAAAAAAGAGAACGGCGCAAGAAAAGGCCCAGTGGTACTGAACCAACGGAGCACTCTTGTCATTTATGCGGAAGGGTCTTCAGGGCAAAAATAGGACTTATCAGTCACATGAGAAGCCATAAGTCATGAAAGAACAGTCTTTCCATTCTGTCCTCTGTGTCCTTTAGTTCTCTTTATTGTCCATGTGTTGAAATTCTCAACAATTTCTGTTCTCTATTGTTCTGGTGTTGTTAAGGTCATCATCATACCTGATGGACTAACTATTATTATTATTATTATTATCTGAGGTAGATATAGATAGAGTAGATTGTTCAATAGACGTTATATTGGGAAAAAAGATCACGTGTCTCGTTAGTAACTAACAACTGCACCCTATCTCTCTGTCTTGATGTAGTATTTTAACACTACCAATAACACATCTTCCTAGAACCTTTGGGTTTGTTATTCAGTATTTAAAAATTGGCAACGCAGGATCCTCGGAAAGCTCGAGGTAAGAGGGTCTAGCCTCGCCCTTCCTGTCGCGAGGGGACGCCACTCCAAGAAGCGGGTGGCTTCGTCACGCGGCGGGTCTAAGAGCGGACATCTCGGGGATCCCCGCCTATTACACACATGGAATACCACAGACACATTTTGGAAAGACATTATACCTGCGAAATTAAAAGACGAAACGATAAAGAAACGCACATTTACACAAAACAGTCTCTATCTCTGTATCCTTAGGATAGGTCGTTTCATTAACAAAGCCACCTTAGTACGAGACAACGTGGACAATATCCTGGCCTCATTGGTGGCGACAAGACTCACATCGGGAGTGGGCATGTGGGTTGCTCGCCTTGGGACTCCGTAAGGGAAACAAGGAGGATAAGCTTAACTCTAACACAAGGAAATCAAAGCATAAGGAAATACCAGATAACTAACTAATCATCTTCTGCTAGCTTACATCAGGTTACATTATAGGCCATTATTATATCATATTGTATTGTAAGGCTTCGCACAATACTAGGTGAGTACTAACGATGAAGCAACGAGAATAGGAACGAGCATGGGACCATTTTTAAAACAAAATCTCCTAAGAAATAAAATAATAATAATAATGAAAAAAAACAAAACAACAACAACAACAACGAAAAAACCATTCTCTCGACCAGTACGTGCGAAACTGTGACTACTTGTCTTGATGACCTGTACAAGAAGACACTATTTTGCTTCACTTACTTTTTTTCATGTTCTGTTTATCATTAAATTG
Organism: Onchidella celtica; assembly: GCA_963931925.1. Lineage (NCBI taxonomy): Eukaryota > Metazoa > Mollusca > Gastropoda > Systellommatophora > Onchidiidae > Onchidella > Onchidella celtica. The sequence goes on along the minus strand of OZ007583.1, from coordinate 834,240 downwards.
CTGTTGTTCATAATTCTGTCATTGAATTTAACATGTTTAAAACGAAATCTCACCTTAACCCTTTCACTGCCGAGGTTAAAGATACACCTTACATGGGAATGCTGCAGACGAAAATAATGGCTTCCAGTTACCTGTGGTTATTTCTATTACTTCCTTTCGAGAAATGGCAATGTTTTTAGTGACCAGTGTCTCCTCCGTTTGATTATAATACTGGAGAGTTGGATAAGCAAATAATTTCTCAGGTATGACAGTGAAGGCGTTAGAGCAATTACACCGTTTCCGCCATAGATCAGTTATGATTGATTCATGTGCAAATGCGTAGAGCAACTATCCTCCAAAACCAAAGATTTTCTACACAGATGTGTTTTATGATGTTTAGGTACCATTCCGATTTGTCACAAGTGGAGTGAGCGCGATTAAAAGGATTGTTGTAAAGTGGGTATAGGGTTGTAAGATTAACTCACTGATAGTTGAGGCAGACAGTTAACGGGAAAGCGTGCAGTGACCTGAGTGGAGTTTCCAAGTTATTGAGGTAACGTCTGGCTAATGAAAAGTCACTGCAAGCTATGAGGTTCAAGAGAACAGACATGTGATAGGCAGTCGGGAGTTTTAAAGTTATTCCAGTGAATACTGGTAGGTTGAATTATAAGGATTTATAATTATGGTGATAATTTTACTATATTCTGATGATGATAATGATGCAAATAAGTTATATGCGAGGACTTAAGATAACGGGGCAAGTAATTCATTACTGGGTAAATAGATGTGAACAATGAGCGAGATACGTATATTAGGAGCACGGATTCTTAGCATAGTCGGAGTGTTGTGTAACACTGAGTGTGTGTTACAGTAGAGATGGGCAGCGGTGTGGTGGGTGAAATGTGGAATGTTGTGTGTACGCTTGATGGTTCGTAATGAGTGGTGAGTGGATAGTAAGTACATAGTATTATAGAGATGTGATGTTATTCTTTATAGGTGCCGGGTACAGGTTGAACATTGTGACGGGGTCGGGCTGTGATGCCACCTTTGGGACAGTGAGGGCATAGCCAGGGCTGGGGTGTACGCCAGTATCTGGGTGCCGACACCAAGGGTAGCTGTGGCGTAAGGCCGACAGGCAGCACAGTGTCCGTGGCCGTCTGATTCGGGGAATCGAGGCTGGCCAGGTTTTAGGAGATAAGTGACTTTACGAAAGCCTTCGTTGGTCGTGTGGTTGTTCCATGGGAACTTTGTCATTAGATGTGTTGGGAAATCTTGATGTGAGGTTGAGTTAAGGGCAGTGAGATATTGTACTACAAGGTACTGCAGGCATTGATGTTCGGCTGAGGCCAACTTTCATATTTTAAAGAAGTGACTATACTGTAGAGGAACTGTGAGTGGAAGTGGAATGAATGCCTGAGGGGAACGAGTACTATGTTGTACTTATTTGATGGTATTTATTAATGTCGTAATAAATGTTTGAGCCTGTTTGACTGTTTTGTTAATTGTTATACTTGTTTGTTTGTGATTGTTTAATTGTCATATTAAGGACATCTCCCAATCTGGGATTTGTTACACCATTCCTTATCTTTGGTGAGCACTGTCTCGTCTTGCATAGTGGCAAAATAGCAGTTACAGCTCAAAGTAAGGTTTTTGTTTAATTTTGTTTTTGCGGGAGGGGATTGGGTTGCTCGAGGAACGATTGTAGAAAACCTAGAACTCAGGCAAAAAAGTCCATATTGCAGTCATGAGTGTTTGCATGACAAACTATATCTGTGTAATTCTTTGTGATGGTCCATATAAAGTCTCAATACGGAAAGTTCAACCAATTATTCTCTGATCTTGTGATACCAGGGGACGGAGGGAGGGGTTGGGGGTTGGGGGGGGGGGTCTATTGTACAGACTTTCTGAATAAATGAAACTGCAAGTTAGTACGTACAATCCGTCACGACCTTTCGCCGAGACAAAACATATCTAGGCAGTTCTATGTTAATTTGAGGACAGTATGGCCTCATGAGGAAACAAGTTTACAAATCATTAGTGTGAGTGTAAGTGGCATGGCACGGCAGACTTAAGAGGCCCATACACGTTCAAAAAACGCGTCAAAATTTTGCATTTTGCCCACACACGTTTCAGTGTTTTCCCATCAAAATTCAGTATTGCTGAAATCTTCGACATGGACGCATCAGTGGCCATAGCACTAGTGTTCGCACTGGACTCTGATGAACCGCCTCGTAAACGTCGGAAATGGTCGAAACAGTGGTTGTAAAAACGGGAAACCTACGGACATGTCAACCTCCCCCAAGAATTACGTCTTAACGAACCAGAAGACTTTCGTAACTTCCTTCGAATGGATGCCCCATCGTTCGATGAGTTACTCGGCCTTGTCGAGCCATTGATAAGGAAAGAAGACACTGTCATGCGTCCGTCCATACCACCAAGTGAACTCTTGTCCATCACACTGAGGTACCTGGCGTCTGGGAATTCCTTTGAAGACTTGAAATTCCTGACAGCAAGATCTCCGCAAGCGATTGGAAAGTTGGTTATTGAAACCTGAGAGGCCATCATCCTTTGTCTGAAGCATCAGCAGACTATAAAGGTAAGATGGATTTATTATTTTCTTTGTCTATTTCTTAGATTAAGACAAAGTGGTTATAAAAAATTGCGACGGTACAAACATTTTCAGTGAGACATGTACGCTAAAACAATAAAAAACAACAACTAACAACAAATCTATGAAAATTTAAATAAACTGAAAACACGTACTCTCGATGAAACTTTATTATTACACCAAAGACTATAAAGATAGGATGAATTAGTTCTCAAAAGGAACTTTACTATTAAATCAAAGTTATGAACCGAAAAAATAAACTGGAAGCACAGATATCAGTCTGATATACAATCACAAAATCAATGAATCGAATCGTAAACTATAAAAACAATGTACATGAACAAGATATATTAATCTTGACAATCCACCACTTGTAAGCGTCAAGCGTTAGGGTCGAAGCTGCTGAAATACTGCGACAGGTTGCTTTGGTTAACACTGGATTCAGTTGCCACTTGCGAGAAATGCCCACCCTGGTAATTGTTCATGAAAGAAGGTGCTGGTTGAGACTGAACTTGGCAGTGGCCAAGAAAAGTATATGGGGTGCTGCATCGACTGCTGGATGGGGTGGTGTTGTTGCAATTGATATGCAACGAATTTCTGTGCAGCGTGCCGCATCGACCTTCAAACAATATGTCGTTTATGGCTTTCTTCGCTAACAGCTCTTGTCTGGCATCCATACATTTTAGTTCATGCGCCCATGTCGCGGCTTGGCTGAGGTAATGGTCGTCCGGCTCAGTTAACCGTGCTTTTGCCAATGACAGGAGCTCCGCTTTCTCTGCTTCCCGGACTGGCCTGCGTTTTCTGTCGAGAGATGCAGACTGAGTGGAGGATGCCGGCTTCGTCGGTCTGAGCAGTGGGCGTGTAATCGCTCGAAATGACCCCTCGCAGTTTTCTCTTTCGCTGTCTTTATTACCGTCTCCTAAGTCATCTCCATCCTGGAACAGAATAAACAAACAAAAAAATACATATTCGTAGATAACAACTGCAAACTCACGTACGTGGTTCGATCCCCGGCAGAGTCAAACCAAAGACTTTAAAATTGGTATTCGCAGCCGATCCGCCTAGCGTCTGGCATTATGGATTTGGTGTGGCAACACGCTTTCAATATTGTCCCAAGCGCCGTCTCTGATATAATATCGAAGTTGACTGGGACGTTAAAAATCAAACAAAGCAAACCAAGCTTAAACATCCTTTGGTAGTTAGATTACAATAATTATTATTGTCTGTTTTGACTAACAACCTCAATTTTTTTTTCAGATGCCGAAAACACCAGAAGAATGGATTCTGACGAGTGACTCCTTCAAGGCGGCTTGGCATTTTCCACATTGTTTAGGTGCTATCGACTCCAAGCACATTGCGATTAAAAAACCAGTCGAGTCCGGATCGTTTTACTTCAACTACAAGAAGTTTTTCAGCATCGTAATCATGGCTGTTGTCAATGCCAATTATGAATTCATTATGGCAGATGTAGGCTTCAATGGGCGCGTTTCCGATGGAGGAGTAATAGCAGTGACTGAATTCGGCCAACGCCTTGAAGAAGCTGCTTTAAACCTCCCAGGACCAGAGCCCATCGTTCCTAACGGAAGCAACATGCCGTATGTTTTCGTCGCAGATGATGCGTTTGCAATGACAGAACATCTTCTGAAGCCGTACAGAGGCAAGTTAGATCATAACCAGCGAGTGTTCAATTATCGATTGAGCAGGGCGAGGCGCATATCAGAAAATGTTTTTGGCATATTGTCCGCCAGGTTTGGTGTAGTTAGAAACACTATACAACTTGACCCTGAAAAAGCCACGACCAAAACGCTAGCATGCTGTTATCTGCACAATTTCCTCCGTAAGAAATCAAAACATTACTTGAGGGCTGGGAATGTGGACCGGGAAGACGCTAATCATGAGGTACAATCGGCGGATTGGCGACAAGCTGAAAATCAGCTTGAAGGTTTGGAAATATCTAGAAATAGAAACATTGGAGCAGCAGTGCGCGGTGTACGAGATTCTTACTGCCAATACCTCTGTACACAAGGACGTGTTTCTTGGCAAGATGCCATAATTGCGTAATGGTTTCGTGTAAACAGAATTGTAGGGGACTCAGACCCAGCTAGTGCGTGCTCGATACGCTGGACTCTCACACTGCTTGACCCGGGCCCAGTGGAGGGATACTGTGAAGCTGGACAGCGATATGGTATGGTGACTGACTTTACCAGTGATAGTTGAAATAGAATGCGAAGGATGCCCGGAACAAAACGTACGGATATTTAATGGCGGTATTTATGACTGTAATAAATTGAAAAAAAAAAAAAAAGAAATAAAAAATAATGTCATGAACTAACCTGAACTGTTACTTGTTTATCGCTTGTGCCGTTATCATCGCTATTGGACAGGGTGCTTCTTGACTGGGCAGGAGTCTCCTGGTCTCTTAAAAACATCATAGCCTCCATGAACCACGCCTGTGACTGATACAGGTCGTCAGTTCCGACACCTGATTTAGTACTCTTGTCCAATTTTCGAAGTTCATTTCTAAAAAATTAATTTGTTCGCAGATTATTTAGTTTTTTTTTCAGATCGTCTAACTTGGCGGAAGTGAAATGCTCACGATATTTCTGCAATAGGATGTCATATATGCTTCTGCTTTCTTTGCACGATTGCTGTAATCATCTGATCTAATTCTCCAGAGGGCTGGCAAGGTCTGGTATACACCTAAAACTTCAATTACAAAGTTTTTTTCTGCTTCTTTCTTTCCAGACATGGCGATCCTGTCTCCTCGGCGGTTTCCGGCGAAATAAAAAAATTTGATCAAAATTTTTACGGAAGCCCACACACGCATCAAAAATTTGACGTCGTCAAAAAATATCAAACGCGTTTGATCCGTCAAAATTTTGATTCAAAGCTTTTTTTTATTATCAAAATTTTGATGCAAAATTTTTACGCTTTTTTTGAACGTGTATGGGCGGCTTCACAGTCTGCAAGAATGTATGATTAATCATTCGCCGTTTGCGCATGTTATTAAGGAATCCACGCTCAAGTTAGACCATGGGTTCCCAGCCTATGGTAGATCTACTCACAGATGGGAAATGTGCTGATTCTGGATTTGGGCAGTTTTCTTTTTAATTATAATTTAAGAAAATCATCTCCAAATTGCGAAGGAAACGTAATATGTATATATCTATATTAATAAAAGTGAAACCTTACGACAATTGCAGCGCGCCTTTCGCTACTCCTCCGTTAATGCTGATTTGGTGGCCTTCAGATTTTATACAGCGCTTAGTATAGACCGTGGTCGTGTCCCCGGCACAGAAAATAAAAAAAATAATTAACAACTTGCAGAACGTTTGTAAGTTTCTAGGCTGCGACACATTGGAGTTTGGTCTATTTTTTCGGCAAATGTACATAATTGAGGTTGGTTCCGGTGTCTGTATCACACTCACAAAACAACTTCCGGTTAGGACTGGTTTGAATGATGGGACTGAGCTCTAAGGCCCCAAACGCAGTGAAATTCAACTCCTCCACGTTTTCAACTATCAACTTTTGAAGAAAGAATGCTGCACGGAAGCTGCACACGGAGTGAGAACAACTTCTTTTCAACTTCGGGATTTCTTTGCAAGGTTTCAGTTTCCTATGTTCTTAATTAGGTGCCATAGATGGGAAGCACATATTATAAGAATTTAAAAAAAAAAAAAAAAACCAAACAAATCAGGTTCAAAGTATTTTAATTACAAAGGATTTTGCTCAATCGTCCTGCTTGCTGTTACAGATGCAGATGGAAAATTTACTCTAGTTGACATTGGTTCTTGTGGTGGCAACAGCGATGCTGGAGTGTTTAACCGTTCCCCAATTGGCAGGCTAGCAGCAAACAAACTGAACACTCCTTAATCAGACAATATTCCAGGCACACAAACTGAAATTCCCTACGTTTTCGTAGCTGACGATGCTTTTCCACTGACCAAGCACACCATGAAACCTTTCTCTCATAAGCAGTTGACACATGATAAAGAACTTCTTAACTACCGATTGTCACGTGCTCGAAACTCGGTTGAATGTGCCTTCGGCAAACTCGCAGGAATGTGGCGAATACTCCAGCGCCCAATAGAAGCACAACCCAAAACTGCTACTGACATGGTCAAGGCAATTACTGATCTACACAATTTTGTGATTCTTGAAGAGCCTGAGAGAGGAACTGTAGACGCAAGGCGAGGGGACACAGTGAATCAACAGGAAACCCCCGGTATACAGTTGGGTAACATCCAGAAAGAAAGAATCCGTTCAACAGTTCAAGACCTTGACAACAGGGAAATATTGATGCATTATTTCCTCTCTGATAGTGGACGCCTCCCATGGCAAGATGCAATGTGAACTAATCAAATCTACTTCTGGTTCATTGCCGACATAATGGGAGAGAGAGGCATAGAGAGAGAGAGAGAGAGAGAGAGAGAGAGAGAGAGAGAGAGAGAGAAAATTCATTAATGATTACAGGCCTAGTAATAAAATATGAGTAATAAACCTATATCTTACCATCAATATGATTACAGGCCTAATAATAAAATATGAGTAATAAACCTGTATCTTACCATCAAGATCAAATTGTTTGCCAATATCGTCCCATGCTTTGTTGGTGTATATTCTGTTGCTATAGTTTATGTTTGTTTTGTCATATAAAGCTGGACAGGCTTGAACAGCCTTGATAAAAGCCTGCTCCATCTTGTGTGGTCTCAAAACAAAATCGCGGAAGCCGGCCTTAGGTCTAGCGAAGAACACATGCATGTCGAACGAAAGTTGTGTGAAAAAATGTAGCAAGAGACTTGGGCACGCTCGTCAAAAAATTCAGCCGAAGTCGTGTTGTCTGTGAATGGAAGTTGTGTTGTATGTACTGCGTTCGCATAGTGCCAGTTTACAAGACTTTAATAAAGCTCGGATTGCATCATCACAACGAAAGACGACTACCCACAAAAAACGTGGAGGAGTTGTGTCACGAGTGGAGTGAGTGCAATTAAGGGGATTGCTACAGAGCGGGTGTAGAATAAGAAGAGCTCACGACAGACGGATAGGAAAAGACGTGAAAGGGGAAGAGTAAAAATAACTCATGCAGACAAGTGGGAAAAGCGTGCGTGTATGAGTGGTGTGGAAGTCTGAATGAGGCGAAAGCGCGGTATTACTATCACTGCAAGTTAGAAGGTCCTACGGATCGGACCTGTGAATAAGAGCCCATCGGGCGGACATAAAGGGAAGCAGTCGAGAAGACTAGTGAGACAGTCTTTCCAGTAATGACTGGTGTCGGGGACGGGCCGCAGAGCCACCTCGATGAGCACAGGGGATAGGCCAGCATAGGGCCGGAGGCCACACATAGGCCAGAAGTGAGGCTGTCAGTGCAGGACAGTAGAGGCACATAAAGTCGTGGCAGTCAGGCCACGGACAGGGACGTAGATATGAGAGTGAATGAGATACTATATTGTTGCCATGTTGATAGGCTAGTGAACTGATATTATGTTGTTGCCATGTTGATGGCTATGGAAATAATAATGTGTTATTGCCCTGCTGAGGTGCTAGGGGAGGGCTAAGGTGTATGACAATAGGGAGGTGATATTGAGAGACTGCGGTGCCAGTAAATTATTAATGGGCTATTAAGACCCTGAGGGAGAGGCTGAGGCCGAAGTGCCTTTAGGAGTAACTACCGGATTGTGGATCCGAGGGAGAGTGTGTGTGAGAATAAGGCCGTTGTACGGCAGTGCATTTCAATAATATAATGTATGTAATTGCGCTATTATATGTATAATTATGTTTAATAAATGTGTGAGTCTGATGGGTTGTTCTGTTAAGTGTTAAACTTGGTTGTTCGTGATTGTTGTCCTGTCATACTTATTACATCTCCCAGTCTGGGATTTGTGACACTGGGGGCTCGTCCGTTGTGACACTGGGGGCTCGTCCAATTTCGTAGTATTTAGTTAGTAGTTAGTGGGCATTTGTTACTTTAGCCTTTGTCCACGTAGTACTTATCTTGTGGTAGGAATTTGTGCTGTCTTTGTTCGTTGAATGAATGGAAATTTCATGATGATATGATTTATGTATATTGATGAATATGTATTGATGCATGTATTGCTAGGAATAGGTATTAATGTGTATTTAAACTTTCCAGAGTGTGTGCGTGCAGCCTGAGGAGACGAGCAGCCAGAGCTCCGATTAAAGGGAGAAGTTTTACTCAAAAGTTCAAAAGTTAAGTGAAGCTGAAATTGTGTGCCCTGGATTGTGGGCTGTTCCTTTAATCTGTCTTTTTCCCTGTTTTTGCTGTTTTTGTTGTCGTTATAGGTTATACGGGCGGTGGCGCGGGTTTGCTGTGGTGAGCGTAGTTTATCCTCTTCGGGAGGTGGGCTAATCTAGGAACCGCGTTCATCACAGCGAACAGTTCTGTAGGAACCTGTATTTTTGTTTAGATTGTAGCGTTCTATCTTCCTCGTTGTTTTAGGAAGACGTTTCTCTTGTCCCTCTCTTCCCTATCTGTAGATACGTTCTTTTTTTTCAGACTCTGTTCTTGTTTGTACCGTGTTGTGTAATCGGCGTAGTAGGTTGCATTTTTTTCCATTATAGTTTTTTTTTGTAGAAGCTTTGTCCTAGTCTGGTTCGTTGTCCTTGACGTACTTGTGGTCCTTCTACTGTATTTCTTCATTCTTGTCGTTTCTATTTTCTTTTATAATTAATAGTGCTATACATTTTGTAGATATAGAATTAGTTGTGCTGTAAAGGTAAATTTCTGAATTGTATTCTGAACTGGGTATTGTTAGATCTGGTGTGATCTCAGGTCTCTGGTCGTATCGTTAGTGATCATACCGACAGGTTGGTCGTCTTATAATAGATACCATAACCATAAATCTGTGAAATGGCGGAACTCCAACAACTAATGAAGTTGGGTAAGGAACTTGGCCTGGAGGGAGAAGAGCTACGCGGCTGGATTAAAGAACAGCAGGCGGATTTGCGCGATGAGCGTGCTAAGGATAGAGAGCGAGAAAAAGAGGCTAAGGATAAGGAAGAGGAAAGAGAGGCTAAGGCTCAGGAGCAGGAGAGGGAGTTGAAGTTAAAGGAGTTAGAATATAAGCAGCAGGAGAGAGAGGCGCGAATAAGAATCGCCGAGTTAGAACTCAAGAAGAATACGCCAACGGAAACGGTTGAGCGGCAGGCACACAATAAAGGTGGCGTTAGGATTAAGCTCCCTACGTTCGACGACCGGAAGGACGACATAGACGCCTTCCTTTACAGGTTCGAGCTGAACGCACAATTGCAATGGGGGGAAAATAAGGAATTATGGGCCACGTACCTGGCGTCGCTATTGCAGGGGCGAGCGTTAACATACTTTAAAGAGCTACAGCGCGAAGACGTGCAAGATTACGATAAGCTGAAGGCTTTGCTGCTTCGCCGATTTGCGCGTACCGAGGAATACTTCCGGGAGCAGTTTAGGCGAGCACGTGCAGACACCAGGGAGGACTTTGCTGCCTTCGTCGCGAGACTAACTGAGTATTTCGCGAACTGGGTAGACTTGGCGCATGTGGGCACGGATTTCGCTAAACTGAAAGACCTAATGATCCCTGACCAGCTGTACGCGTCGTGCCACAAAGATCTGGTGGCTTTCCTGAAAGAGAACGAACCCGCGACGGTGCAGGAGGCGTCTAAGTTGGCGGAGGCATACCGTACGGCGCATCCGTCCAAACCAGTCGCCAGGGCGTACGTCCAAGATGCTGGCTACGTCGCCGTTGTCGAGGGGTCGCCGGCAGGACTTAGGGACAGGTCGCGTCAGCGTGGTGCCTATAGCGGGCAAGCCCAGGGGCAGCGTAGGGGCTATCACCAATCACCGGCATATGGATCCGGTAAGTTTGACCGAGCAGGAGGGCTAGGTCGCGGTAATGGCCGGGGGCGATTTGTGACCTTTGCCGATGACCGACGGCATAGGGACTCTAGTTCCGGTCGCGATGGGTCACGGGGACCCAGGCCTAGGGCAGCACAGGGAGCGGAGTGTTGGACTTGCGGACGCGTGGGTCACTTTTCGCGCGAGTGTAGGGCCGCGAAGTGTTGGAACTGCGGAAGAGCAGATCACATCAGCGTGAACTGCCCTGCAGGTAGGTTGGCGGCGAACGTGGACAGTAGCTCAAGTCCATGTTCCCCAAATAAATTTCATCATGCGGCTGCGTGTGTTACATCGGACAACGGAGGCGGACAGTATTCTAAGTGTCCCAGTTGTGAGAAGTTATTATCTTCCGGTGTTTTACCTTGTGGGAGAAAGATCCCCGTTATAAATTCATGTCATACAGGAGGTGGTCTTAGGGTTTATCCGGGGTTTGTTGGGGACGAACCGGTCTCGGTTTTACGAGATACAGGATCTACCGTTGTGGGAGTGCATAGAGACTGCATTCGGGATTCACAGCTTACAGGTGAGACTGTCCCGTGCATCCAATTTTCGGGGGCCATTGAGAAGTTACCCATGGCAAGAATAGTGATAGATACACCTTTCCTTAGCGGGGAAGTCGAAGCAGTCGTTGGTTGTTTTCAGGCGCCCAGCTCATCATTGGGAATGTATCACGGGTAGTTTCCCCTTCCGATGAGAACGTGCAAGCATGGTCGCAATCAAAAGGTATTGACTTTTGCGCCGCGGTCGAAACATGTCGACGGGTAGCGGATAAAGATAAGATTAGACCTTTGGCTACGCCAGCGGTCAACCTAGATATCACGCCAGAGCGCTTGGCGAGATTACAAAGGGAGGACCCATCATTAAACCCATGTTTTGGGGAAGCGCGAACCGAGAAAACGAGGGGATATAAGAACGGGTCATCTTCTTTTTTTGTCCAGGGGGGCATTCTGTTCCGTATGTACGTCACAGTGGCTTCCGTTCAAAAGCAGGTCGTCGTGCCACGGTCGTTAATTGCTACAGTATTGCGTCTGGCCCATGATGTTCCATTAGCGGGTCATATGGGAAGTGCTAGAACCAAGGAGAGAGTTCTGAAAGATTTTTATTGGCCGTCAGTATACAGAGATGTACGGTTATATTGTAAGACGTGCAGTGCGTGCCAAAAGACGACGCATAAGGGTCGTACACCCCAGGCTCCTCGTCAAAAGATCCCCACGGTTTCGGAACCGTTTAAAAAGGTTTCGATAGACCTTGTTGATTTAAGAGAAAGACTATCTTCAGCGCGCACTATAGCACAAGAAGCTTCTGGTATCGCTTCGAAAAGAGCAAAAGACTATAAAGATAGAGGGTCCAAACTGAGAATTTTTAAGCCAGGAGACAAGGTCCTATTGTTGTTACCTACGGACCATAATAAGTTATTGATGACATGGAAAGGTCCTTATGTTATTGAGCGAATTGTTTCGAAGGTAGATTACGCTATCCACATTGATGGATCAGTAAAGGTTTTCCACGTTGATATGCTGCAGAGGTTTCATGAGAGACCAAAGTATCTGTATTCTCATACTGGTGTTGAAGGACATACCTAATGTCGTGTCATTCTTTGATGATATAGCAAGCCATACGTCGACATGGTCGGATCATATTCAGACACTAACAGTAATTTTTCAACGATTACGTCATTTTGGGTTAACTGCTAAACCCGCAAAGATGGATTTGGCATGTCCAGAGATAATATTCTTACGACATATCGTGGGTAGAGGTGTTCAGAGACCTGAAGTAACAAAAATTGACAAGTTAGTAGGGTTGCAAATCCCAAAAACAAAGAAACAAGTCAGAAGCTTAGTGGGAATTTTAAATTATTATAGAAAGTTCATTCCAAATTTTTCCTCCTTGTCATCTTCTCTTACTGACCTTACTAAGAAGGGACAACCCGATAAGGTCCAGTGGACGTCTGAATGTCAGACATCATTTGATAATTTGGTGACAGCATTATCATCGTCACCCATTCTGATATTACCCGATTTTCGATCTAATTTTATCCTCAGAACGGATGCGTCGGACTCTGGTGTCGGCGCTTGTCTCCTACAGGAGAAGAACAAATGTCTCCATCCTGTATGTTATGTCAGTAGGAAGTTATTGCAGAGAGAAAGAAAGTATTCTGTGATAGAGCGTGAGTGTCTTGCCATTGTCTGGTCCGTCCAGAAACTAGGACGTTATCTCATGGGACGAGAATTTTGTATCCAGACAGACCACAAGCCACTGACATTCTTGTCGAAGAATCGTTCGTCCAGTCCACGCTTGTCTAGATGGGCATTGGCTTTACAGCCGTATACCTTCGTTATTCAACCAATTCCAGGAACCAGCAATCATATCGCCGACTACCTTAGTCGAGCCTAGGGGAAGATTTCAGGAGCTTATACATCGGAGGACAGGAACATTGACAGGATCTGTGTGAATGAGTCGACTTTAAAATATTGACATTATAAATATGATATGAAGAATGGTTGATAGGTTGATTGGTTTTTGATTCTGTATTAAGTATTGTGATTAGTTAGCTATTTATGATGTGACATATATATGCATATTGCAGGGCATATTGATCATATATTTTTCCCTGATTTCGCTATTGTATATACTAGGGGAACTGCTAGGTCAGTTTTTTTAGTGTAGGTATTGCTCACGCTCACTCGTTGACAGTCATCTTGATGCGATTTGAAATTAATTGCATTAATTTTTTTGGGGTGGGGGATGATGTCACGAGTGGAGTGAGTGCAATTAAGGGGATTGCTACAGAGCGGGTGTAGAATAAGAAGAGCTCACGACAGACGGATAGGAAAAGACGTGAAAGGGGAAGAGTAAAAATAACTCATGCAGACAAGTGGGAAAAGCGTGCGTGTATGAGTGGTGTGGAAGTCTGAATGAGGCGAAAGCGCGGTATTACTATCACTGCAAGTTAGAAGGTCCTACGGATCGGACCTGTGAATAAGAGCCCATCGGGCGGACATAAAGGGAAGCAGTCGAGAAGACTAGTGAGACAGTCTTTCCAGTAATGACTGGTGTCGGGGACGGGCCGCAGAGCCACCTCGATGAGCACAGGGGATAGGCCAGCATAGGGCCGGAGGCCACACATAGGCCAGAAGTGAGGCTGTCAGTGCAGGACAGTAGAGGCACATAAAGTCGTGGCAGTCAGGCCACGGACAGGGACGTAGATATGAGAGTGAATGAGATACTATATTGTTGCCATGTTGATAGGCTAGTGAACTGATATTATGTTGTTGCCATGTTGATGGCTATGGAAATAATAATGTGTTATTGCCCTGCTGAGGTGCTAGGGGAGGGCTAAGGTGTATGACAATAGGGAGGTGATATTGAGAGACTGCGGTGCCAGTAAATTATTAATGGGCTATTAAGACCCTGAGGGAGAGGCTGAGGCCGAAGTGCCTTTAGGAGTAACTACCGGATTGTGGATCCGAGGGAGAGTGTGTGTGAGAATAAGGCCGTTGTACGGCAGTGCATTTCAATAATATAATGTATGTAATTGCGCTATTATATGTATAATTATGTTTAATAAATGTGTGAGTCTGATGGGTTGTTCTGTTAAGTGTTAAACTTGGTTGTTCGTGATTGTTGTCCTGTCATACTTATTACATCTCCCAGTCTGGGATTTGTGACACTGGGGGCTCGTCCGTTGTGACACTGGGGGCTCGTCCAATTTCGTAGTATTTAGTTAGTAGTTAGTGGGCATTTGTTACTTTAGCCTTTGTCCACGTAGTACTTATCTTGTGGTAGGAATTTGTGCTGTCTTTGTTCGTTGAATGAATGGAAATTTCATGATGATATGATTTATGTATATTGATGAATATGTATTGATGCATGTATTGCTAGGAATAGGTATTAATGTGTATTTAAACTTTCCAGAGTGTGTGCGTGCAGCCTGAGGAGACGAGCAGCCAGAGCTCCGATTAAAGGGAGAAGTTTTACTCAAAAGTTCAAAAGTTAAGTGAAGCTGAAATTGTGTGCCCTGGATTGTGGGCTGTTCCTTTAATCTGTCTTTTTCCCTGTTTTTGCTGTTTTTGTTGTCGTTATAGGTTATACGGGCGGTGGCGCGGGTTTGCTGTGGTGAGCGTAGTTTATCCTCTTCGGGAGGTGGGCTAATCTAGGAACCGCGTTCATCACAGCGAACAGTTCTGTAGGAACCTGTATTTTTGTTTAGATTGTAGCGTTCTATCTTCCTCGTTGTTTTAGGAAGACGTTTCTCTTGTCCCTCTCTTCCCTATCTGTAGATACGTTCTTTTTTTTCAGACTCTGTTCTTGTTTGTACCGTGTTGTGTAATCGGCGTAGTAGGTTGCATTTTTTTCCATTATAGTTTTTTTTTGTAGAAGCTTTGTCCTAGTCTGGTTCGTTGTCCTTGACGTACTTGTGGTCCTTCTACTGTATTTCTTCATTCTTGTCGTTTCTATTTTCTTTTATAATTAATAGTGCTATACATTTTGTAGATATAGAATTAGTTGTGCTGTAAAGGTAAATTTCTGAATTGTATTCTGAACTGGGTATTGTTAGATCTGGTGTGATCTCAGG
Source organism: Onchidella celtica (assembly GCA_963931925.1). Taxonomy (NCBI): domain Eukaryota; kingdom Metazoa; phylum Mollusca; class Gastropoda; order Systellommatophora; family Onchidiidae; genus Onchidella; species Onchidella celtica. Next base: position 819,189 of record OZ007583.1, on the reverse strand, counting down.
TCTCTGGTCGTATCGTTAGTGATCATACCGACAGGTTGGTCGTCTTATAATAGATACCATAACCATAAATCTGTGAAATGGCGGAACTCCAACAACTAATGAAGTTGGGTAAGGAACTTGGCCTGGAGGGAGAAGAGCTACGCGGCTGGATTAAAGAACAGCAGGCGGATTTGCGCGATGAGCGTGCTAAGGATAGAGAGCGAGAAAAAGAGGCTAAGGATAAGGAAGAGGAAAGAGAGGCTAAGGCTCAGGAGCAGGAGAGGGAGTTGAAGTTAAAGGAGTTAGAATATAAGCAGCAGGAGAGAGAGGCGCGAATAAGAATCGCCGAGTTAGAACTCAAGAAGAATACGCCAACGGAAACGGTTGAGCGGCAGGCACACAATAAAGGTGGCGTTAGGATTAAGCTCCCTACGTTCGACGACCGGAAGGACGACATAGACGCCTTCCTTTACAGGTTCGAGCTGAACGCACAATTGCAATGGGGGGAAAATAAGGAATTATGGGCCACGTACCTGGCGTCGCTATTGCAGGGGCGAGCGTTAACATACTTTAAAGAGCTACAGCGCGAAGACGTGCAAGATTACGATAAGCTGAAGGCTTTGCTGCTTCGCCGATTTGCGCGTACCGAGGAATACTTCCGGGAGCAGTTTAGGCGAGCACGTGCAGACACCAGGGAGGACTTTGCTGCCTTCGTCGCGAGACTAACTGAGTATTTCGCGAACTGGGTAGACTTGGCGCATGTGGGCACGGATTTCGCTAAACTGAAAGACCTAATGATCCCTGACCAGCTGTACGCGTCGTGCCACAAAGATCTGGTGGCTTTCCTGAAAGAGAACGAACCCGCGACGGTGCAGGAGGCGTCTAAGTTGGCGGAGGCATACCGTACGGCGCATCCGTCCAAACCAGTCGCCAGGGCGTACGTCCAAGATGCTGGCTACGTCGCCGTTGTCGAGGGGTCGCCGGCAGGACTTAGGGACAGGTCGCGTCAGCGTGGTGCCTATAGCGGGCAAGCCCAGGGGCAGCGTAGGGGCTATCACCAATCACCGGCATATGGATCCGGTAAGTTTGACCGAGCAGGAGGGCTAGGTCGCGGTAATGGCCGGGGGCGATTTGTGACCTTTGCCGATGACCGACGGCATAGGGACTCTAGTTCCGGTCGCGATGGGTCACGGGGACCCAGGCCTAGGGCAGCACAGGGAGCGGAGTGTTGGACTTGCGGACGCGTGGGTCACTTTTCGCGCGAGTGTAGGGCCGCGAAGTGTTGGAACTGCGGAAGAGCAGATCACATCAGCGTGAACTGCCCTGCAGGTAGGTTGGCGGCGAACGTGGACAGTAGCTCAAGTCCATGTTCCCCAAATAAATTTCATCATGCGGCTGCGTGTGTTACATCGGACAACGGAGGCGGACAGTATTCTAAGTGTCCCAGTTGTGAGAAGTTATTATCTTCCGGTGTTTTACCTTGTGGGAGAAAGATCCCCGTTATAAATTCATGTCATACAGGAGGTGGTCTTAGGGTTTATCCGGGGTTTGTTGGGGACGAACCGGTCTCGGTTTTACGAGATACAGGATCTACCGTTGTGGGAGTGCATAGAGACTGCATTCGGGATTCACAGCTTACAGGTGAGACTGTCCCGTGCATCCAATTTTCGGGGGCCATTGAGAAGTTACCCATGGCAAGAATAGTGATAGATACACCTTTCCTTAGCGGGGAAGTCGAAGCAGTCGTTGGTTGTTTTCAGGCGCCCAGCTCATCATTGGGAATGTATCACGGGTAGTTTCCCCTTCCGATGAGAACGTGCAAGCATGGTCGCAATCAAAAGGTATTGACTTTTGCGCCGCGGTCGAAACATGTCGACGGGTAGCGGATAAAGATAAGATTAGACCTTTGGCTACGCCAGCGGTCAACCTAGATATCACGCCAGAGCGCTTGGCGAGATTACAAAGGGAGGACCCATCATTAAACCCATGTTTTGGGGAAGCGCGAACCGAGAAAACGAGGGGATATAAGAACGGGTCATCTTCTTTTTTTGTCCAGGGGGGCATTCTGTTCCGTATGTACGTCACAGTGGCTTCCGTTCAAAAGCAGGTCGTCGTGCCACGGTCGTTAATTGCTACAGTATTGCGTCTGGCCCATGATGTTCCATTAGCGGGTCATATGGGAAGTGCTAGAACCAAGGAGAGAGTTCTGAAAGATTTTTATTGGCCGTCAGTATACAGAGATGTACGGTTATATTGTAAGACGTGCAGTGCGTGCCAAAAGACGACGCATAAGGGTCGTACACCCCAGGCTCCTCGTCAAAAGATCCCCACGGTTTCGGAACCGTTTAAAAAGGTTTCGATAGACCTTGTTGATTTAAGAGAAAGACTATCTTCAGCGCGCACTATAGCACAAGAAGCTTCTGGTATCGCTTCGAAAAGAGCAAAAGACTATAAAGATAGAGGGTCCAAACTGAGAATTTTTAAGCCAGGAGACAAGGTCCTATTGTTGTTACCTACGGACCATAATAAGTTATTGATGACATGGAAAGGTCCTTATGTTATTGAGCGAATTGTTTCGAAGGTAGATTACGCTATCCACATTGATGGATCAGTAAAGGTTTTCCACGTTGATATGCTGCAGAGGTTTCATGAGAGACCAAAGTATCTGTATTCTCATACTGGTGTTGAAGGACATACCTAATGTCGTGTCATTCTTTGATGATATAGCAAGCCATACGTCGACATGGTCGGATCATATTCAGACACTAACAGTAATTTTTCAACGATTACGTCATTTTGGGTTAACTGCTAAACCCGCAAAGATGGATTTGGCATGTCCAGAGATAATATTCTTACGACATATCGTGGGTAGAGGTGTTCAGAGACCTGAAGTAACAAAAATTGACAAGTTAGTAGGGTTGCAAATCCCAAAAACAAAGAAACAAGTCAGAAGCTTAGTGGGAATTTTAAATTATTATAGAAAGTTCATTCCAAATTTTTCCTCCTTGTCATCTTCTCTTACTGACCTTACTAAGAAGGGACAACCCGATAAGGTCCAGTGGACGTCTGAATGTCAGACATCATTTGATAATTTGGTGACAGCATTATCATCGTCACCCATTCTGATATTACCCGATTTTCGATCTAATTTTATCCTCAGAACGGATGCGTCGGACTCTGGTGTCGGCGCTTGTCTCCTACAGGAGAAGAACAAATGTCTCCATCCTGTATGTTATGTCAGTAGGAAGTTATTGCAGAGAGAAAGAAAGTATTCTGTGATAGAGCGTGAGTGTCTTGCCATTGTCTGGTCCGTCCAGAAACTAGGACGTTATCTCATGGGACGAGAATTTTGTATCCAGACAGACCACAAGCCACTGACATTCTTGTCGAAGAATCGTTCGTCCAGTCCACGCTTGTCTAGATGGGCATTGGCTTTACAGCCGTATACCTTCGTTATTCAACCAATTCCAGGAACCAGCAATCATATCGCCGACTACCTTAGTCGAGCCTAGGGGAAGATTTCAGGAGCTTATACATCGGAGGACAGGAACATTGACAGGATCTGTGTGAATGAGTCGACTTTAAAATATTGACATTATAAATATGATATGAAGAATGGTTGATAGGTTGATTGGTTTTTGATTCTGTATTAAGTATTGTGATTAGTTAGCTATTTATGATGTGACATATATATGCATATTGCAGGGCATATTGATCATATATTTTTCCCTGATTTCGCTATTGTATATACTAGGGGAACTGCTAGGTCAGTTTTTTTAGTGTAGGTATTGCTCACGCTCACTCGTTGACAGTCATCTTGATGCGATTTGAAATTAATTGCATTAATTTTTTTGGGGTGGGGGATGATGTCACGAGTGGAGTGAGTGCAATTAAGGGGATTGCTACAGAGCGGGTGTAGAATAAGAAGAGCTCACGACAGACGGATAGGAAAAGACGTGAAAGGGGAAGAGTAAAAATAACTCATGCAGACAAGTGGGAAAAGCGTGCGTGTATGAGTGGTGTGGAAGTCTGAATGAGGCGAAAGCGCGGTATTACTATCACTGCAAGTTAGAAGGTCCTACGGATCGGACCTGTGAATAAGAGCCCATCGGGCGGACATAAAGGGAAGCAGTCGAGAAGACTAGTGAGACAGTCTTTCCAGTAATGACTGGTGTCGGGGACGGGCCGCAGAGCCACCTCGATGAGCACAGGGGATAGGCCAGCATAGGGCCGGAGGCCACACATAGGCCAGAAGTGAGGCTGTCAGTGCAGGACAGTAGAGGCACATAAAGTCGTGGCAGTCAGGCCACGGACAGGGACGTAGATATGAGAGTGAATGAGATACTATATTGTTGCCATGTTGATAGGCTAGTGAACTGATATTATGTTGTTGCCATGTTGATGGCTATGGAAATAATAATGTGTTATTGCCCTGCTGAGGTGCTAGGGGAGGGCTAAGGTGTATGACAATAGGGAGGTGATATTGAGAGACTGCGGTGCCAGTAAATTATTAATGGGCTATTAAGACCCTGAGGGAGAGGCTGAGGCCGAAGTGCCTTTAGGAGTAACTACCGGATTGTGGATCCGAGGGAGAGTGTGTGTGAGAATAAGGCCGTTGTACGGCAGTGCATTTCAATAATATAATGTATGTAATTGCGCTATTATATGTATAATTATGTTTAATAAATGTGTGAGTCTGATGGGTTGTTCTGTTAAGTGTTAAACTTGGTTGTTCGTGATTGTTGTCCTGTCATACTTATTACATCTCCCAGTCTGGGATTTGTGACAAGTTGTATCCCACTGCGTTTGGCCCCTAAGACTATCAAGTATGAAACTTTGAGTGTTCTCAATGTGCCTCGACTAGGAAAAAGAATGGGTCTGGAATTGGGAGATTGACGCTGCAGGGCCAAAAGTACAGGTTTGTGTTTTCAATATGCCTAGGAAAATATTATAATATTTCTTTTCCATTAACACATGACGTTATCACTTCCTGCGATGTGGAAACAGACTAACCCGTGCGCAAATCATAGCCATAATTTGACGGATGCTGGCGGGACGCGCAGGACGTCAGTGCGCAAAGGGAGAGCAGTAAAACGTATCTAAAAACAAAGCAACAAACTAAAATAAAATAAAGCTAAAGGAACAGGCAAAATGAAGCAGGTCCATAATAATCACCCAGAACTGAAACTAATAAATCGATTTATCCCGGGCAGGGCCGGGAACTCAGCTAGTATATTTGTATAAAGATGCGTAAGAAGTGTGCACCATGTATGTGTTCTTAAATACTCTGTGAGGGAAGAATTTCCCTCATGGGACAATAAAGTGTATTCTTATCTATCGTAGAAAAATTTGAAGTCGGCCGGTTTTGTTACAAAAAATATGCTTATTTTGTTTTTCTTTCTGTTGTTTTGGACTTAACGATCGGCATTTCATTCTTCTCAATCGCCTTGTTGGCAGTGTCGCAGTTTACTTCAAAGGAGAGTAAGCCCGGGAAAAACAATACCTAGAATGAAATAATTATCCATCAGACAAAAATGAAATGAGGAACACGTTGGTCTCGAGGCAAGGTGGTCGTCTCTCATGCCCCCGAAGGTACCGAGTTCGATTCCCGGTACGTAGTCGGCGCAGGCATGGTGGAATTTTTGGGGGGAAATTCCTGTCCCTGATCCTATGATAGGTAGGATCAACCATCTAGTCTTCTCGGATAAGGACGAAACACTCAGATCGACCGTGTGTACGCTGTGCAGGTTAAAGATACCATGGCAGTTGGAAGTCGAGAAGAGCAGGCCTAACAAGGCCGATTATCAAAAAGAACACAAAAAAAACTGGCCACAAAAGTACACACACACACACACACACAAATAGGAAAATAAAAACAAGAGAAAAATAAGTGTAAATGCCAAATGCAGAGATCCTGCGAAAACAAACACCTGAAAAAATAATAAAACATTATCTGTCTCTCGTATAATTAGTTAATTGATTAATATGTTCTGCTCGAGCTTACCAAGCCGCTTTTACACTCGAGTATAATAGGGCAGGGATAAGGTTATGCGTAAATACGCAACTTGCTGTCGTGATGATGTCCAGTCTGGGTTTCGTGTTTTCATTGACTCTGTAATGAGCTCTTGCCTGGCGGGTGTCACCATCTCCATTCATTCACCTAGATTTTGAAAAAAAATAATGCGATCCGATAGCAACGAAACAAAGTTGCACGTGTGCGTTTAGGCTAATATTACTTTCGAAAAGTTTTCAGAGGAGGACGGGACGAACAAGGCTGGGAACCTCTGAGATAGCCCATTGTGCTGCATCGGTGAAAGAGTACTCAGTTACTGTTGAAATGTACAGTCAAGATATTTCGCAGACAGTGTGGGCAGCATCTCTTGGAATAATGTAGTTTAGATTCTAATCGAATAAGTGGATACTGTTGTCGTTACTAATGCCATCTGGCATAAATAATTGAGAAAACAAACGGCAATCGCATCAAGAACAACACATTTTGATGTCATTCCCGAGTTCTGTGTCTTGATGTTTACTGACCGGACTTAACAGTCCCTTACACATTTTCACCCTCCCAAATAGAACTATTCCAATCCACTTATCCCCTTTTCACAAGCTTTAATAACTGCCGTTTTACTCCTTCAATGTGATTGTCTCCACGCAGAGTGAAATTCTAGACCTCGAAAGTTTCGTTGTTTTACCGAGAACTAACAAGTGAGTATCCATATCCCAGATTCTTCTTATTTATTCATATATTCCCACCCTCCACACAAGCAAAGAAAAGGATTAAAACATGCTGAGTTCCCTAAAACATGCTGAGTTGCCTAAAACATGCTGAGTTGCCTAAAACATGCTGAGTTGCCTAAAACATGCTGAGTTGCCTAAAACATGCTGAGTTGCTGAGTTTCCAGTCATGATGGCATACTACATCTAGAAACATCAAGTCTAGTTACGAATTCGATGAAGTAACGCATGTCTAGTAAATAAAGGGTTAAATTGGACGAGATTAATTTTGGTTCCATATTGTTATTTTAGAGCCTCTTTTTAGAATGAGCGAGATTAACAGTAATTTCTTCGAAGACTGTTGGTTGGATTATTTTGAATTTTGCAGGGGGGGGGGGGGGCACATTTCACATTTACGTTAGACTGTAACCTGAATTTGAGTTTGGCGCTTTGGGCCCTATAAAAAAATAATAAGTGGAGAAACATTTCTGGAGTACTAAACTCTGCGAAATACTAAACTGTGTTCAACGCAGGTGTACCTTAGTGCGTGGGGTATTGTTAAATGAGTGTAACACAAATTTTGCTCATTCCATGTGAACATAATTATTTTAGTGCTTCCCAACCATTTACTGCTTTGACATGTTTTTCTTTCAACAATTCAGTCTATACCGATTGTTCTTTTTTCTAATATAGGTAAAAAAAAACAAAAAACCAAAAAACCTCAAAAGTAGGCGACAGTCTAACAAATTTAATAAAACATCAATTCCATAAGGTCTGGTGCCAAGCATGAGCCCACCAAAATTTTCATTCCACTCTAATGTCGTGTTCTTAAAGTTGAGAGAAAAAAAAACAAAGTCTGTGTAAATTTCGTTTTGTGGAACATAGTAAATTTGGGGTACTATAAGTGAATCCCGACTGTAGCATCTGCAAGCTACCCTTTCCCCTCCCTCGTTTTGCTTGTCTTACTGGTGACTGAGCATGTGTTCACTTCCTTTTTCCATTTATTGTTGACGTTTGCCCAGCGTGTACTCAGTGACCCGGGCTTCCCTGCCTTGTGAGCAGTTTTTTTTCCTCGCTCGGTTGTTGTTGGATGATTTGACCCTTTTCGTAAATCTATATATATATTTGGACAACTTGGAGCGGTCCTTCCCTATGCATAGAAAAACGGCTAAACGTAGAAAGTTCAAACTTTCTGTGCTCATTAGTTAAAAAATCTACTAGGTTTTTACACATTCATTTTGAAGATATAATGTGTGGAAATGTACAAACTGAGTTTATGAAGTCATTTGTTTTGTTACCAGTTCCAATCATCTTTTTAAAACACCATTTTCAACATTTCCAAATAGGTTTTCCCCTGAGGCCGTGTTTTGGTTTAACAGTTTGGTCACCTAAGGCTCAGGAACCGCATCACACTCAGGCTTCAAACTTTGCACAACAGCATATTATCAATGAGAAATTAGCATGGGCTATATTAGAAATTATGAAATGTTCAGGCTTCTACGTTTCGTTTTACATTGTTTCGCCATCATTTAGATCTATTTCGAGTCATGGTTCGCCATTTTAAGGTTTCGTTATCACTTCCTGCGATGTGTTCACTATCAAACACACTAACCCGTGCGCAAATCATGCTATTGTACGGGATGCGCAGGGTGTCAACTCACAAAGGCAGAGCAGTAAGACTTATTTAAAAACAAACAAAAATAAAATAAATAAATAGGAACAGGCAAGATGAAGCAGGTCCATCATAATCACCCAGAACTGAAACTAATATTCAAACCGATTTATCCCGGGCAGGGCCGGGGACCTCAGCTAGTATTAGTATATTCCACAACACTCAATAATGTCGTAGAGGTAGATGTTTACGCCAGATTTGGCCTTGAGTGATGTAATCTGATGACGTATTGGTACGTGCTTGGTTAGTTTGTGTGTTTCGGGCGAGGGCAAACGTTAGATTAATTTCGGGAGCTTTCTATAGAATATCTATATATAGACCCATGTAAGTGGTTGGTCGGTGAGTAGGTGAGTTTCCAGCACTTGTGCGTTTCCTCGTGTGGCATAGGATATTTAGTTGTTAGGTGTTCTCTGATGCCTTCCTAATATTTTATTGTTCAGTATACAGTTATTAAACTTTAGTATTATTTAATTGGTCGTCGAATTTCGTGTTTACTTTTTCTACAGCTGTAATAGTTTCGTTTTCTAAAGGGTTGTAGTTAGATCAACTACATCCCCCCTACTATAACGTGCTACACTCAACCTCAGCTGTTACACCGACGACGCAGGAATGAATTACTTGTGAATATTTTATATCTCAACATTAATTTATTAATATTTTATATTGGCCTTGAAAGTGTGTGAACTTTTAAGAATCTTTAATGTTATAATTTTAACACGATAAATAACATACCCATTTCATTAAAATGTCGTGGCTACTTGGATCTATATAAGTATAAACAAATCCCACAGGTTTGATATACAAAAGACAGACTTTATATTATTATTATATTTTTCACCGTCTTCTAGTACGATATTGACGTAGTTCCACACGTCGGCTATAGCTTTTGTTTTATAATTATTTGGCGATATTTGCGTTCGGAGACATCTCGACTCAAAGGTGTCCTAATGTACAGACAAAAATGTTCATTTTAGTCTCAAGTAAAGTGGATATTTCAGTCCCTAGCAGAGGGGACATTTAATTTCCAATGAAGTGGACTAGAACTCAAATGAATTAATAAAGATAGCAACGCTAATGGAAGTTCTAAGCTTGAATAATAAAGTAGAGACATTTATTTTAAGGAAAAGGAGGGCAAACCGCTGGACCACAACCACTGCTTTTGGCTAGGGCTAGTCCATAAGATGTCTGGAAAGGGGAGGGTGGGGGTGAGAAGGGGGATCATGAAAAGCGTACGTGGAGGAGACGGGGGAGGGGGCCCTATAGAGCGTATACATTGTAGCGTCCTAGTCCTACGGGCTAACAATGTTGACCGCAGCCCTCGGCGACCCCTCGTGTGCTAGTTTTATTTCTCTATGTCTCGCTGTGTGACGTAATTGTTTATTGTAGGCCTATCGAGAATATACGATATCATTCATGTTGGAGTAATTACGCTAGGTTGGCCTTGGAATGACGCAATTCTGTGACGTGTCTAAGTGCGATTAGGTGGCCTTCATGAATCCCGTAGTTTCTGGATTTCCCGTTCGTGAACGCTCTATTTGGATGGGTATATAGGGGACGGCAAGCGAGTGAGTGTGTGTGCAAGAGTCAGTTATTTCGCGTGTGGGCAAGATCCAGTCACTCTGTGCGTGGAAGACCAATTCTAGGTTTTTGCAGAATCTATATACCTGCATGCCTCCCTGTAAAGTGTAAGTAGGAGTTGTGAGATATCCAGCGTTCCTCGACAGTTATTAAAAGTTAATGTTAATCGTTCATCGGATCCTGTTTTCATTAATATTTCTACAACAGTTTGAGATAGTTTCGTTTTTAAAGGGTAGCAGTTCAGATCACCTGACTCTCCCTATCATAACCTGCTGAAATTTACATCACCTGTTACATACATGTTTCAATAAAGGTAATGAACTGACAAGTCTAATGTTGTGTATAATGCTTTTTAACGAGATAAAAACTAGAATTATATATACTTAAAACAAAAACAAAAAATGAAATAGAGGCCATGAGACAGTCAGAAAGTCCACGCAAAATGCCATTGAAATTTCACAATACAAGGCCTCATCACGGACATCCAATATTTTAATGGTTGCGTACTCGCACAAAGGGTGGGGGTGGGGCTTGAAATCAAGCGTTTGAAAAGCGTAAAGGGAAGAGCGGGGCCCATGTATTTTATAGGTGGCCCATTGAAATTAGCTCGCACTAGCCGATTTTACTCGGCCGACTGATTGAATGGTTACGACACGACACTGAGTTTCAAAGATCTCCAACTAGTTGGCTTTTGTGAGAGGTCTCATTGAAATTAAATGTCGTGACGACAACCAATCGGTCGATGAAAATCGGATGCTGCGAGCCGAGCCTTTAGGAAGAGTGTAAATAACTGTGAATCTCCTTCTTTCGATAGAGATCAAACATTATGACCCTGATGAGAGGTGTCTATGTTCTGGGTGTTCCACCGAATATTGAGTACTGCCTGCCGTTCTCTTGTCAGTGATATCATTGCCAATGGCATCTGGCAGCGCAAGACTGGTTGATCCAGCCATGAGGTCATCGCTGTGGAGACTTGGCCAGCGTGCACCAATCAACTACAATGACTATCATTTAAACTGTGAAGGACCTTTGGTATGGGCTATTACAGATGCATAGTATACTCAGGGCCGGATTTAGATAAAGAGAGGCCCTAAGCTATTTTAGCTGTGAGGCCCCTCCCAGCCCTCCACCTTCACCCCTAGAGTAAGATGGAAGTGTTTTAAATAATTTGAGTAACGCAAATGACGATGATAGATGCTTAAAATTCCGCACTTCTCAATTCCTTCCCGAAAGGGTGTAAGCTAGGGAAACTAAAAAGATTTGTTCAGAAACTACAGTGCATCTTAATGTCATGTATTAGAAAAGGCCACAAGTGACACAAAATAATGTGCCGGTTGGCCTGAGGCGGCCACCTCCTCCTCCCATCTCCCCTCCCCTACATTTTGAGGCCCTGGGCTTCAGCCAATCTAGCTCAATGGTAAAATCCAGCACTGATTATATTCTTGCTCTCCATATCTATTTTGGGCTTTGCTACATTGCGTCTTATTTCCAATGGGAGAAATCAACATCGATTTTCTCGAAAACAATCCTGTTGAAATTGTTTCCAATTTTGCATAGACTTATATTTGACACTAAACATTAATGCAACTGATTTTTTTTTAAATTTGTAAACTGTAGCCTGATTTTGCTTTTGCTTCTTTGCACTTTGTAACAACAAAGAAAAAAACGACCAAATTATTAAAAATAAACAATTAAACAAACGAAGAAAAATTTTTGCAGTGCTGAATTGTGTCAAACACTAATGGGTCTTGTCGACAGCATCCGCTCCGCTCCGCTACTTTTACGGAAAATGACGTATGAAAAAAGTAAAACACTCTTTGCCTCTTATATTTCTCCACGGCATCCGTTCCGCTCCGCTCCTCACCGCTAGAGAGGCAAAGAGGGTTTTTCATACGTCATTTTCCGTAAAAATAACGGAGTGGATGCACTGGACAAGACCATTAAAAAAAACCAAATTGTCAGTGTAATTATGTGTGCTTTCGTGCTTGGAGTAATGTTATTGCTCGCTGAGTATTCGACAATCGCTTTCAAGGCAAGCATTAATAATAATAATAATAATAATAATAATGAGTAGCATTTATATAGCGCATATCCATTTTTAAAATGCTCTATGCGCTTTACAGAGGCAACATTTCAACCACAGACCAGAATGGAGCATACAGACAGATCACATTTCATTCTGAGCCCAACTGAAAAAAAAAATAAATGTTTGTTTGGTTGTTTGTACAAAGACGTTTATTCTTTTAACAGGTTCAATACCGATTAAGCTCTGGTCTGTGTGGTCTCTGTGGAGATCCGTACTATGGCGCCAGAAACAATGAAGGCGGCGGGCTGTACGCTACAGGTCTGATCTCTCGTCACTACACACAAGGGACTGACGTCACCATGATAGTAGACATGTCAGAACCCAAAGGAGGCTTTATTGAAATAAAAATATGCCCGCTAAATGACCCCGGGATTATTGCCACTCAGCATTGCTTTGACAAGTTTCCGTTACAGGTAATTGAAATAGTAATGGTAAACTTTGATAACATTAACATTGAACTTTCATACAGAAATAGACTTAAGTACGAGACATCGCTGATGTTGTGAGACATGAGAATTATGATAATTTTGCATGAGATATCTCATGAACTTTCAGCTACCATCCAAGTTCTCTCTCTCTTTCTTTCTTCATCTCTGTCTCATTCGTTCTCTCTCTCTCTCTCTCTCTCTCTCTCTCTCTCTCTCTCTTTCTCTCTCTCTCTCTCTCTCTCTCTCTCTCTGTCTTTCTCTCTCTCTCTCTCTCTCTCTCGCTCCCTCTATCTCTGCCTGTCTGTCTAACTGTAAGTCTGTCTGACTGTCTTCTCTCCCTTTCTTCTTCTCTCTCTCTCTCTCTCTCTATCTTCTCTCTCCTCATGTTGCCATGTGTTTGCTGATATTTGGAATTACTGCACCAGTGATCTTACTCACTGCGATTGCCTGAATCTTGCCATGTATCTGTTATTGGCTTTCATCCTAGGATTAACTTCATTTAGTCAGATGAATCAGTGGCAGAACTATTGGGGGACTAGGCTAGTCCCCCCTGACCACATTCTTCAAAAGTGACGCCTTTTCAGAATTGTTAAAAATCATTTTCAGTCATGTGTCGACTTTCCATACAAAATGACAATGATGTACCTCCTCTAAAACAGCATCTCGCAAGTCTTTTTATTTTCAGTTCCAAGTAACAATGGTTGCTTACTTATAACTGTATGCATCGTTTCCTTATGGTTTGACTTTTAAGCACAAAGTAGAAAAGCAAAACAAACCACAAAAACACAGCCATAAACACTTTATTTTTAAACTTTACCATAGAATTAACACAAATTTGTAGGTTTCTTTTCATCCATTGTCTTGTCTGTCTTGTCACTGTAATCGTTTTTTATTTTTCACTGTCTTTTGTTTGTCTGTTTTTAGTGATCAAATTGCCATTCTTACATACACTACCTTTTGCTAAATAGGCTTTTATTTGGGTCCTACTAATTGCCGTCTGGAGCCGTCCGAAGGCCGTTCGGAGCCGTCCGGAGGCCGTCTGGAAAGCAGCACTCATATGGACTCTTACTAATTGCCATCCGGGACCTGTAGTCCCGGAGTTCCGTACTCGAGCGCCAAAGACCAGAAACTAACTAAACACAACTACCCCAGCCCCTTTTCGCCTGATTAGTCAATCTGACTACCGCCCATTGATACAAACTGACTAGACCCTCACGCCCCCAGGTCCATCTGACCATTCCATGTGTTGTGAGTTTAAATTGATAACAGTGGCGCTCGAGTAAGGTACTCCTCCCAAATAATCAAAAAATAAGTCTCAGGACGGCTCCAGACGGCCTCCGGACGGCTCCAGACGGCCTTCGGGCGGCTCTGGACGGACGGCTCCAGACGGCCTCTGGACGGCTCCAGACGGCAATTAGTAGGTCCGTTTTATTTGCATAGTCTGTCATTTTTGGCTGTTATTACTTGCAAGTACGGTCCCGAGACGTTTGCTTTAGAGGCGCGTGCGTACACGTAACTATCTCTGACCCCGTCATTATCCTCAACTGTAAATCTTATCGAATCCCTAACCATGCTCACTACCCTTTCAACCAGAAAACAGGAGGAAAACAAAAAGAAAATCTGAAAGAGTGATTGATTAAGGCTGTTGTTAGGAGTATTTTGGGAGAACTCTAGCTCTTGAGTCACAAAAAGATTTAAAAATACATACCTCAAGCGCAGGATACTTGGGGGACGTACTTGTAACAACATTTTTCATTTTATGTACAATTTCTGTAATGAATAAAAACTGTAGAAAGAATATTAAATTATTTGATACGTGTCCTAGTTCTTTTTTTTCTTTTTTTATGTATTCCCTACCCCTTCCCAATCTTTAGAACCTTGCTCCATTCCTGAATGGAACTAATAATGATTACGGACACTAAATTTATCCCATTTGTCACCAATCTCACGCTGACGTAAAACTTGAGCTGGTGCAACTAGAAATCCATTAGAACAGAGTTGAATGAATGTGAAAGTGAACGGGTGGGAGAATTTGGTGTGGGGATTTTTGTATTTGTATTTGCCGTTATTTCTGTTTTCTGTGAGATGAACAACGATGATGTATTTTTCACCACGTCAAAGTTTTGTGTTTGCTTACATTCAAGAGACTTCGCTTACACCGACATCGTGGGTCTTTGATCTTTTCAGACAAATGGAAGTCCCGGCACTCACTATCCTGTCCCTTCCTGGCTCAGTGCTGGGCGTTACACGTTAAGGGTCAGGTTACCAAAGAATATTACATGTTCCCACTGCGTTCTTCAGTGGCATTACCAAACAGGTATCTCTATTTATTTCAGAACTTCTTTTCCCGTGCAGCATGATGACAGACAGACAGGCGGACAGACATAGATAGATGGATAGATAGCTAGATAGACAGACAGACAGACAGACACAAACACACACACACATACACACAGTCACACATACACAAATACACACACACACACACACACACACAGTGAAAGAAAAGACAAGAGATGGATTCGATTAGAAACAAATTATCAGTAAAAAAAAAATGGTTATGATCTTGCAATGCGAATACGCATAAACGATTCTTGTTCTACTGTTGTCTTTCACTCATTCTCCCTATCTCCCTGCTTTCCTCTAGTCTTTCACTCATTCTCCCTATCTCCCTGCTTTCCTCTAGTCTTTCACTCATTCTCCCTATCTCCCTGCTTTCCTCTAGTCTTTCACTCATTCTCCCTATCTCCCTGCTTTCCTCTAGTCTTTCACTCATTCTCCCTATCTCCCTGCTTTCCTCTAGTCTTTCACTCATTCTCCCTATCTCCCTGCTTTCCTCTAGTCTTTCACTCATTCTCCCTATCTCCCTGCTTTCCTCTAGTCTTTCACTCATTCTCCCTATCTCCCTGCTTTCCTCTAGTCTTTCACTCATTCTCCCTATCTCCCTGCTTTCCTCTAGTCTTTCACTCATTCTCCCTATCTCCCTGATTTCCTCTAGTCTTTCACTCATTCTCCCTCCCTGCTTTCCTCTAGTCTTTCACTCACACTGTCATGCATCACATGTCCCCATTGTTCATTGTTGTGTAGTTATTCTTCACCTCTCTGATATTTGTCAGACCAGCTGCCACTCATACTAGTTTATTCATACCGCTGTGTCGTTCATTTTCTCCCATAGATCTCATTCTCAGTTATTTTTCTTTTCCACAAATACAGGATAGAATGATATATAAATTACCGAAAATAGAGAGAGAGATGACATTTTCTGTTCATACTATTAAATAAAAATTATGGCATGGGGAGGGGGGGGGGATTTCTCTAACCCCTCCTTTGCCACAGCATGTCTTCTTCCTTCCAGCGTTTTGTTCCCACGAAGTAGAATCACAATTCCTCCCTGTGTATTATAACAATAATAATAGATATTGATGTAAGAGTTTTCTTACCTTTTTTAACTATTTTTTTCGTTGTTTCTTGAATTCCCGCTGGCCTGTTCTCTTTCTCTTCACTTTATTAAATATAATCATTATATATATTTTTTTAAAATTCTTTCTTTCAGATGCTCCTCACTAACACGCAGAGTTGAAATACCTTCACTTTGTTATATTGCAATAACTGTAACTTGCACAATAACCTTTTAGTGGGTACACTCGCACCTCGCCCCGCCGGTGATCTCGAGCGCTGTTTTGCCATATATTGTAATGGCCGCTGAACCCCCCACTAGCAACGCCACTGCAACTACATGCCGTGCGCAGTATAGATAAAAGTAGCATGTCTCTGGATAAGACAAAATTGCTGAAATTGAGAAAACTTGACATTGAAGTTATGACGTCACCTTTCATTTACTGTAATTACCATCGTGCAAAGACACCGTATGGTAAGAGATTTTGCTGGCGGAAAGGTCTAATTAGTGAAATGATTGGGCCAGTGATGTGTCCTGTAGGCTTGATCAATAATTTGGCTTATTCGTATCTTATATAAATTAGCTGAATAGCCCAGCCTTTGCCTTGGCTTATAAACTTAAGATTTCCTCGGCATCTAGATTCGCATTATTGTATACCCCGTGACAGTTTCAGGCTGCATGTCAAAGTGCCGCCAAACATGACAGCCGGGAGAAGATTTCTGACAAAATACGGACGGGAAAAGCCGCAGGAACGTCAGACTACAAAGCGGGACGTAAAAAACGTAGAGCGCAATTTTCAAAATTGTCCTCGCTGAGCACAATACATAGATCCTCGGTCATACGTCACAAACTTATTTTAAGAAGCTGAAAATCTCCCAGTGTATGTTTTACAGCTCGCTCTTCATTATTTAAATGTTTCCACTGGTAAGTCACGAATATCGCAGGTTACAGGATTGTCGTTTTATATTTATCACAGATTATCATTATTATTATTATTATTCCTCGGTTTCCCGCTCGAATACAATCTGGGAACACTGAGAAACAAACCATGTTTTATTCCGATTGTATTGATGTCTTTGTTTTCGCATCGTGATCCGATCCAAATTGAAAATTGAAATTAATAGATTAAAAGTTATCCATATCACCCCCCCCCCCCCCCGGCCAGAATTTATTATTCATTATTAAATATATATTGTTATTAAATAATATTCAAATATTATTTGAGTTGTGTGTTGTGTGAACTGATGTGAGTTGTGAACTGCTGTGAGTTGTGAACTGCTGTGAATTGTGAACTGTTGTGAGTTGTGAACTGCTGTGAGTTGTGAACTGCTGTGAGTTGTGAACTGTTGCGAGTTGTGAACTGCGCCTAACAGGCTGCGTTACAATTTGCTCTGAGATAGAGAGAGAGAGTGAGCGAGACAGGGAGAGAGAAAGAAGCAGTGCAGTGTGTTGAGCGCTTCGCCGGCAGCTCCATTCTGCTCTGTGGTTGACATGTTGTTTCTGTAAAGCGCATAGAGCATTTTAAATGGATATGCGCTATATAAATGCTATACATTATTATTATTATAAATTTTATGTTTAGCGGCAGTCTCGTTGAGGAAAATGTCGGACCACCTTCTTTTGTTCAAATCAGTTGTGGCTCAATATCAACCAAAGTATTAAAAATAAAGTGAACATCGAGACCTTTTGAAATATACGCACACCTTTAAATCTTTCTATGTTTAATCTGATAGTTTGTAGAATGCAGGGGTCAAAAGCCTTGCCTGATTGCATGGACGGCCTTACGTCCTTTACAATATGATAATGGGACAATGGCTGTGGTCTGTGGTCTGATTCGCTGTTCAATAAATAAATAAATACTGGTCCCTGGATCTTCTCTCAAACCTATTTTAGTTCCTACAAAATTTGATACAACACTCACGATAAATATAGAGTAAAGACAGAACAATAACGATATAAGCAATGAATTGTTTACATCAGTTTGATTATCTATGAAGGCCACGATAGTTATAGTCGTGAAAACATGAGATGGAAACTGAATCAATGGGTGAGAAAACTAACTAACTAACTAACCAACCAACCAACCAACCAACCAACCAACCAACCAACCAACCAACCAACCAACCAACCAACCAACCAACCAACCAACCAACCAACCAACCAACCAACCAACCAACCAATCAACCAACCAACCAACCAACCAACCAACCAACCCATAACCCATAACCCATAACCCATAACCCATAACCCATAACCCATAACCCCCATAACCCATAACCCATAACCCCCCATAACCCATAACCCATAACCCCCCATAACCCATAACCCATAACCCCCCATAACCCATAACCCATAACCCCCCATAACCCATAACCCATAACCCCCCATAACCCCCCATAACCCCCCATAACCCCCCATAACCCATAACCCATAACCCATAATGGTTACTAACCAAAACTAATTAATTTACTAACCAAAACTAATTAATTTACTAACCAAAACTAATTAATTTACTAACCAAAACTAATTAATTTACTAACCAAAACTAATTAATTTACTAACCAAAACTAATTAATTTACTAACCAAAACTAATTAATTTACTAACTAAAACTAATTAATTTACTAACCAAATCTTCTGTATAATCTATATTAAAAAACAGCAAGGAAAAAAAATTCACTGCTGCGAGGAAGAAATGCTCAGACCTGAAAAAATTACGTGTGAAAGATAGTTCTTTTTGCTACTATGTCTATTCCTTTGACATGAAAGCGAAGTATCGTAATTTTGTAATAAATGAAAATTGGCCTAAAAATATCGAATAATGCTTTCCCCTCAACAATGATGGCCTCCCTCCTGCCTTTGTTTTGTTTCGACTTTAAACTTCCGGTTGCGTTTCAAAGTTTAAAGGCATGAATTTCTGTGCCGTCTGCCTTATGCACGGGCCATGCGGGTGTTACTGTGCCAGTTGTGAGTTGTTGCCTACTTAGATCTACATAATCTGTGTGCTGATTGTGCGTGTTGTCTTCCCGTTCTTTGAACGGGTCCTTACACTAGTAAAAAATAAAATTCACTTTCAACAATCCCTACCGCCACTCACACAGCTCGGAATTGCTTGGCATTTTCAAAATGCCTTCCTGCCGACCTGCAGAAGTGTTTAGTTTTTTTTTTAATTAAGATCTGGTGGTTTGAAATGGTAGGGGAAGTATTTTCTGAGTTTGCATTGTTTCGCTGATTTCGCATCCGGTTGTCCTTTTCACGTACTCACGACGTCATCACTTCCTGCTGGTGTGTTCACTATTAAACAAAATGCTCAGTGAGTAGTTCATTGTCATTGCATTCCAGGCTTCGTCTCGAATGCTGACGTGGTGTGAGGGACATTCGAACGCGCAACGAGAGTGCAGCAGCAGCAGTGTGACTCATCTAAAAACAAATAAACAAACGACAACAACAAAATAAATGCAAAATCTAGGGACAGTGAAGGAAATGCTTTCAAATCATTCAGAACTGAAACAAATGAACAGATTTGTCCAGGGCAAAGTTGCTTATCTCTGCAATTAAATCAATCAATCAATCAATCAATCAAGAGGGTGGGAATACAGAAAACATGGGATAACGGATATGCGGAGATGGCAAAAAATGGCTAACTAGTGCGAAAAACAAATAGTTGACATTTTCGCACGGCGTCTCTGTCGCTGTTTCCACGACCAAATCCCTTAAGTAGTAAAAAAAAGAAAAAGTGTTTCCATGTGTAAGTAATGGCGTTTGTGTACACAGGAAAACATTCATTCTATTTCACTACCTGATGTGTTTCTGACGTTTTTGTCGCCGTGTCCGTGTCCGTACACATGAATTCGCAGTTTTAGATGACATTGAAAAATTCCGCGTCTGTCTGTTCCTGTTGAGGGAAGGTCAATTTGCTCCCAGACGGATGCTCTCTGCCCTCTGACCCTAGAAATCCGGGCCTTTTGTAAACCAACAATAAAGGCGGAGGAAATCCACATTTGACTATAAACTGTCCTGTGATTGTGTTAGTTTATGTCAAGATGTCTTTGTTTGAAACTTTTTGTCCTTAATGTTTTTTACATGAACTTTATTAAAGGAAATGTTGCCATCTGACCTTTGATATTTGTGTTTGTATTTGTATTTGTATTTGTATACTAGATTAATCCCATTTGGGAAATTTGTATTTGTGTCATTGCACCCAGTTACAGCTGGAGCAGGCACCTCGTCGCCACAGTGCAGTGCTGATTGGCGTTTTTTGTGGGGAGGGGGTGGGAGATGAGGGGGAAAGGGAGGGGGCGGGAGTGGATGAATTTTTATTTTCTTAACGTAAAATAGCCATAACAATAGTTTCATTGTTTCCTAATGTGGATCAATAGAAGACAAGCACACCCACACCCGACATTACATTGACAATGAAACGATGCTCAACCCATTGACCTTTTTGAGACATGTTTATATTCTTGTACATTGTGCATAATCGTATAACACGTTTGGAGTACAGGACCTACTAGCGAAGTGACCTTTAGACAAGATGTATGATCTTACAGCTCAATCTTCACAAACCTTCCGCTATCTAGGGACAGCCGAGGTAGAGACACTAAACCTGCGGGACCTGACCTGCTCCACACACTCAACAGTTGTAGGATTCTGGATGAATATGCTTGTATCATTCTTAGTTGACAGGTAACTGTCCTACTTTAGGGAAGGTCAAGGTCACAGGGCATAACTTTACGCCGAAAGGAATCCTCACAAATAGTTAATTTATGCTGATAATAATTATGTAGGGACATCCACAAAATTCAACAGGTTATAGATAGAAAAGTGCAGTCGTGGGCAACCAAGATTTTTTTGTAATGAACCCACACTAAATTTACATTTCTTTGATCATCTAAAATCAGTTTTGCCCAGTTCAAACTTTCAGAAAGAGACAATCGACGTCACAAGGGACTCTGAAGGTTATAAAAAAACAAAAACAAATTCAAACGATCACGGAAATGCCAAACAAATGAACCCCACTGAAGTAAACAAGCTAATCCCTAATTAACGATGGCCACAACTGACAACTTTCATAACATTAACATTATACATGAGATCACTGAGGCTTTACATTACATTAGTAAAGGCAACAAAGATCTCCTTGAGCAAATTGCTCATCGACGAATCCCAACTAAATAGGCGAGGCTTGACATCATTTTAGCTTTATGACCACACCTAGACACATCAGTGAAGCAAAACGTCCATTCACGCTTTTTTGGTAAGAACAAAAGGAAATGCATGGTCATACGAGCATCTACAGCCGTTGTGCCCAGACAATAAACTAAAGACGCTATTTAAAAGATGATACA
This sequence comes from Onchidella celtica, assembly GCA_963931925.1. Lineage (NCBI taxonomy): Eukaryota > Metazoa > Mollusca > Gastropoda > Systellommatophora > Onchidiidae > Onchidella > Onchidella celtica. Next base: position 797,982 of record OZ007583.1, on the reverse strand, counting down.
AGAAACGTTTAAAACACAACAAGAACAGCAACAGCAACAATTACGACTGGTTTTCCATGTATAAAAAGTCACGAGATCACAACTACAAGTTGGTGACACCCAGCAGTGACAGAGTTTCTACTTGATCATCAGCTAGCTGAAGTACAGAAAGGTCCTATCTGAGACATTCTCCAGTTTTTTCTACTAAGATGAACAGTTTTTATCTCGCTTGCATTGTGGGATTCTCCCTCTCCGTCACAGGTAAGTTTAAAGATGGACAAAGTTGAGGTTTTAAACACTGAAATAAAAGTAATCGTGAACAAATGTGTACACGTGTGGTGTATCAATTTACAAGATCCAGTTTTTTTCACGTACCTTTCAAAATTCAATGGTTACTTTCGTAAAATGGTCAACGTGACATCTCCAGGCTATACTCCTTTTAACATACTTTTGTTGAAATCGGTGGACATGTAGAATGGAGATTCAATTGCAATGATAAGACACTCAGAGGTGGGAGAAGCATGTTATATTAATAATTCTATTGTACTATCAAATGTTCAGTTTAAACATTCTCTGTTGTAAATGTCCACAATGTTCCACAATTTTTGAGAAGCCATAAGTCATGAAAGAACAGTCTTTCCATTCTGTCCTCTGTGTCCTTTAGTTCTCTTTATTGTCCATGTGTTGAAATTCTCAACAATTTCTGTTCTTTATTCCTCTGGTGTTGTTAAGGTCATCATCATACCTGATGGACGAACTATTATTATTATTATTACTACTATCAAATGTTCAGTTTAAACATTCTCTGTTGTAAATATCCACAATGTTCCATTGCTAAACATTGGGAGAAACGCAAGTTTTATGATGTTAAATGAAATAACTCAATCCTCCTATCTCCAACTACTGTCGAATGGTCGTAAATCATTATAACACGTGAAAACAAAGATTTCGGGTTTGAGGATTCCAGATGATAATTTTTGGTCGTTGATGTCTGATGTTGACTGGTGTGGATAGTTTCTAGGTCTCTTGGCATTCATGCTCGTGTATAATTCTCAGATTCTCAGGGGGGGGGGGGCGGCGCACTTGCATAATTCTTCTGGCTCACCTCCAGATTTTTTCGCTTGAGTGTTCTTTGGCCTTTCTTACAACTCTCTTACAGTGGCGTCTTGCTAGTCCTCATTAAAACTTGATGTCGTCTCCCTCCAGCTTGGATTTTAACCGTTTCTGTTAAAGTTTCTTTTTTTCTTCCCCTCTCTCTCTCTCTCTCTCTCTCTCTCTCTTTCTCTCTCTGGTTGTTTCCTTGACTGTTTCATTCCAGTCTTTCCCCATTTTCTTGGTTCCGCAGCATTTTTGAGAATCTCCTATGTTTCCTGTGTGGAGAGATCTATAGGCTCGACTTGTGCCAGTCCCTTTATGATGTATCTTTTGACTTCTGCGTTCACTTCCTCCTGGTCAAGTTTTTATTTACCTGGTCCGGCATCCGGTGTCTGTTCCTTGGAGGTTTTCATGTTGGGTATTTTCTCCATGTTATCATTACTGGGCGATGGTCAGTGTCCAGCGTGACAATTGGAATTGCCCCAGCTATAATGCTCTTCCTTCTTTGAAACATTATTGCTGTTATATTCTATACTTGCCTACTGTTCACACGTCACGAAATTGCACACTTACATTCTTAGATCTATTTACACAATTTTGCCCCCACTCTTTGTCCATACATTTAAAACTGTCTTTTATGTAAATTTTCAAATATTTACATATTACAATTAAATGATTCTGCATTTATGGTGGAAAAAAAATTGCTGAAAAAGAAGAGTCAGACGCTCACCAGGCTGCGTCAAGATCTGTCCAGGACCTGTGAGAATCTATTGTGTGTGTGTGTGTGTGTGTGTGTGTGTCTGTGTGTGGATTATTTGGAACAACTGAGAAAACAGCCATTTTTCTCACAACCACTACATTGTCTCCCTTGGTATATGGTTGACAACACAACAATTTTAATAGAGTTGGTCTCTTTTTTTTTATTGAAATGTTCAGACATGAAAGACAAAATGGGGAATTGGCTGAGAAATACCAGGATATAAAACCACTATTTTTTTGTTTGTTCAGAATGAATGATTTTCACTGGCCCGTGTCACTTTAATGCCTAAATGAGTTATTTATTTGACAGAGTCGATATATCATTTATCAATTTGAGCAGTAGAGACACAGATTGAAACTCGAAATAATAAAAAAATATTTCAAACATGTCCATGATGTGTGTCAATGTTGGACAGTGGGAGCTCAGGACCGATGTGCAGGACAACTGATTGGCCGCTGGAATCCTCACGCCATCAGCTGTCACAGCTTTACCTACTGCTTCAATGAAACTGAATTGACTGTGGCCTGCGAGAATGGACAAGTCTTTGAGAGAAACAGCCTGGTATGCAAGAAGTATGTATTCATTTTTTTTGGTATTTTTTTTTAGTGTGACTTTAGCATAATTTGTGTCATTTCTTCCATTTGTTTCATTCCCACCTGCTAGTGCATATTTTCACATCTATTTTGTTTGACAGGGATGAAAATCTAATCACGGAATTTTATATTTAGTCGGGTATTTCCCATAATATTCTTGTATGTGCATAAATCTCTTTCCGAGACAACGAGGATTGAAGTTTGCTGGGCAAAAGGGCAAAGAGGCACAAAACATGACGTCACAAAACATATCTCGAAACGTTTCTATCTATCTGTCTGTCTGTCTGTCTGTCTGTCTGTCTGTCTGTCTGTCTGTCTGCCTGCCTGCCTGCCAGCCTGCCTGCCTGCCTGCCTGCCTGCCTGCATGTCTGTCTGTCTGTCTGTCTGTCTGTCTCTGTCTGTCTACCTACCTACCTACCTACCTACCTACCTACCTACCTACCTACCTACCTACCTACCTACCTACCTACCTACCTACCTGTCTGTCTGTCTGTCTGTCTACCTACCTACCTACCTACCTACCTACCTACCTACCTACCTACCTACCTGTCTGTCTGTCTGTCTGTCTATCTATCTATCTATCTATCTACCTACCTACCTACCTACCTACCTACCTACCTACCTACCTACCTATCTATCTATCTATCTATCTATCTATCTATCTATTTATCTACCTACCTACCTATCTATCTATCTATCTATCTATCTATCTATCTATCTATCTATCTATCTATCTATCTATCTATCTATCTATCTATCTATCTATCTATCTATCTATCTATCTATCTATCTATCGGTCTGTCTGTCTATCTATCTATCTATCTATTTATCTATCGGTTTCCATCGTAGAGAAGTGCGGCCAGATATAACAGTGATTGACAGAAAAAGAAAATAATAAATGCGCCAGTCTTAGTTATTGTCCACTTTTACCATCTATTTATGGATAAAATAAGCCAAGAGCCAGCAGTTATGTTCAGTCATGTAACGGATTAATATTTACAATGCCATTCTATTGTTTCCTATATGGGTATCGTGTGTGAAATACTGTAGCGACTAATTGGAAATAAAGAATTATATCTATCTATCTATCTATCTATCTATCTATCTATCTATCTATCTATCTATCTATCTATCTATCTATCTATCTATCTATCTATCTATCTATCTATCTATCTATCTATCTATCTATCTATCTATCTATCTATCTATCTATCTATCTATCTATCTATCTATCTATCTATCTATCTATCTATCTATCTATCTATCTATCTATCTATCCTACAGTTCCGCAGATGCTAACACAGCCTGTGGAACCATCCCTGACTGCGCAGGCAAACCTGACGGATATAGTGGCGACACAATCCCCAACTGTCAAACCTTTCACCTCTGCAAGGGCGGTACTTATATTGTCAACAGCAGACAGTACTGCCCAGCTAGTAAGAGATTCGATTACTTTTCATTGTACATTCTTTGTAGCTTGACACAAAACTGCTGTACTGTTGACAGAGGGACAGCATCTAGAGTAGAAAGACGGTCTAATCTTTGGTCAAGCCTGCCGGACAAACCGATGACCTGATGATTACAACCTTCCATAAAATCTCCAACGATTCGGTGTAGTGCGTGCTGATCAGTATAGAAACAGAAACATACCAGAATAACTTACGTGTAAGGTTAGAAAAGGGCGGACCGCGGAGGGGTTAGGAGTTGCACACGGAAGAACTTTCACTTCATCTCTGACGTGTCACTAAAAAGGTGCAGAGAATGTCTTTTTTTTTTCCTATTATAATGATAGTATCAATTCCTTATCCTATCATATTACAAATTGATCAAACTTGGGCAGCTAAAATCTTTATTTTCTTTCCTTTCTTCACAGTCGTTGGATGTTATTAACGATGTTGTACATGACTGTCAATAATGCAGTTGTGTAGCCATCAGGCAGACAGTAAAGGCCAGTTTACACTAGTAGGTTTTAGGAATAGATACAAGGAATGGGGGACTGTGTGGGGAGAACTCTCTTGGCTTTCCGACTTTTGTTTTCCGATTTCCCCCTTCGAAACATGACCAAAGCAAACGATGCGCATCATTTCTCGTTCAGAAAACAGACCAGTGTAAACAAACAACGTTTCGAAGGGGGAAATCGGAAAACCAAAGACGGAAAGCCAGGAGAGTTCTTCCCACACAGTCCCCCATTCCTTTTTTCTATTCCTAAAACCTACCAGTGTAAACTGGCCTTAAGACTCCACGCTGACCATGGCCGGCTGCTCTGCACTTGCCTGGTTGTATAGTACAAGTTTGAAGGCCTCCCGGCCCTCCGCTCGGACCCCCCTCCCCCCCCCAACCACTGCCCTGCCCTACACCCTCAACCCTGTCTACATCTGTATCGGCAAACTGAAATAAGTGTTCACGTCATGGGTCATGTGCTCGTGTAAAAAAAGGGATCGGAGGCGAGCAGTCAGCGACACCAAGCAAACTAAGCAAAATTGACAACAAAATCAATAAAAAAAAAGTCCAAACTTCGGTGCCTCCTCTACGGTATTTGAAAAATCCATGCAAAATTTGGTTATTGTAGATGTCCGAATGAACAAAGCGATTTGAATTCAAAGGTGGAGGATTCGTGAATTATATACAGATATAGATAGATAAGAGATGTTAACTCAGACACAATGCATTAAATGCTAGTTTCAGCATAATAAAATTCTGTTGCCAAATATGATTGATGTTTTAGGAAGACAAAATTTATGGTTGTGTTGTGTATTTTCGCCACGCATGGACAATTTGAATAGTTTTTTGTAGCTGTTTTGCCTCTCCTGTCAACTTTGCTGACCAGTTTCCCAGGTTTTATCATGCAAGCTGCGACATAAAATTGTTTTTAAGTCAAATATTTTAAGCTTTAAGTTTTGTTTCCACCGTTTATTTTCATCTGTGAGCCAGACAAATGGTGAATTTGTAATGAACAAATGCAAGGATTTGAAAAGAATTTTGTAATTTTCACTGTAAATATCATGCTAGCTTAATAAGTGAAGGATATATATATATATATATATATATAGAGAGAGAGAGAGAGAGAAATATAATATGTCTTACTATTTTTGTGTGGCCACCCAAGATCCTGTTTTAGCTAGTATGATTGTAAGTTTGTCTGTGGTGACGTTTGATCCAGTCACTACAAAACTGTTCTGTAAGTTCCGGCCTCAACCGGTCTAAATCCAGCTCTCAGGTCCCCGGCAAATTGAACCCACACAAAAAGCTCGAGAACTTTTGATCCCAGCAAAAAAAAATGGCGACCTCAGTTCTTGTTTGCTCCAACTTTACGTTTTGCACAAATGAGAAATTCCACGTTAAACGTTTGCGGCTTTGGTATAAGGTAAGAAGTTGGAATAAATCGGAACTGTGAAACGGTTTTCTCAGAAAATGGAGACAGAATAATTAAGATCTAAGGTCGCCAGATGTCAAAAAGTCAATTTGACCTAGTTTAGTGTAGGCAGTCTTTGTTCTGTATCATGGTTGATTAAATTGTCTTCACTGAGTGCACCTTTAGAATAACAACGATTGTGACGTCACTCTCACATTAAGCTCAACTATGACTTGCAACAAATCTGTTGCTGTTTGTTCATACCTGAGTACCAATAGCGCTGGCCCTGTCATACAGCAGGACAAGTGTGGAGGACAGCTGGCACTTCACGGGGAACAAAAACTGTTCCACTTGAAATATTTACCTTGTCTTGAATACGTTTTTAGTAATGAACGGTTGAAAAGGTACGACCTGGTGCCCCATTAAATTAATACAAAAAATACGCGAAAGAAAAACAACAACAGCAAAAATCTATCTTGTGCAGTTTCATTAGAGCTGCAGTGATTTTTCTCATTAAGTGCTGAGGTAAGTTTAATTTGGATGCTTTAACATTTGTCATAGAGACAAAATTATCACCAGTTACTTATTCTTGAACAAACAAACAAAAAGAGACAGTTATTACAATTTCACAATATTTTGTTTCTAGCAGCGAGATACACATTCTCCTACGTGCCATAAATTCCAGATTTTTACCAATCAAGAAGTAATTAATTCTTTCATAAAACAATGGCGGTTTCTCCTCTGTCTCCATTCACCAGGCACTGTATGGGATCCTGTCAACGGTTACTGCAACCACGTTGTCAATGTACCCCCACCTTGTGGTACAGCACCATCACCATAGACCATGGCTGACCGCCGTCCACCTGGACTTTCGGACAGCGCTGGCTCATTATAAATGCTGACACTTACTCCACTTATTTGTTCAAGTAAACTGGGACATTTTCGCCACATAAAATCGCCTTATTCTAATTTTAGCCTGCACAAAGTTGATCAGGTGTGGAAATGACGCCTGTGACATGTTTCCTTGCTTTCAGAGTCAGATCAGACCTCAGTGGAAACATCGATGTGACATACTGGTCATATCTCTGACTGCAAGGAAAGGAGACCATGTTTTATGACTGAATCAAGGATGTACTAAATGTAGATCTATGTCACCACTGGTTGGGTGGAATCCACGAGTCTGTGAAATACTTGTTCACTACCATAGGGAAAACAGTTTTGAAACGACCCTGGCATGTGATTTTACACCGGGCAGTCCATTTGTTCACTCTGCATGTAGTCGAAAATCTAATCTCGAGATGAGAAGCAAACTAAAAGAAAAAAAACAACAACGACCGCTTTAGGAAAATAGTTTGGACGATCTTGAAGATTAAAATGTGACCCCCCCCCCCCCCATCCACTCCCACAAAAAAGTGAGGGGGGAGGGGTGCATACTGAAGGGTGTAAAGGTGTTTTTCTGTGTCCATTGTTAGTTTACAGACCAAATCTTCAAGGTCCACCCAGGCTTGTAGCTGCAGACAGCAGAGGCAAGGCGAATGTTCCCCAACTACTCACGCATGACGCTGTTGGTTTAAATGTTAGTTCATGCATTCAAACCGCCTTGGATTTCTGAAAATACTCATTGAGTTGTGCATACAAATTATAATCTAGACATCACTTTTTACAATAGATAGCTGGGCGGATACATTTTTGGCAAACAAATAAGGCGAGCTTGCGTGAAACGCATTACGAAAAATTCATATTGTACACACGATAGTTGTGTAATTGTGGTCCCTGGTAATTTAATTGACTGAGGAAGAAATCCTCTTTCTAAACCTACGAAGGAGGACTGTGACGAGCAGAGTAATGAACACCTCAACGCGAACATTTCAAAAGTATTTAGTTTGTTGATATGGCTAAAAGTACCAGTTCTATGTATTTATGTATCATGTAACTCTCCACTCAAATAAATATTTCCGTCTCTCAAAACAACACTGATGTGTACTGTTTTCATTTTCTTTAAATAATAATAATAAAACCAAAAAATTATCCATGATATTGTCCTGTGGCAACATTTAAAATGGCATTGGCCGACTTGCTTGAACAATCTGGCAACAAAATAACAATAACAACACTAAAATGTTACTTGTCTCGCCAAATCTGCCAAATCTGCCAAATCTGTAACAACGTCAGATATATAGTCGTGTGATTCATACTGAACTCAGTGAAGCATTTTAGTCATCAAACATCCTTTTGTACACATCTGACACAGAAACTGAGACATCATAATCAACAAATTGCTCTTGTTCACGGCATCCGCTCCGCTCCGCTATTTTACGGAAAAAATGACGTATGAAAAACTAAAAAATACTCTTTGCCTCTGTACATTTGTCCACGGCATCCGTTCCGCTCCGCTCCTCACCGCTATAAAGGCAAAAAGTGTTTTTATTTTTCATACATCATTTTCCGTAAACTAGCGGAGCAAGGCGGATGCTGTAGACAGGACCACTGACCCCGCAATTACACAGACGTCACGCATGGAACATTCAAAGTGCAGGTTTCACAGCTCGGCTGCTATGGCTTGTATAACAGTCTGAACGACTGGATAAAAAAGTGTGGGCTAATTGATTCTTTATTCTTTTGAAACCTGTTTATCTTTACACCTGTGTCTCAAGGCTTTATCTCCCTTCTCCCCCCCCCCCCCACACACACACATAATCCCCTCCCCTCACAACATATCAGGTTCAATCCCACATTCCACAGACCTAAAGGGACAACCAGGGTCGCTGAAATGTCAGCAACAGAGATTGAGCTATATATAACTTCCCGACATCACGAGATGTGATGCTGAAGTTTGGGCCAAAGCGCCGCTCTGTTCAAGCCAAACTAACCCATTGTGTACATTGTCGATTGGTGGCTATAAATTCCACACACATTAAATTAGATGGTAAATCATTTACAACGACACACAAACAAACGGCCAAAAAGGGGAGTCTTGTCGCCCGTCCTGTTGAACATAGTAGTCAACAACATCCATATGGCCGCCCCCCTGCAGACTCACACATATTCCAGTACGCCGACAATTCAGCCATTTGCCACACGTAGCCAGATCCCACCAATAGCAAGACCTATAGACACATCAGCCCCCAACATACTCCAAGAGAGAACACAACACATTACAGACATGCTCAGTCAGGGCTACAGGTCAACCCGACCAAGACACAACTTAGTTCACTACAAACATGGACAGAAAACCCTTCCAATCAAAGTCTGAACACCCTGGAAATGAAACAAAGCGATTATTTCCTGTCTTTTATCTAAGTTTTTTTTTTTTTCATCAAAATTTCTTCAAAAGTTACAAACTCAGTAAAAGTTTATAAAACATCAGAAATGGACTTGGCTCTATATTCATGAGTACAACTGATTTAGTGTGGTCTGGTTTCTAGGCAACACCTGGACGACTTGTTGAGATACGGTCATTATATTATTATGGCATTTCTAGGCAAGCGCGTGCATGAGTCACCAATCTACTGAGAGACAAAAAGATGTGAAAGACAAAAACTTTTATTCATCTCTCTGTAATGATTCCGACTTTTTTTTAAAAATAAAATTTGAGGCGCTGTCGGGACATAGTCCACATTGCCATTTTGTTTCTTTCCAAATGGAAGTGGCTATTTTCACGACATGTCGTGGAAATCGCCTCCGTGAAGTTTTCCACGACATGTCCTGAAAATGGCCTTGGTGAAGTTTTTCACGACGTTTCACGACTTATTACAGCTACCCCAGCCCCTTTTCGCCTGATTGGTCAATCTGACTACCGCCCATTGATACAAACTGACTAGACCCTCACGCCCCCCCCCCCCCCCCAGGTTCCAACCTCCCGCTCAGTGGGGGCCGCCATTTTGAGTCAGAAAACGGTCAACTCTGACTGGATGAAAAACGTGTCGTGAAAAAATCTCTCCACACTTTTTCCACGATATGTCGTGTGCCTAGACACTTCGTTTCAAAAATGAGTTACGGGTATACTGTGAAAGTACAAAAACTGTCCTCAGAAAAATGCACTTTATTTCATGTAAAAATGTTGAATATCGACCAAGTTACGGCCGTTTCAATGTGGCGAGATGGACAAAGTCACTTTTGAGAAAAACGCGGTTTAAAGTTTATGTAAATTGAAAAGATCATTGGATCAGAAAAGATGGCTAAAAATAAAAACAAAACAACAACAAAACCAACATATTCATAGTCAGAGTTCAATAAAAACCCGTTTTGCCCAGGCGTAAAGACATAACTGAGGAATCTATTCATGGCGAAACCTGATATAAAACCGGGAACTCCGCTGTCTCCCTATTTTTGATCTCTATCTCGAAAGTGCCGAGCGCGACATGTGGACCATCTCCCTAGAGTGCCTCACATAATATGTTGAGAAAATTCACACACACAACAGATGCGAATTTCAATGAATATACAATCGTACACAATTGAGGCTGAAATCAGAGTCATCCATGTCCATGTAGGATGCCGGAATCAATCATTCATCCTCCCCATCCCCGTACCTCCAGAGCACTCGAGCGGGCAGGGAACTCCCACTCAATCAAGTCTTATAGGTAGAAAACCTAGTACAATAGTCTTGCAGAAATACGTGTCTCCAAGGTTAAGATCCGTGTGTTGATGGGTTTGAACTATGCCACGAGCTCTTCAGGTGTGAGTGATCCTTGCACGCGCCACTACCACTGGACAACATGAAATATGCAAGGGCAATAACCCCGTGTGTGACAATGGCGGCGATTGTGGAAACAAAAGGAGGACATTAAATTAATTTCTTTTGACGTGTAACTGTTGGAAATTTCGTCAGTAGATATTGTACCTGTAGAAACATATTTGTTGTTTTCCTTTATAACTAATAAATCTCTCTCTCTCGCTCTCTCTCTCTCCTTCTCTCTCTCTCTCTCCCCCCCCCCCCCCCCATCTCTCTCTCTCTCGCCACATCTGGTCATATTTTTCTGAAACTCAGCTTTCCATTCTCTCAAGGAAATCTCACCAAATCAAAGGCGTGTCATTTTCCAGTTTCCCATGTTGTTTTTTTTCTTTATACATGGAGACTGAAAAACAAAATTATTGGGAGAAAATATTAAACCAAAAAATCCGTAAACGATACCTGGGGCTACCAAACTTTCAACGAATCGCCTCCATTGGAAAAGTAAACCTGTTGTCATGTTCAAGTGAATCGGTGAAGAAATGAGTCCTGCGTGTATGGCACATGTCTGGAGTTGTCTTTTTTTTTTTTTAGGATTAGAGTAAATTAGATTAGATTAGATTAGATTAGATTAGATTAGATTAGATTAGATTAGATTAGATTAGATTAGATTAGATTAGATTAGATTAGATTAGATTAGATTAGATTAGATTAGATCCACTAGTTTATATGCACTACAAAACAGCTAATTTGTCTTCATTTGCTCCATAGGGAAACACTTTGGTAAATGTTCCTGAATTTCTTCAGCTAATTTACTTCTTATATTTTAAACAATGTTATAATTGCCTTTCTCACACATTCTGAATGTATTTGAGTGTGTTTGAGTAAACTTTACATGGCTGAATGATCCAGTCTCTCTTCTGGTGGACTTCACCTGTGTCAGGCTGTCCGTAGCTCCTGGCCGGGTTTCTTTCTTTCCTTCCATTCTCTTTGTATTCTGTCTATCTCCTTGCTTTTCCTTCACACAATACGATCGCCATCGTATAAGCGTCTTCTCTTTCTCCTTCAACTCTTTCTCATCCGGACAAGCCATGAAAGAGTTGAAATTATTAGGAAGTGGGGGAGAAGTGAAATAAATGTTATGTTTATTTTCATTGTCTTACAATTTACTAACAAAAATAGAAGGAGTTTCTGAAGTTATTTTGATAAAAAATATAATTTTAAGAGAGAGAGAGAGAGAGGAGAGAGAGAGAGTGAGAGAGAGAGAGAGAGGAGAGAGAGAGAGTGAGAGAGAGAGAGTGAGAGAGAGAGAGTGAGAGAGAGAGAGAGAGGAGAGAGAGTGAGAGAGAGGAGAGAGAGAGAGAGAGAGAGGAGAGAGAGTGAGAGAGAGAGAGAGAGTGAGAGAGAGAGAGAGAGAGAGTGAGAGAGAGAGAGAGAGAGAGAGGGTGAGAGAGAGAGAGAAAGTGAGACAGAGAGAGAGAGAGAGAGAGAGAGAGTGAGAGAGAGAGTGAGAGAGAGAGAGAGAGTGAGAGAGAGAGAGAGAGTGAGAGAGAGAGAGAGAGAGAGAGAGAGAGAGAGAGAGAGAGAAAATGTGGTTAGAGATTGCTTGATTGATTGACTGATTGATGACAAGAACCTAGCACATCGGATATCCCCATAAGTGCTTCTCTCCCCGCTGCAAGATCCATTAAAATTTGAGAGTTTTTCTACCAATTGTCCCAGTGACCAGCTGGTTCTATAATTATTTGCCGGGTTCGTCCGGCCTTGTCGCACATTCTTTCCTCGACCTCGCTCCCTCGGTATCCCGCCTTCATCAGTCTAGTTATCGGGGAGGAGAGGGGTGGGGGTGGCACCTCAGCCACTTCATCTGCTCGCAATCAGTGGGTGATCATCTGCATGAGCTCGTTCCTGTCGTGCTGCAGGTCTCCACAGACAGCAGCGTGGCAAGCAAGGAGACCAGCTACCTCACTGCCCCTAACACAGCATTGCCTGGGCAGTATAATTATTCATGTGAGGGAAGGACTGAGGCCGTAGAGGATATCAAGCCTTTCTCGCCGACGCGTGTTGCTGTCCACTTTTCATAGCATTCTTTTCTGGCTCCGGCACAGTTTCATTACCCTACTAAAAATTTTACAATGTTTTTGGGGGTTCAAGTAGATAAAGAGGTGTGAATGTCACAAATCCCAGACTGGGAGATGTAATAATTATAACAAGACAACAATCACGAACGAACAAGTTTAACACTTAACAGAACAACCCATCAGACTCACACATTTATTATACATAAACATAAAGATAATAGCGCAAATACAGACATTATATTATTCAATTCAACTGCCGTACAACGGCCTTCTCCCGTACGCATACTTCCTCGGGTCCACAACCCGGTAGTTACTTTCTAAAGACACTTCGGTCTCAGCTTCTCCTCTCCATGTCTTAATAGCACATTAATATTTCAATGGCACCGCAGTCTCTCAATAGCCCCTTCCTATTGCCATAACACATTAGCATTCCAATAGCACATCAACATGGCAATAGCACATTAGCATTTCAATAGCACATCAACACGGCAATAGCACATTAGCATTTCAATAGCACATCAACATGGCAATAGCACATTAGCATTTCAATAACACATTCACGATCATATATACGTCCCTGTCGGTGGCCAGACTGCCACGACTCATGTGCTGCGACTGTCCTACACGACAGCGTCACTCCTGGCCTATGTGTGGCCTTCGGCCCTATGCTGGCCTATCCCTTGTGCTCACCGTAGGCGGCGCTTCGGCCCGTCCCCGGCACCTACAAGAATAACATTACATTGGTATAATACCACACCACTTCTATTCACTTCACCCCTCATTACAACTCATGAAGCGTACACACAATAGTTCACATTTCACTCACCAAACATCTTACGGTAACACACCTCCACCGTAGTACACAATACTCACTCTCGCTACAAATCCATGAACTCAACTTTCATCTATCGCTCATGGCGCACATTGCTATATACAGTATCAAGGACTTCCACATTCCTCACATATTTACATCATGGTAATAGACGAATATAATACATCAATCATAATTATCAATCATCGTTCCACCTACCAGTCATCACTGGAAAAAACACTACTCCCAAGTCTTCCGACTGCTCTCCTTATGTTCGCCCTCTAGGGCTTTCTCCTGCGTCCGTTCCCTATGACGTCTCAGTGTGCAGTGATAGTAATACAGCGCTCTCGCCTCATTCAGACCCCCACCACTCACAACATGCACGCTTTCCCCTACCCCGTGGCCCGTGGGTTAACTTTATTCTAACCCTCTTCTCGTAACTACTGATCCTCGCTCACTCGCTCGTGACAGTGAAGTCTACCCTAATGAAATATGGTTGGTGTTATGCAATTCCTGTCAGCAGTGACGCGTTTGACACAGTTAATTAAAATTGTACCGAAGAACAAAAGAAAGGCCTAACTCCACTTTAACTTTTTTTGGGGGGGGGGGCGGGGGGGTTCATAAAAGTGATTTGGACCATCATTTCTTTCAAAGTGACTGTGAGATAAGAGAAAAGATGCCCACTATACCAAAGACACCCCAGCCCACCTAAGTCTTGCAATAAATTCTTAAACGGCTGTAAAATTTGAACCGCTGGAGATAATTGAATAAAATAAAAGCCATGTCCCGCCCTCCCTGTCGCGAGGGGACGCCACTCCAAGAAGCGGGTGGCTTCGTCACGCGGCGGGTCTGAGAGCGGACATCTCGGGGATCCCCGCCTTTTACACACATGGAATATCACAGACACATTTTGGAAAGACACTATACTTACGAAATTAAAAGACGAAACGATAAAGAAAGGCACATTTACATAAAACAGTCTCTATCTCTGTATCCTTAGGATAGGTCTTTTTATTAACAAAGCCACCCTAGTACGAGACAACGTGCACAATATCCTGGCCTCATTGGTGGCGACTAGACTCCCATCTGGAGTGGGCATGTGGGTTGCTCGCCTTGGGACTCCGTAAGGGAGCCAAGGAGGATAAGCTTAACTCTAACACAAGGAAAGCAAAGCATAAGGAAATACCAGATAACCAACTAATCATCTTCCGCCAGCTTACATCAGGTTACATTATAGGCCATTATTATATCATATTGTATTGTAAGGCTTCGCACAATACTAGGTGAGTATTAACAATGAAGCGTCTAGAATAGGAACGAGCATGGGACAAAAAAAATAAAAAAATAACGATGCTGTTCTATGAATAACGATGCTGTTTCTTGAATAATGATGCTGTTGCATGAATAGCGATACTGTTGCATGAATAACGATACGGTTGCATTAATAACGATGCTGTTTTATGAATAACGATACTGTTGCATGAATAACGATACTGTTGGATGAATAACATGCTGTTGCATGAATAACGATGCTGTTGCATGAATAACGATGCTGTGGCAAGAATAACGATGCTGTTCTAGGAATAACGATGCTCTTCTAGGAATAACGATGCTGTTGCATGAATAACGATGCTCTTGCATGAATAACGATACTGTTCCATGAAGAACGATACTGTTGCATGAAGAACGATGCTGTTCTATGAATAACGATACTGTTGCATAAAGAACGACACTGCTGCATAAATAACGATGCTGTTGCATGAATAACAATACTGTTGCATGAATAACGATACTGTTGCATGAATAAAGATGCTGTTTCTTGAATAACGATGCTGTTGCATGAATAACGGTGCTGTTCTATGAATAACGATACTGTTGCATTAATAACGATGCTGTTGCATGAATAACGATGTTGTTTCCTGAATAACGATACTGTTGCATGAATAACGATACTGTTTCCTGAATAACGATACTGTTGCATGAATAACGATACTGTTGCCTGAATAACGATGCTGTTGCATGAAGAACGATGCTGTTCTATGAATAAAGATACTGTTCTATGAATAACGACGCTGTTCTATGAATAACGATGCTATTTCTTGAATAACGACACTGTTCTATGAATAACGATGCTGTTTCTTGAATAACGATGACGTTGCATGAATAATGATACTGTTGCATGAATAACGATACTGTTGCATCAATAACGATACTGTTGCATGAAGAACGATGCTGTTCTATGAATAACGATGCTGTTGCATGAATAACGATGCTGTTCTATGAATAACGGCGCTGTTGCATGAATAACGATACGGTTTCATGAATAACGATGCTGTTCTATGAATAACGATACTGTTGCATGAATAACGATGCTGTTGCATGAATAACGATGCTGTTCTGTGAATAACGATGCTGTTGCATGAATAACGATACGGTTGCATGAATAACGATGCTGTTCTATGAATAACGATACTGTTGCATGAATAACGATGCTGTTGCATGAATCACGATGCTGTTGCATGCATAACGATACTGTTGCATGAATAACGATACTGTTACATGAATAACGATACTTTTGCATGGATAACGATGCTGTTTCTTGAATAACAATGCTGTTCTATGAATAACGATAACGATACTGTTTCATGAATAACGATACTGTTGCATGAATAACGATACTGTTGCATGAAGAACGATGCTGTTGCATGAATAACGATGTTGTTCTACGAATAACGATGCTGTTGCATGAATAACGATACTGTTGCATGAATAACGATACTGTTGCATGAATAACGATGTTGTTCTACGAATAACGATGCTGTTTCATGAATAACGATGCTGTTGCATGATAACGATACTGTTGCATTAATAACGATACTGTTGCCTGAATAACGATGCTGTTGCATGAAGAACGATGCTGTTCTATGAATAAAGATACTGTTCTATGAATAACGATGCTGTTCTATGAATAACGATGCTATTTCTTGAATAACGACACTGTTCTATGAATAACGATGCTGTTTCTTGAATAACGATGATGTTGCATGAATAATGATACTGTTGCATGAATAACGATACTGTTGCATCAATAACGTTACTGTTGCATGAAGAACGATGCTGTTCTATGAATAACGATGCTGTTGCATGAATAACGATGCTGTTCTATGAATAACGATGCTGTTGCATGAATAACTATACGGTTGCATGAATAACGATGCTGTTCTATGAATAACGATACTGTTGCATGAATAACAATACTGTTGCATAAAGAACGATGCTGTTGCATGAATGACGATGCTGTTCTATGAATAACGATGCTGTTGCATGAATAACGATACTTTTGCATGAATAACGATATTGTTGCATGAATAACGATACTGTTGCATCAATAACGATACTGTTGCAAATATTTCTTATCTCTATATTGGAAAATCCATACAGGTTCGGCCCTGATGCTGTTTGTTTATGTCCTGACCCCCACAGATCCCACAATTAAAACAATAATATTTGATTGCAGTAACCAATATGTTTCAACTCGTCACTAAGACAATGAGAGCCACAGACTTTGGTATTTTCATTTTAAAATAAACAGCCCGGACTATGATAAAAACTCCCTGTAATTTCAATTCAAAAATTTGCGACGCTACAAAACCTTATAAAACCTTGCTAGAAGGAGACTCAAGAATGATTTGTTGTCTCCTTTTTGATCCATCAACATTCACTCATAGTGCGTTAGTTTTAATGCAAGAAGATTGGTGTGAATAACGTAAAATATTAAATGAATATAATAAAGGCGAAATTTAATCATACAGCAAACACACATTGCTTCATAGTTTTACTTTAACTTTTAAAGAACATTGCAGGTAAAAGTCACAAAAATAGATTGATTAGGGAGGCAGATAATGAGAGAGCGTATGTGAGAGAGAGAGAGAGAGAGAGAGATAAAGAATAAAACACACACAGAGACAGGGGGAGAGGGGGAGAGAGAGAGAAAGAATAAGCCGGGCAGCGAAAGAGTAAGACAGACAGACATTAGAGATTAGAAGATGAAGAGAGCAAGACAGACAGAGACAAAGAGAGTAAGACAGAGAGAGAGAGAGAGAGAGTAAAAGAGAGAGGGAGGAGCGAGCGAGATACATTGACCATAAGGGAGAGAGAGACAGAAAAAGAGAGAACGAGAGACAGAGAGAAAGAAAAAGAGAGAGAAGGAGGAGAGAGTATGAGCGAGTGTAATTCAAAACATCCAAGATTATGTAAAATCGTATCAGGATCATATGTCAAATATTTGAACAAAAAAAACCACATAAATAACGCCATGTGCCTTACACAGACTCTCTGGACAGCTGGAACATTCCCCAATGTGTAGACTGAAGACAGGACTGGTGGATTTGTACGCGTTTATACATCATTTGCGGCACTGGCGTGCTTGTTCGGGACGTCCTGGGCAACTATGTAGTTTTTGTCGCAAGCTCTTCCATGGCCATCATCTGAAAGCAAGAAAAGATGTCATCATTCACATCACACCTCGTCACTTCATCTCTCCACAGACAAAAATAGCAACACAACGAACTTCAATATAGGGTGGATTTAAACAGTTACACACTGGACCTACTGGACTTGGACATTCTGTAGTTGAGCACAATAAAATACAATTTTCATTATTATGACATTCTCATTCATTCTCAGTACAGAACAAGTGATCTATCAGCAAGTCTGTCCGGTAGTTTGTCTGTCTGTTTCTCTGTCCGGCCGTCTGTCGTTCTCTTTATCTGTTTGACAATATTAAATGGTTAGGGATAATGTACTGACAACAAAAGTCTCCAACTGTCATGTTCATGTAGAGTAATGAGGTAATATTATCCTAAATAATTAAACCTTACTGTGAGTTGTCGAAGTTAAGATATTTTCTGTGACCACCCGCACAGCCCGCTTCTCGAGTCTCTTCCTCCACACAAACAGAACGATCAGCATGATCAGCAGAACCATCATGGCCGTAACCACCGCGCCAACCATCTCCTTGACTACACCATTTGTTCCAGAGGCACTCCCAGATGTGTGCTCTACGTTGTCTGGAGGACACAACTTCCCATCGGGAAAGTCTTTACAGCTTTTACAGGAATTTCTAGTGTGTTCTGTCTCGTCCATATAAGTTCCCTGTGGACAGGGCTGGCAAGTGGTCGAGTGAGTTGTGGCATTGGTGAACAGATATTGCCCTTCTCCACAGACTGGTAGATACAGCGGTGAACTGGTGGGTTGAGCTGTGTTAAGCAATATTATTAATGTTTTTCAAAGTTATTACAGATGTCTTTTGAGGTTGCGGAACTTGCAAAAAATGACATAAGAAAAAAAGAATCATCTTATAATAATGAGAGCAGGGGGTAAAACTGTCTGTGACGCTTATGCATTTCATGGCCATTCAAGCCAGACACTTGAAAGTTTGCTTACTACGGTTTTTGATACTGCCGAGTTGCATGGCTGGCTTAGTTTTTGCGTTTGACCACGTCTTATATTTTTTTTGAGTGTTGCGTATGGGTCTCGCAATCGATACTCAGTATCGAAGGCTGTCATTTTGCGCAAACTTCTGCATGGCGTCTAAGCATTACATGGCCTTTAAAGCGAGACACTCACAATTTTGGCATATTTAATAATAATAATAATAATAATAATAATGTATAGCATTTATATAGCGCATATCCATTTAAAATGCTCTATGCGCTTTACATAAACAACATGTCAACCACAGAGCAGAATGGAGCTGCCTGCGAAGCGCTCAACACACTACACTGCTTCTTTCTCTCTCCCTGTCTCGCTCACTCTCTCTCTCTCTATCTCAGAGCAAATTGTAACGCAGCCTGTTAGGCGCAATTCACAACTCACAACAGTTCACAACTCACAGCAGTTCACAACTCACATCAGTTCACAACTCACAGCAGTTCACAACTCACAGCAGTTCACAACTCACAACAGTTCACAACTCACAGCAGTTCACAACTCACAGCAGTTCACAACTCACAGCAGTTCACAACTCACAGCAGTTCACAACTCACATCAGTTCACAACACGCAACTCAAATAATAGTTATTAATAACAATATATATTTAATAATGAATAATAATAAATTTTGTTGTTGCTGGTGGGGGAGGGGGGGGTGATATGGATAAATTTTAATCTATTAATTTCAATTTTCAATTTTGTCATGATACGTGTGGTAAGTACATCAAGTCCCTGGCCTGAAAAATAATTTGTTCACCTGCATGGCCTGACTTAAGGACAAAAAAAAGTGCAGAGCTCCTGGGAAAAGGACAAAATGTGTGTTAAACGGCATATAAATGCAGAAAATTCTTGATTATGGGCCTTCTATTAACATTAGAACTTCGTGCCTACTGTTTTTTGTCCTGTCGAGCTGCATGGATGCCGTAATGTATGTTTATATGATTGTTATGGATGGCGATTCCGCAACCTCTTTACTGGGCGCTAGCAAAACCGATACACAGTATCGAATATGCCATTTCCTTTGAGCGTGGCCTGCTTGAAAGTAAACAAGACAGTGCTCAGCTTGATGCTGACAATGCTGACAATGTTACACAGACAATGTTGTGTATACCATGAAGGGGAGGTCCTCCACCCGTCCGCGCCAGTCAAGAAAACACACTAAAGAGGGGACTTTTGAGCGGGCTCATCAAATGGTTGGGTTTAGTATTTGTATGGGACAAAGAAAGAAGAAAGAAAGAAGGAACGCGCGGGTTAAGGGAGGTTTTCATCATATTAATTAATTATGTTTGTTAACTTTTTGGTAAGTGGCGCGGACGGGGGGAGGGGTGGAACCTTCCCCCTGAAGTTTTACGATCATGATTGTCAGGTAAGCGAATAGTTTAAACAATTCAGCTTTTGTCAAACCCGTCTTTGCAGTCTCTCAATCTCTTTTGTTTTGTTTGCCACCCACCGTTCGAAGAACGGGTGCATTTACTAGTAGAAAGAAAGCATGAAAGACACGTATCTTCCACTGAAAGCATTCAAAATTATTGTATGAAAAATAATGTATGGGCTGTGTCAACCATCACTCCAGCCAAGCTCGACTTACCAGACATACTGAGTACGCGTAAAGGTCAAACCCGGATGCAAAGGTCATTTATCATTATTATATTATATTTTTTATTATTGACTTGACAAGATTGACCTACCGGGCATTGCCCGGAATAAACAATGATGTGCTCCTTCTCTCTCTCTCTCTCTCTCTCATATAAAAGTAATAAACTACAGTCTTGCTTCAGAACTCATGCGCACCAGAACACTACGCACCAAACTGAACGCTTGAACTTTGGCAACTTTGCTAGATTTATAAAAATCGCGAAACGATATGGCGGAACGAAAAATATCGGGCGGTGAAAAAGAATGAAAACACGCTAGGAGAAATTAAATGAACTAGTTTTAGTTTTATTTTTAGAAATTCGTTGCAATATTTAATCTGCAGTGAGATATCGTAAAACCTAGTAATACTCGTTCTGTCTGAGGACAGAAAATTTCACGATTTTACATCCAGCCGTTTTTATACCTATAGAGCACAAAGTTTCAAAGTCTTCACTTATTTATAGAAGATTGTTGATCATTGCCAATCAAACCAACTTAAAAAAAAAACAACACAAAAAACTTCCCGATCAAGAAACCAATGAATTGTTAAAGGAACACCTGCCACTTCAGGTCACAGGAAACGTGAATAAAACGTTTAGACAATACAACTGCAGAGATGGCAGAGCTTTGGGGGGAACAAACAAATACAAGGAATGGGAATTTGTGTGTGTGTGTGTGTGTGTGTGCGTGTGTGTGTGTGTGTGTGTGTGTGAGTGTGTGTGTGTGTGTGTGTGTGTTTCATTTCTGCCATCTCTTCTGTAGCCATTAAATTATCATCAGTGGAAATCTCAGAAAATCTGTAAGGCAGAATGACGGAGAATGACGGAACGAACAATACTTCACCTGAAGTTGTAATGGATCCATGTACAACCACACATCTTGGACCGTCACAGGTGTCGACCACTGTCATGTCAGGTTGGGGACAACAGACGGTATCACGTGACTGGTCACACGCTCGTCCCGCATAAATGTTTCCGTCTGTGTCGTGAGGGCAATGACTGCACGGGACACATCCAGAGAAACTGTCCGATTGGCGTTGTCGGTACAAACCCTCTCGACAGCCAATAACTGTCTGGTGTGTGCGGTCACAGGGCTGGAGAATTATTTCATTCTTTGATGTGGGCATTATACACTGTTTGCAGCGGATGTTAATGTGTCTGCCTTCATCCATGTATGTACCATATGGACATCCAACACACTCGTCTTTAACATTATCAAACATCTGACCAAGTCCACACTCCCGCACACATTCCGCTTTGCCGTGTCTGTCGATATAGACATCGTAGTCATGGTCTGGGCAACAGATTGTGTCACTAAACTTCTGACAGCGACGTTTGGGAAACTGACAGTCGGTACATTTCTGGCACTGACCTCTGACATCAGGATAAGAAGGCTGTGTCCGGTAGTAGCCCTCAACACAGTGGATTTCTGTGTCATGAGTTTTATTGCATGGAGAGACCAAAATTTCTAACTGAGGATTTTGAATTTCTGTACACAAATAACACTGCCTGTATGCGTGATGACTGTGTGGCATGAACTGTCCTGAGAAACACTCTAGACAAACATCTGGCCCATATCGTGGTGTATACAGTAGAAATCCTCTGTGACAGAGATCAGCTGTGAAGACAGGCTGGAAACTTCCAAACAAGAATAGCACTTTCAGTAACCCAAGTTTGGTAACAATTCCATGGAAGAGCATTCGTTCTGAAAAGATAAAAAATGTGAAAAAGAAAAACAACCAGGCTGTGAGATTTGCCTACATTTCATTGTGCGATAGAGAACGGCAGAAATATGGTCTTGTCGAGTAAATGGAGCTACAGAGTGATGTGAAGACGATTTTCTCCAAATGCATGTATTGAACAAGATGTGCAACAACCTTCAAACCAATCAGAGAAAGACGCACGTTTATAAGAAAAGCTAGGCTACAGTCTTTAACAAAGACATATAAGAGACAGCAATGACTCATCACCCAAAGCCAGCAGGTTGACAGGACGATCAGACACAGTCATATTTCTGTATTAATTCAGAAAATAAAGGTACGTATCACAGCTAAATGGCATTATGGAAGACAACCAGGAATTTGGCATTGTGATAGCCTTGATGTCTGACATAATAATAAGCCAGCTTTGCCGTCAAGGATATAGGTTACTGAAGGTTGCTGGATCCAGAATGATACTTCATTTGACTAACTCCAGATCGTTAATAATACATGTATAATACCCGAATGTTGCACAGTTTCTGGAAAAGGCGGTCACATCTTGCCAATAGTCAAATGATTACATAAAATATGAAAAGGCTGCTTCAAGAAGTTAATGTGGAAATGATTTCTTTTGAAAATTTGAATAACTTCATCAAATCACCAAACAGGTGGAATGTCATGGGTAGATTTGATTCTATGGAATTAAATCGACGAATATAATTTATGACCAGTACTTGCCAAAAGCAACATGAATAGGTATGACAGAGTGACCGTCTTACAAAGGTTTACTGGAGAACTACAACATCTGTGTCAAGAGCAGGTTAAGTTTATAAATGCCGTGCTAGGCCACGGGTTGAATTCAGAGTTGTTTTTTTTTTAAATCTAGTGAAGTGTCCTTGAGCTGTTCTCGTGAGCAACATGTTTTGAGTGTTTTTTTTGGACATAAAATCTGTAGATGGTTAAAAAGGAATATGTGTAGGTAAACCAGGGATGGCAGAGCAGCTCCAGTTCGTGATTTAATAGCATTGTTAGAGGGTGTGAGGTGGTTGTAATTGACTGTTGACATTCAGTGGTTCGTGAAAGCACGAATTGTGCTCAGTCAAGTTAATAAGATTTTTGGATTTAATTGTTATTAACCTATTTAGAAGACGACCTTGTCTGTCTTAGTGCAAGGCCGTAACCGACTTACACAATAGAATAAATTAATACTGCGAGCTCAGCTCGCATGACTGCATCAATCAAATCTAGGGATTTGGACGGTAGTTGCAGGTGGCTAAACATTATAAAAGTCAGCCCATACCTATGTCCATCATCACATGCAGAAAAGTATCCACTGCGGAGTGGTCAGCTAATTTCGAGCCAGATCGAAACAGAGATGCAGTAGAGCAGTCCATCTATATGAGGAGCCTAGAAATGACGAGCTCCAGCTAATAGCTACCCGGACTTTGTCCACCATGCAACGCTCTTGTTGATATTCCCTGGTTCTTGATAGCCAGGGAAAAATGGTATGCATTGTAATATAATGTCAGAATTCAGATGTTACCAGCAGTATGAGAGTCTGCTCCTAGAGTCACAGCCAGGCAGTGCCAGTATTAGAATATATGACAGGAGCCATTGCAATGGAGCTGGCGTGTGCTGAGACAGCGAAGACTATAATTTGTATTAAATATCCTATGAGTCATTAGTTATATTTGATCCAATACTAGGACCTTTTAGTCCATTCTAAAATTGTATTCTTATTTTGCAGTTACCCTGATAGTCATTTCATTTATATATGTTATCTTATTCAGCTAACTCAATACATTATTGTGGCCCTACAGGTCTGACAAAACTAATTCATTTGAGTTGTTTAATTAATTCCAGTAGGAAAGTTTAGTGTGTTCGTCGAGTGTGTGTTTTCTTCTTGAATTGCAGTCGTTTGCTATAAACCACATTCGCGACAATCTGGACAGGTTTTACAACTCACCAGTTGCCGCTCTTTTGTTTGTGTCAGTTTGTCCACAGGATGCATTTGGCCGATCGGTTTTGCAGAACTCCCAGCCCGCCAACCTCCCTAGTATGGAGACAGGTGCACCTCTGAAGCCACGACAAGTGCTGACGTGACCAGTACTGATTTGCTTGCAGAGTGCAAGTCTTTGTGACACAATGACTGTCCATGGATAAGAATCATTAAAGCCAACACTACCGTCATCTGTTTTGTATTCCATACACCAGGCCGTGTCCTTCAGCTTGTGGTGGTACTCCCTGTACTTGTTCATCACCCACTGGACACCGTGTCGCTGGACATAAGACTGGTAGTTTTCCTGGATATCACTGACATCTCCCATATAGCCATCACATTTTCCATAGCCATCAATCAGTTTAGCGAGTCTCTGTCTCCATGCATCACCATCACAGACCTTCTCCTCAAGAATCTTCCCATAGCCAGACATCTTTTCCCTTGATTGTATTTGGTCTTGTATCCCTCCAATCTCCGTTCTGCTTCTGCAATTGTCATATTCTTCCATCTCTCTATTAACTCGCTGTACTTCTCCATTATTGTTTGACAACTTCTATAGAGTATAGAAATGCGGTCTATGTCACAAATCCCAGACTGGGAGATGTAATAATTATAACAGGACAACAATCACGAACGAACACGTATAACACTTAACAGAACAACCCATCAGACTCACACATTTATTAAACATAAAGATAAAGATAAAGACGCAATTACATACATTATATTACTCAATTAACTGCCGTCCAACGGCCTTCTTCCCTCAAGCACTCTTCCTCGGGTCCACAACCCGGTAGTTACTTTTAAAGGCACTTCGGCTTCAGCCTCTCCACTCAATGTCTTAACACATTTAGTATTTCTTTCGCACCGCAGTCTCTCAATAGCACCTCCCTATGGCAATAACACCTTAGCCTTCCAATAGCACCTCAACATGTCCATAGCACGTTAATAGTTCAATTCACATTAGTATCTCAATGGCACAGTATATTAATATGACATGTAATACATCTTAAGAGCACATTAACATTTCTATACACATCCCTGTCTGTGGCCAGACTACCACGACTCATGCGTTCCTCCTGTCCTGCTCGACAGCTTCACTTCACTCCACTGGCCTATGCGTAGCTTTCGGCCCTATGCTGGCCTATCCCCTGTGCTGCTCGCTCACCGCGGGTGGCTTCTCGGCCCGACCCCGGCACCTACAAGAAGAACATTACATTGGTATAATACCATACCATTTCTAACCACTTCACCCCTCATTACAAACCATGAAGCGTACACACAATAGTCCACCTTTCACTCACCACACATCTTACGATAACACACCTCCACCGTACCACACAGCACTCTGTCACGAGTGGAGTGAGTGCAATTAAGGGGATTGCTACAGAGCGGGTGTAGAGTAAGAAGGGCTCACGGCAGACAGGTAGGGAAAGACGTGAAAGGAAGAGAGTAAAATTAACGCACGAAGACAAGTAAGGAAAGCGTGCATGTTATGAGTGGTGGGGGTCTGAATGAGGCGAAAGCGCTGTATTACTATCACTGCAAGTTAGAAGGTCCTACTGAACGGACGCTAGTAAGAGCCCAGCGGGCGGACATAAGGGGAGCAGTCGAGAGACCAGTGAGAGAGTTTTTCCAGTGATGACTGGTAGGTAGAACGTTGATTGATAATTATGATTGATGTATTATATTATATTCGTCTATTACCATGATGTAAATAAGTATATGTGAGGAATGTGGAAGTCCTTGATATTGGATATAGCAATGTGCGCCATGAGCGATAGATGAAAGTGAGTTCATGGATTTGTAGCGCGAGTGAGTAGTGTGTACTCCGATGGAGGTGTGTTACCGTAAGATGTGTGGTGAGTGAAAGGTGAACTAGTGTGTGTACGCTTCATGGGTTGTAAGGAGAGGTGGAGTGAATAGAAATGGTAGGGTATTATACCAATGTAATGTTATTCTTGTAGGTGCCGAGGTCGGGCCAAAGAGCGCCGCCTACGGTGATAGGCCAGCATAGGGCCGGAGGCCATACATAGGCCAGAAGTGAGGCTGTCAGTGCAGGACAGTAGAGGCACATAAAGTCGTGGCAGTCAGGCCACGGACAGGGACGTAGATATGAGCGTGAATGTGATAATGTCCTATTGCCATGTTGATGGGCTAGGAACTAATAATGTACTATTCCCATGTTGATGGGCTAGGAACTAATAATGTACCATTGCCATGTTGAGGGGCTATTGAAATGATAATGTGTTATTGCCCTGCTGAGGCGCTAGGGGAGTGCTAAGGTGTATGACAATAGGAAGGTGATATTGAGAGACTGCGGTGCCAGTGAATTATTAATGTGCTATTAAGACCCTGAGGGGAGAGGCTGAGGCCGAAGTGCCTTTAGGAGTAACTACCGGGTTGTGGATCCGAGGGAGAGTGTGTGTGAGAATAAGGCCGTTGTACGGCAGTTAATTTCAATAATATAATGTATGTAATTGCGCTATTATCTGTATAATTATGTTTAATAAATGTGTGAGTCTGATGGATTGTTCTGTTAAGTGTTAAACTTGTTTGTTCGTGATTGTTGTCCTGTCATAACTTATTACATCTCCCAGTCTGGGATTTGTGACACACTCACTCTCGCTACGAATCCATGAACCTAACTTACATCTATCGCTCATGGCGCACATTTCTATACACAGTAATCACTGACTTCTACATTCCTCACATATACTTATTTACATCATGGTCATAGGCGAATATAATACATCAATCATCATAATTATAAATCATAGTTCAACCTACCAGTCATCACTGGAAAACACACAACAATCTCCCGACTGCCTCTGATCTCACGTCTGTCCCCTGGGACTCCTTAACTTGCAGTGATTGTCAGTACAGCGCTCTCGCCTCATTCCGACCCCCCAACTCAGAACATTTCACCCTTTAACGTTAACTAACAGAAGTCAATATAGGTGAGCAGCCTCACTATCCCGTGAGTCAATCCCTCACTTCCATGCCCCCGTAATCCTTGAATCCCGCTCACTCCACTCGTGACAGTCTAAAAGATTTTTTTCACTGTCATCATACCCGATCTCTACTCTCAATTCACGGCGTATTTCCTCGAACAGACGTTTTTGAGTCGTGACTGTCTCCTCCAGCTGCCGCGCAAACTTTATATCGTGAGTGACAAATGTAAGTTTACTGACATCATCATCAGCGTTTCCCTCCACCAGCACCGCAGTACTCAGGGTACGACATAGGCCTGTTGATGCACCATCAAAATCAAAATAACACGCAGTATTTCTCCCCTCTATCTCATCAAACACAAGGTGTGCAGCAGTGTGTACTTCAATTTCAGCATAACTTTGTCTGGGTTTTTCCGATCTCCGGCACTCCTCACACGGGCATTCTTCATCTTTGTCCCACTCACTTTGGTATGTCTTCACTTTCACGACACGTCCACTACCCTGGCGAGTTGCTTTCTTGTCCGTACCAAGGAAATATTCAGCTCGTCTGTCAATGGTGCCAACTTTCAAGAGCACGGTTAACTTAACCTGAGCCTTCACCAATGCCAACACACGTTCTGTCCTGTACTGTTGAGGAAGATGATCCATACACAAGCCAGACACGGGTATATATTCTGGGTGTCTCGCTGACTCACGGCATGACTTGTAGTGCTTTCGGAGTGTGGCGATTTCATCTTCTCCTTCATAAATTATCTCTACTTCATAGCGATCTGTTAAATAGATAGGACATGGGACATTCATACCTTTCTTTTCTTTACTCGAATCTTATCATTCTCATCATTTTTATCACACGATCGGGGAGAGAGAGAGAGAGAGAGAGAGAGAGAGAGAGAGAGAGGGGAGAGGGGGAGGGAGAGAGGGAGGGAGAGAGGGAGGGAGAGAGGGAGGGAGAGGAGAGAGAGAGGAGAGAGAGAGAGAGGAGAGAGAGAGGAGAGGAGAGGGAGAGAGGGGAGGGGGAGAGAGGAGAGGGAGAGAGGAGAGAGGAGAGAGAGAGAGAGAGAGAGAGAGAGAGAGAGAGAGAGATCAAGAAATGGAGGAAGAGGAAGAGAAAGAAAAAAGAGTGATAAGGTAAGTGTTTGACTCTACTGAATTACTAAATTGTTGACAGAATCTGGTCAAGTACTTCATCCCCATCATCATCATCATCATCATCACCTGATATCAAGAACAACTGACCTTGACCCTCCCCATCCCCAGGACAAAGTTCTCCTGCTGCTGCCCCCGTCTGTTCTGTATCTTGTGTATGCTCTGAAATGTCAGTTAAGTTGACACAATTTGTACACACAAGATTATTGTACCATCTCCATCTTCAGCAAATGACAACTGTTCTGTTACATGTATTCTCTAGAATCAAAGTGTTCATGACACAATCAGCTCTGAATTATTTGATCAAACAAAACTACACGTAATCAACTGACAACTCATTTGACTGGCTGTAAATCTTAAGAATTTCTCCTCAAGGTTAAATAAAAAATATTCCATAATTAAACTGTCCACAATCACTCATCACTACCCTCCGTCCAGATGTCTACATCCTATTCTCAACATCATGTCCTGCAAACAAATCAGCCAGAAAAAAGCCAATTGTAATCTCAGTCGACCAGTGTTCAGTATAGAATAGACATGCACAAAATAGATCCATTGCCTGGAACATCTGTCAAACAGAATTGAAACACGGCACTGACTTGGAATTGGACATCAGTTAATGTAACAGCGTCAGTAATGAGTCAATCCAAAGACAAGAAAGGTGTACACAGACACTCAGGGGGTGACAAATTTCACAGGATGGTGAGTGGTCAGCGGCAAGTATGTCCCCTATTTCTATCTAAAGCCTTTCCGTCACTAGTCCACCATCTACACTGTACATCAAACATTGTAATTTTCACTTGTGATCTCATAATATTGGCAACTGATGCATCAGCATCGACAGACAGGCAGACAGACAGAGAAGCAGTCAAATAAATAAAGAGATAGACTGGCAGACAGATCTATAGATTCTATTTTAGTATACACTATGTTCCTCAGTTCCCCGCTTCTTCAGTGATATCTCAATATTTCACTCACCAGCTACCGAGGCACCATGCGATGTCCTCTGGTCATCTTCAGGCACACCGACCGCCATCTTGTTTGTCTACAATCTCTCTTTTTGTTTTCTGATCTCTGTATTCTATGGCTCCAGTCTATCAGTTTCTAAGTCATTCTTCAGTGCCAGATGGTCGTCTCTGTTCTTGTGATAGGCCTGAGACACAAATAGACAATCAGGGATAATGCAAGTCTGGTGTCTGAATTTGTACTCAGTCATAATTATGACAGCCGTTGAAACGGCAGCTCTAACTGACTGGTTTCATGTTATGTTGATCCAGGGGCGAGGCTTCCTCATAATCAAATAATCAGTGATTACCCTTCGAATATTAATTCTAGAATTACTGTGTTTTGCAGATGGAGCCCAACTCCAAGTCCATTTAGTCGGTTCAGCATCTAATTCTATCTCGCTATTTGCGTTTGTTATATAGTCCAACACGCCTCACCGAAAAGCATCTTTATAGGGACCTACACCTTATGAACTGGTCCTTAATCAATGATTAACAAAGACAAAGAGGACTTGACTACACCCAGAAATTGTCTGTATTAGTCGACGCGGCCCCGTAGACAGCAGACTAGTGGGGGACAAAAATAGGCTTATAATCAAAGTTTGACCTGATTTTACCTACATTTATGCATGTTTTTCACTATGCGGTCGTTTTCATCGTAATCGAAAGGTAAAGAGTAGAGTGAAAGAGATTGTGTTGATTTTTTTGTTTGTTTGAGGTAATCTAAGAATAATTTACTCTACGCACAGCAAGAGCTATCAAAGAATAATAAAACAGTCTATCTAGACAACAGTGATCAAAATCAGTCGAACGTATCAAGATCATCACTTCACTTGATAGGTCGAGCGAACCTAAACCGCAACGGTAGATAGCCACTTCTCCGAGATCGCTGCACATTATTGTGTCACAGAGATGCCACTTACGCACTTTCTGCCATTTAATGTTAATGGGTCTTTTCCGAGAAACTTTACGAGATGGTAGAATAACAAAATCTGTGGCTATGAATATGACAATGAAAACTTGGCGTTCAAATTATATTTTTTTTAAATGAATGAAAAATATGCGTTTATAAGTCTGTTAGTATGAATGAATGGTATTTTCAGATTAGTTTGGCTTGTAAATTGCTGCATTCCTGTCCCTTTGACAAGAAAAAAGTCCGCTCTTTAGATTTTGCAGTGCCAAGCACACGTTTCATTGTTTTAGTCGCTGCATTTATAATTATGTAAATATGATGTAGCGATACGTCCTATTATAAGGATCTTACTAGCTTAAATTCTGTTAACCTCTGCAGAGGGCCACGCTTCGCCCCTGTGTTGACCTACATGTAGTTAACCTTTGTCACCTGGAAGTCACCAACATGATTGTTCTCCTGTAACAGAAACAACATCTTCTGCCACTGATACAACACCAACCACATCTACCTCTAGTACCACAAGAACCATACAATAATTCTGTAAGCATTTATCACTAGGTCATTTACACCGTAGTTAGTATTACTACAGCTACACCCACTGCTATTATTATTACAAACACGGAGCTGTTGTTGATAAAACAAAAGTTTGTCTCAATGAACAGACTGAACAACGAAACAAATCTTCCTGTTGACTCTCGAGCATTCTGTTTACCATGTTTGTTTGCTTCACTTTTCATCCTTCGTTACTGACACACACGCACCATGTTGAGTTTTCAAAGTCGTTGGTTTCCGTAGTTAAACTGCTGACAATGTATCTTTGTTGGTAGACAGGTAATCTTTCCAAGATAGATCATTTTTTTCTTTGAAGTTCATTCTAACCATAAACAGCTCAAGGAGATTGTGAAACAGAAATTATGCAAGAATGCTAATGTGTAAAGAGGCTGGAGAACTGGTGCACTTTGTCATTCAATCTCTGACTGGCCATGGGAAATGGAAATAGTTGATATTTTATTGTCAACACAACAGAGCAGAGGATAAACCTTTGTTCTTACATAGTAAAGCTTGACAGTGGTTTTGATAGAAGCTAGATATGAATTCTGTAGAACAAACTGAACAGTTTGCATGTTGGACCTCTGTTTTGTTCAACTTTTTATGGCATCAACAGCTGCATCAACTCCCAATTATTACTTAAATGTCAAAGATGTCACTGTAGACATTCTTGTTTAGATGTGCAGACATTGCTGAGTACGTTTACACCAAAGTCAGTTGTCAAGAACAGATTTGATTCATAAATGTTTCCACTGAGTAAATTTTTGTGAGAGAGCAGTGAGTAATTTTTACAAACGTAATTATTGTGCGAGCCAGCATAACTTGGTCTCGTAAACAATTTGTTTTGAACAGTTTTTTTCCTAATAGATAGACAGAAGGTGTGGGGAAGGATAGACGGACAGCGTAGGTGTGCATGACTGAGCACTTTTTATATCTCGTGTTTTGAACTAGGTTTAGTAGAGAGGGAAGGGGTGAGTAGGAATTAAATGTTATTGAGACGTCTGTTAACGTACAGAAAATCCGTGATCCAGAGTAAAAGCTCGGGGTTTTGAACATGTTAAGAATTTATTGCTATAAAATTACATTCTATCGTCTTGAGTGATTCGACCTTTGATGTCGACCCAAGGTCGTTGCGTAGGGCTGTTACTTAAAATAACTCGGTTCGGCAGCTGAGCTAGAGGTGGTTGCACCAATCAAATGTATGAATCTGGACGGAAGGTCGAGACATAGCTTTAGTATTTAAACCCGTGCAGAGCTTAGATAGATGCCACATGTAGACAATCCATTTACGAGGTGGACGGCGAGCTCTCAGCCAGATGAGAAGTCATAGAGACGCAGCGATTGAGCTGATATGTACAGTGATGGAGCATTGTCAGAAATCTACGCTCCTGAGCCCAAGCCTACTTGTTTGAGCATTAAACCCACAGCGCTAATATCAACAGCCCTCACATTGTGAGGGCCGAATGGTGAGCTAAAGATTTTAATTCCATGCTGAATTTACAGCCAGCTACACATGTAGACTGTTGACCAGTACTGCCAGACCACATGCATTTCCCGCGACCACGTGTGAACTACACCAGAGCGCTCCTGGCAGAGACGCTATATAAATATGTTTTAGTATGAAGAGAGATAGAACTTTAAACGTTACAGGATCCGTCGCCCTCGGGCGCGGATTCTTTTGAATGTAAATTTATTGTGACTTAGATAACTTCATATTACATTGCCTTAAGTACTTCATAGTTGCTCCTCAGCTTAGTTGAGCATTTTCAGTTGCTATTGTATTCGTTATCTATTGTATATTTTATCTTTGAATTTGTTAGATATATAAACTTTGCAGTCTGTTACTCAAATTGATTTATTTAGTTTTTAGAGTGAAAGTTATTTGTTGTTTTTTTTTTGTGCTCGTGTGATTGGGAAGCGGACCTCTTGATCTATATTCCCCAAAATCCCGATCTGCGACACTGGAGGGGACACTACACGACATTGTTTAATTTATAGTTTATTTAGATTAGATTATAATATCGTTTTTCTCTTTGATTAACTTTTATTTCTTTTCAGTTTCAGTGCTCACGTGGTCTGCACGTTGAGCTACTTTAATTACTTCATTGTATTTAGTTTTATATACTGCTTTCTTTGATTATTTGTTCCACATATTTCCGGCTCTCCCATTGACCCGAGGATCGAGGCCAAGGAGACTTCAACATAACTGAACGAAGAAAGACAAACGTACTGACTGTGGTGTACGCAAAGGCTAAAGGAATCTCCACCAGTTCCTTGAGTTAAGTGATTCCATCCTTAATATTGTCTGCGTTAAGGAGTTGAGTGTTCCTCCTTCTGTTTTACAGGCTGATTTTACTTTTTCTCTGTGTTTAGGAACTCACGGGCGGTGGCGAGGGCGTTCTTACGTGTGCGTGTCCTCTGTGCCAAAGTGGTGGCTTGGTCGCCGATTTTGCCGTTTCGACGACAACGTCTGCGGTCTCGCAACAACCAGTGGTGATTAAAACAGTGAGGTTTCGCATTCGTGAGAATAGTCTTTGTTAGGGACCTGTATATTTGTTTACATTGTGGCGTTCACATCTTCCTCGTCTCTTTTGGGAAGACGTCTCTCTTGTTCTCTTCTCACCTATCTGTAATTATATTCAGAACTTGTAGGGTCTGTTATCGTTCGTCTTTTCTTGTTTGTCTAGCGTCGTGTTTGGTGTATTTTTTTTTCATTAGATCTTTATCATTATGGTGTTGGTACATTCCTTTGTTACTTATTTTACCTAAGTAACTCATGTGTCTACATTGACACATTGATTGAGTAATTTGATCTGGTTATTGAGAGTAACGATTTTATTGAATTGTTGGAACCCGTGCAGTTAGCACACTGCCAGTTCTATGGAGCTTATTAAGCGTCATGTATAACCGATCTCGTCTTTATATTGACGAGCTCCCGAGAGGGCAGTATTAGACTGTTTAGGGAGGTGATTTTTTTTTTTGTGTAGTGATGAGTAGTGAGTATTGATTTTATTGTCGGCTGGTGCCGCCGCCCGAAGAGCAATGAATTTATCTCATGGGAAGAGTCTGTATCAGTATCGAGGTGATGTCGATATAAGAGCTATGTGAATTATATATATTGAGTATACTTTTTTTTAGTCGTCTGCGTATGACGTCGACCCGAGGAGAGCAATAATGAGATTACCTCATGGGATGGATGATATTGGTATTTTTCGATTATTTGAGAGATGTTGGCAGTGCTAACGTAGTACACTGCGTATCCGCGTATTCGCGTGTTATTGTTGAACCTTCTTACAGGCATTGTAAGCCCCACAGGGCAGTGTAAGGCCTCAGGGCAGTGTAAGGCCACAGGCAGTGTAAGACGCCGAGATGCAGTGTAAGGCCTCTGGGCAGTGTAAGGCCACAGGCAGTGTAAGACGCCGAGATGCAGTGTAAGGCCTCAGGGCAGTGTAAGGCCACAGGCAGTGTAAGACGCCGAGATGCAGTGTAAGGCCTCTGGGCAGTGTAAGGCCGCAGGCAATGTAAGACCGACGGGCAATGTAAGACCGACTAGTTATGTAAGGAAGGGAGTATTCGCGCTTTGAGATATTTTGCAGTGGTAACAGAGGACACTGCGTGTTCGCGTTTTTGAGATATTTTGCAGTGGTAACAGAGGACACTGCGTGGTCGCGTTTTAAGAAGTTGTGAAGTAGAGTGGAGTTGTTTTTTTATACAACCGATTATGACTATGGTTTTTCCGCGTTTCGTGGACCATCTAACGTAATACTAGATATGACAAGTAAGAATACTGATTATGATTGTAACTCTCCATGCGGTCAGTGGATGAGTTATCTAAGAACATACCCGATATAGATATTGAATTGAACCGATTATGACTATATACCGAGATGACTGTGACACTTGACGTGTGCATGGCTTGCGTACGGAAACGGCGCATTAAATTAACTGCTATCGCCTGGTGGCACCTCATCTATCCCGGATTGGATATAATTAGAAATAGATTAAAATGTAATGTTATTTAATTGAGATTTAGATTATTGTTGAATGCGAGAAGCGCTATATAATTCTTAAATCAAGACGAGCGCTACGCAGATTTTGAAAGAGTACGTCAGGCTAATTATCTTGTCGACGTTTATTTCAGCTTCACTATGGCGAAATTTATAATTGATAAACCAGAATATGTTGCTATTTTATATAGAGACTGTTAAGCATTGAGGCTGAGCATTTTTCACCTTTTTCGGAGACCGTGGATGGTTTCACATTATATTGTCCTACCAATTATGGACATTCTTTCTCAAAATTTCCATGTGATTCCTTTTTCCACTAGCGTCCATCCTGACCATGACCTGAGTTTCAGACAACATTGACGCCTTTGTCTGCGGGTCAATGAGATGAGAAAATGGCAAACCGAGCGACCAGACCTACTGCTGCCAGGATACCAGTACTTTAATTAAGTATTGTTCGTTCATGTTCTATGAATGTATTAATTACGCTCAGTGAAGCGATGAGCTAGTTGCTCAATATTTCAGTCTTTACGGTATGTCTATGTGAGAGAAGTTTATCACTTTAATTCTTAAGTGCTACAATAATTATATATTATCACAGAACGTCGCATATAAACATACATATGCTATTGTCCATCGATAATGCACGTTCTTAGAATTTTTTTATTTTTTGACTTTCAGTAACGATATATTTTTTACTATATAGCCCTTTCCAAAGTACTATTACATAGCAACGTTAGTAGACAGTTAGGTCGTTCAAACCCTAAGTTTTCACTGGGGTGGGGGATGTGTCAAGAACAGATTTGATTCATAAATGTTTCCACTCAGTAAATTTTTGTGAGAGAGCAGTGAGTAATTTTTACAAACGTAATTATTGTGCGAGCCAGCATAACTTGGTCTCGTAAACAATTTGTTTTGAACAGTTTTTCTCCTAATAGATAGACAGAAGGTGTGGGGAAGGATAGACGGACAGCGTAGGTGTGCATGACTGAGCACTTTTTATATCTCGTGTTTTGAACTAGGTTTAGTAGAGAGGGAAGGGGTGAGTAGGAATTAAATGTTATTGAGACGTCTGTTAACGTACAGAAAATCCGTGATCCAGAGTAAAAGCTCGGGGTTTTGAACATGTTAAGAATTTATTGCTATAAAATTACATTTTATTGCCTTGAGTGATTCGACCTTTGATGTCGACCCAAGGTCGTTGCGTAGGGCTGTTACTTAAAATAACTCGGTTCGGCAGCTGAGCTAGAGGTGGTTGCACCAATCAAATGTATGAATCTGGACGGAAGGTCGAGACATAGCTTTAGTATTTAAACCCGTGCAGAGCTTAGATAGATGCCACATGTAGACAATCCATTTACGAGGTGGACGGCGAGCTCTCAGCCAGATGAGAAGTCATAGAGACGCAGCGATTGAGCTGATATGTACAGTGATGGAGCATTGTCAGAAATCTACGCTCCTGAGCCCAAGCCTACTTGTTTGAGCATTAAACCCACAGCGCTAATATCAACAGCCCTCACATTGTGAGGGCCGAATGGTGAGCTAAAGATTTTAATTCCATGCTGAATTTACAGCCAGCTACACATGTAGACTGTTGACCAGTACTGCCAGACCACATGCATTTCCCGCGACCACGTGTGAACTACACCAGAGCGCGCCTGGCAGAGACGCTATATAAATATGTTTTAGTATGAAGAGAGATAGAACTTTAAACGTTACAGGATCCGTCGCCCTCGGGCGCGGATTCTTTTGAATGTAAATTTATTGTGACTTAGATAACTTCATATTACATTGCCTTAAGTACTTCATAGTTGCTCCTCAGCTTAGTTGAGCATTTTCAGTTGCTATTGTATTCGTTATCTATTGTATATTTTATCTTTGAATTTGTTAGATATATAAACTTTGCAGTCTGTTACTCAAATTGATTTATTTAGTTTTTAGAGTGAAAGTTATTTGTTGTTTTTTTTTTGTGCTCGTGTGATTGGGAAGCGGACCTCTTGATCTATATTTCCCAAAATCCCGATCCGCGACATCAGTCCATGTTCATTTCTGTTTGTTTACAAACACAAGCTGACAGTTAGAGAACTTTCAATGACGTCAACTTAAGTGCCACTTACAGCTGATAATCAAAGCTGTTATGCAATGAATAAAGATATCAGATAATCAATCACACAAACACAGTCAAGTTATTAGCATGATTATTTTTTGATTCACAAATATATATATATATATATATGTATATATTATACTAAATAAAAAGAGTCATTACAATTATTTTTGACTAGAACATCATGTGGATTCCAAAGGTTACTAGTAGGATACCACTTTCTGAAATTTAATTGTTTGCTTTCATAAAATATTGTATTCAGCAAGTTAGCATACATTTAGAACTTATAGAATCATCTAATTTCCCTGTCTATAAAGAAATCAGATCCGGATATATCGTGCTGTTACGTGGAGGGTCAAGTTTGTAGTATAGACTGTAGCCCTTCCACTCACAATACCGTTTGCGACTTCGAAGATGAAAAAAGGCTAGTGGACTAAGAGCAAAGAACTAGTTGCACAAGCTAGTTAAATTCTTCAGCTAAGGGGCTGTTTGAGTTTACCGGTGGGAAAGGACTTTTGTTTAGGTGATCCGTGAGCTGACCATTTCTATCGCTATCTTAAATTTAATGTTTTACGAAATTGTAAATTTTGATATGTAGGATTTAGGTTGGGAAAAAATATCCTGGGATTTTTTATTGCGGGATTCTGGGCATTTTTTTAAATCTTCACTGACAACGCTGGGTCCACCAAGCCACCTTTTACCATGTGATAAAATTGTATTACATTTCCTTTCCACAAGGGGGCAAAAAAGTGTGTAATGTCTTCCCGATATCGATAGCAGCGAGTACACGTCTGATCATTGGGGAATATTTGAATATCTAGCTTATGGAAAAATCCAGCTCCGTTCTCCAGTGAACACTTTTGGATTGGATGTGCCAGATTTCTTTGACAACCAACTTAAATTTTTTTTTAAATGGGTAAAAAAAAGTGATAAAAAATATTTATTATAGGTGGCGTTGATGTAATAATAATACTGATAATTAAAAAACAACAACAACAATATAATTCTGCCACTAAAACATCAATAAGATGACACATGACACCACAAGTGATCCTACCGCTAGTACAACATACAATCCTACTGCAGTTACATCTTTTACATAATAATGTATCTGTCACTACAGTAATTACTGCTACACTTACTTACTGCACCAACTACTACAAAGTTATGAGTTTCCTACATTGTATGACTTTCTGACAATTGTAACACCACGACATTTTACTCAATTTTTGTGAATAGTTTGTCATTTAAGGGAAGACAACTGGTCATGCAGTATGTGTCAATGTTCGAGGTGAGTAAGGTCTTGGGGATAATAGCGCATTCGACTAATCGAAAGGCCACTCACACTCGTCCAGGCACAATTATAATAATTAATAACACATTCGAATATATATATCAGGCCTGAAGGGCCATACTACTTTATTACTACGGATACAATAGGTATGATTGCAGATACAATAAATATGGTTGCAGATACAATAGATAGGATTGCAGATACAATAAATATGGTTACAGATACAATAGATAGGATTGCAGAATACAATAAATATGGTTGCAGATACAATAGATAAGATTGCAGAATACAATAAATATGGTTACAGATACAATAAATAGGATTGCAGAATACAATAAATATGGTTGCAGATACAATAGATCGGATTGCAGAATACAATAAATATGGTTGCAGATACCATAGATAGGATTGCAGAATACAATAAATATGGTTGCAGATACAATAGATAGGATTGCAGATACAATAAATAGGACTGCATTAATTAGTGGCTACATCAAAGCCCCGTTGTGGGAACTCCAGCTTGTCGCTGAACTTATTAACTGTAATTCAAAAGTTCTAATCTCACATGGGATACAAGGCATTCAATATAACATGAGATACAATATCTACGTACTACGTCTGCAAAAGATTATTTTTCTATGACTGACTTCAATACTTCTTTCTTTCCACACACACTATCATTCTACACTGTATTAATCCTGTCTCTATTGTGAGGATTGCCAGGTGGCTTTCCTACTACTCAGCTTCGTTCCCTGAACATCCACATGCAGATCCCTGACTTCCATCAGGATGTTGTTTTTATAGACCAAACAATTTTCGCTGTGGTCCATTCAATAGGTGGACATTTCGTGACGTCACTGCGTTGTTTACCGGAGCTAGGCAGCCATTTTGTTAGACCAGAGATCTCTGTGTTAGAATGATAGTGATAGCGAATGCATAGACGTGGGTGAAACCGAGTAACGAGATGCCGCACTTGTGTGCAGTGTTTGGCTGCACCAACAAATACAAAATTGGTCGAAGGATGTTTTCTATTCCTAATATATAAGGAAGCATCGGGGCGAGGCCACTGAGCGTTTATCAGAAAGGCGAAGGAGAGAGTGGAATTAAAGGCCATCGGCCGAAAAGACATCTCCAACAAAACAGTAAAAGTTTACCACAAGGTATGCAAGAAGGATTTAAATAAAATAAAGTTCAAAATCAACAAAGAAACTGCCACTTGGACAACAAATTAACGCTAACCCTAGACCTTAGGCTTAGTCCAGTTCCTAACCGGGAAATGCTATGAAGGGGTTTGGTTTGGAAAGAGTTCCGAATGCGTCCATTGTGGTACTAAAATTCTTTGGTTTCTTGGGCAAAGCTATTGAATCCGATGGTGTAGGCCTAATGTTCCAAACCTAATTTGACATCACAATACTAAGGCCTATGACACTTTGATACAGTTGTTGCTAAAACAACACACACGCCGTCACTCCCCGATTTAGATCTAGATCTAGATCCAGTCCACTCGATGATTATCATTCCTCTACTAATTTAATATCAGGTGTCCACGTTTGATAAATCTAATCCATTTTAGGGTTAGCGATGGGGCAGAACATTTAAAATAAAACAGGGTAATCCTGAGAGGTATGGGGTGCTCCTTCCAAAACTTCTTTGAACTGCTTCTTCTTCTTCTTCCGTTAAGACAGCAGCCTCATCATTGGGGACTAGTGTGTCACGAGCGAGTGAGCGAGGATCAGTAGTTACGAGAAGAGGGTTAGAATAAACTTAACCCACGGGCCACGGGGTAAGGGAAAGCGTGCATGTTGTGAGTGGTGGGGGTCTGAATGAGGCGAGAGCGCTGTATTACTATCACTGCACACTAAGACGTCCTAGAGAGCGCACGCAGGAGAAAGCCCCAGAGGGCGAACATAAGGAGAGCAGTCGGAAGACTTGGGAGTAGTGTTTTTCCAGTGATGACTGGTAGGTGGAACGATGATTGATAATTATGATTGATGTATTATATTCGTCTATTACCATGATGTAAATAAGTATATGTGAGGAATGTGGAAGTCCTTGATACTGTATATAGCAATGTGCGCCATGAGCGATAGATGTAAGTTGAGTTCATGGATTTGTAGCGAGAGTGAGTATTGTGTACTCTGGTGGAGGTGTGTTACCGTAGGATGTTTGGTGAGTGAAATGTGAACTATTGTGTGTCCGCTTCATGAGTTGTAATGAGGGGTGAAGTGAATAGAAGTGGTATGGTATTATACCAATGTAATGTTATTCTTGTAGGTGCCGGGGACGGGCCGAAGCGCCGCCTACGGTGAGCACAGGGGATAGGCCAGCATAGGGCCGAAGGCCACACATAGGCCAGGAGTGACGCTGTCGTGTAGGACAGTCGTAGCACATGAGTCGTGGCAGTCTGGCCACCGACAGGGACGTATATATGATCGTGAATGTGTTATTGAAATGCTAATGTGCTATTGCCATGTTGATGTGCTATTGAAATGCTAATGTGCTATTGCCATGTTGATGTGCTATTGGAATGCTAATGTGTTATGGCAATAGGAAGGGGCTATTGAGAGACTGCGGTGCCATTGAAATATTAATGTGCTATTAAGACATGGAGAGGAGAAGCTGAGACCGAAGTGTCTTTAGAAAGTAACTACCGGGTTGTGGACCCGAGGAAGTGTGCGTACGGGAGAAGGCCGTTGGACGGCAGTAACTTGAATAATATAATGTATGTATGTAATTGCACTGTTATCCTTATCTTTATGTTTATGTATAATAAATGTGTGAGTCTGATGGGTTGTTCTGTTAAGTGTTAAACTTGTTCGTTCGTGATTGTTGTCTTGTTATAATTATTACATCTCCCAGTCTGGGATTTGTGACATAGTGCAATCGCGCTTAGTGACTCAGCAGGTCGAGTCTTTGAGGGTAAAAAGTCATACATCTCATATTATTTATAAAATATGTATATTTAAAATAGATGTATGTTGATTTAGCATAAAAAGATAATATAATTTTTTAGTAGTGTCGTCCTGAACGGTTGGCAAGTTTTAACTTAAACCTGCCTTATGTTGTAATGTGACCGTAATGTCACTGAGTTCAGTTTAGATTTGAGGAGGTCTGGATTAGAAATGTTTTGGAGCTCTTTTGGCATGCTATTCCATAATCTTATAGCAGAGGGATAAAAAGAATGCAAATGTGTGTTAGTTCTAGAATGTGGTATAAACATAGTAGATCCTTTTGTTCTTGTTCTTCCATAACTGTTAAAACGTATATCCTCTCTGGGGATCTCGACACTGCCACACCTGGCTTTTTGGAGTAACAATACTTTATTTCTCGCTCTCCTCTCACTCAGCGGCGTCCAGCCCAAGTCCTCTAATAATCGTTGTGGGTGTAGGCACTGACAGTAGTACTAGATATGAAAACATCTCAGCATCTGTGATGGGAGGAAATGCAGACACATCTTTGTTCCACTCACAGTCTGGCACAGTGTCTGGGTCAGCTCCATTAATAAGTTTCAACTTGTCACGAAACCTCTGTGCACTCACGGGAGCTATGCTTCCTAACGCGAAGCCGAAGTAAACAAAACCGCCTGGTCTAACAAAATGGCGGCGTGGGTGTGTCCACCCGGCGACTCAAGTTCCACCTATAGTCCGCTATTCTACTGGCCTACGATTATCATTAGAATATCAACATTTTCTGTTTGCTTTATCATCTTCAGTCTGGATTGTCAGACATTGTAGTCTTAGACATTCCCAACCTGTCACTGTGCTGAAATAAAAAATAAAAAGTGTAGGGTAAGATTTATAGAGTATGTGATAATCCAGCTGTTCTGACAAACAGCAGCAGGATTTGTGATCGATTATCTCTCTTGTTATTGTTTTGACTTTCATTTTTTTTGTATTGTTATTTCACCGGTAACTTTTTTTACTCATTTCCGACGTTTTTCTTCTGTTTGGACTTTTGTCCTGTAAAGGTAAAAATTCTTTTTCAACTAAACAATTATTATTATGTATAATGTTATTTGTGGCTCATTTTTGTTCTTGTTATGTATATGTAGGGCCTGTGTACCTCTTTACTTTTCTGTTGACCATCAGAGACATCACTTTCTCTTCTCTACTCCTTTCGTCTGTTGGTTCTGGACCTGAGATGTAAAGTTTATTGTCTATTCTTACCAACTGATGGTAACTTTAATCCCGCAGTTTGACATTTCTCCCTAGAGTGAAAGTTTGGGCTC
This sequence comes from Onchidella celtica, assembly GCA_963931925.1. Lineage (NCBI taxonomy): Eukaryota > Metazoa > Mollusca > Gastropoda > Systellommatophora > Onchidiidae > Onchidella > Onchidella celtica. Next base: position 755,614 of record OZ007583.1, on the reverse strand, counting down.
AGTTTTATCTCACTAGTGGTCTGAAGACCTGTGGAGAAATGCGCATGGAATCGATTCCCTTATAATTTGATATTTTAAATTCGATTTCATGCATTTCAGAAGTTAACAACAATGAGTACGTCATGAAGTTGTGACGTCATCCTTCCCTTAACCAGAAAGACCTCAAGAGGTTTAAGAGTTGAGCTCTGATGTCAGTGGCCAGACAATTCTCTGATAGTGTCTAGTGATCTAAGTCCATAGCCCAGGCTTTTCTGGCTCTTCATTTCCAGGCCTGTCTTTCCGGCTACTGCAGTACCTGCTTTCTCCTGCTGAACTTCATTGTCTCGACAGTGGGAGCGTCACTTGGTCCTGTGCAGAATGTTCCAGGGTGTTTGTGTCCATGCTGAACGTCTTCAGGGTTGACCTATTCTCACAGATTTTGTAAACCAGAATAGACGATTGTGCCTTTGTAGGTTTTAATCTTTCATTTAAATACATTTTATAATGATCATGTCGAATCCAACTTTTTCGCCCAACACATTGCATGTATAATGACAGAGATAGAGAGACAGACGGGAAAACATAATTAAAAGTAGGATTTACATTGGAGCTGGGTTTGACTGAGATAAATGTGTGTTAATACAGCGAAACGTTTGGCAGAAAGGCTTGTGAAAAGACTGACCATTGTGTCAAAGAAATTCAGAAATAATGAAATATTATCCTTATGTCACCATGTTATTTAATCCACCCGCAGCTTACGATTTAGATATCTTCATCTATCAATATCCAAGATTTGATCCTGTCCCTACCTGACAGCACTTGACAATTATTATCTATATTCAAATACCCACTGATGAGATACTGAATGCTGTATCGATGATGCAGATTATGAAGTGTGTCGCGATGTGGGTTACATGGGGATATTTCGACTGACACTCTTTCGAGGTCCGCTCCCACAATCGACGAACACACAAAAATAAATACTTGCACTCTAGAAACTAAATAAATCAATTGCTTTCAATTTTAGCAGAACTGTAGAGCAGTTTAATTACAGGAATTAATGTAACAAATATAATTATAAATATATATATCAATTCAAAGGCAACTGAATCTAACTAATGGAACTACAGCTTTTATAAAGACTAACGAATTCAATCTAACTACTTGCAGGTCATATGAGTTATATGGCAAATAGAATCCGCGCACGTGGCGACGGATATAACAGTTTAAATTCTATTAATTCAATGAGACATGTTATGATGTGGACATTTCCTCTAGACACGCCATGGAGAATGCTTGTACAACCATGCGTTGTCTGGCGGTAGCTCTGAAACTGTCTTCAAAAGTAAGTAGAACGGTTCACTTTCATCATTACAAATTAGTATAGACTCTCACCATGCGGCCCTCACTGGGAGTGAGAGCGCTGGATGTAAACGCTGTGGGTTTATATCAAACCAAGTAGCTTAGGCTCTGGAGCTTTAAATCAGGCCCCTCACAATGGACTGCTCAACTGCGTCTCCATGTCCCTCATCTGGCTGAGGACTATCGCCGTCCACCTCGTAAATGGATTTTCTACATGTGGCCCAGAACTAAGTTCTGTATGGCCTTAAATACTGGACTGCATCTGCAGCTTACCGTCTAATTCCTGGATTGTGATTGGTGCAACCACTTCTAGCTCAGCTGCCGAACTGAGTTATTTTAAGTAACAGCCCTACGCAACGACCTTGGGTCGACATCAAAGGTCGAATTACTTCAATACAATATAATATAAATTTTATAGCAATAAATTCTTAACATGTTCAAAACCCCGAGCTTTCACTCTGGACCACGGTTTTTCTGCACGTCAACAGACGTCTCAATAACATTTAATTCCTACTCACCCCTTCCCTCTTTACTACCCCTAGTTCAAAACACGAGATACAACAAGTGCTCAGTCATGCACACCTACGCTGTCCCTCTATCCTTCCCCACCTTCTGTCTATCTATCAGGGAAAAAACTGTTCAAAACACATTGTTTACGAGACCAGCTCAAGGCCAAGTTATGCTGGCTCGTACAATAATTACGTTTCTAAAAATTACTTACTGCTCTCGCAAAAATTTACTCTTATGAATTAAATCTGCTCTTGACAAAGTGCCTTTTAGCTCTAACTTGGATAGGTTCGATAAGATTACATTCTATGATCAGATTTTGTTGCTACTGCAATTAATCATTATTTTATCACTGTAGGTAAACACAGGTATAGCTCCCCGAGAATACCGCAGATCGCTTGCACACATAAAGATAATTATTAATAAATATGTTCTACATTCCTTCACAGTCTCCTATGCTGTGGATTCCGTACAATATTACAGTATGCGCCAGAAAATTTGAGTTTCGTTATTTTGGGACAACTAAACATGTAGTGAATAGAATGTCTCATTGGCTGGCTGTGACTGCAATGGTAATGATTTTGTTTTTCTAATATTTTAGGTTTATTTTACATCGCAAACCTTTTCGCTGTCATTTGTGACCACAGAGCTCAGTGGCATAACCCAGAAATGGGAAATTTCATGGTTTGACAATAAAAAATAAATAAATTAACAAGTTCATTTAGATGGAAACAGTTTCTAGTCTCCGTCATGATTCATGTAAGTCCGGGCTTCACAATCCTAGAGATCTGTCTGTACACCAGAGAGTGTTTATCTAAACATCCAAAACTTTAACATTTATATCCGAACCACATTATGAGAGATACTCTAGAGTAGCCTACATGATAATTGTCAAGAACAGATTTGATTCATAAATGTTTCCACTCAGTAAATTTTTGTGAGAGAGCAGTGAGTAATTTTTACAAACGTAATTATTGTGCGAGCCAGCATAACTTGGTCTCGTAAACAATTTGTTTTGAACAGTTTTTTTTATAATAGATAGACAGAAGATGTGGGGAAGGATAGACGGACAGCGTAGGTGTGCATGACTGAGCACTTGTTATATCTCGTGTTTTGAACTAGGTTTAGTAGAGAGGGAAGGGGTGAGTAGGAATTAAATGTTGTTGAGACGTCGGTTGACGTACAGAAAATCCGTGATCCAGAGTAAAAGCTCGGGGTTTTGAACATGTTAAGAATTTATTGCTATAAAAGTACATTTTATTGTCTTGAGTGATTCGACCTTTGATGTCGACCCAAGGTCGTTGCGTAGGGCTGTTACTTAAAATAACTCAGTTCGGCAGCTGAGCTAGAAGTGGTTGCACCAATCACAATCCAGGAATTAGACGGTAAGCTGCAGATGCAGTCCAGTATTTAAGACAATACAGAACTTAGTTCTGGGCCACATGTAGACAATCCATTTACGAGGTGGACGGCGAGCTCTCAGCCAGATGAGAAGTCATAGAGACGCAGCGATTGAGCTGATATGTACAGTGATGGAGCATTGTCAGAAATCTACGCTCCTGAGCCCAAGCCTACTTGTTTGAGCATTAAACCCACAGCGCTAATATCAACAGCCCTCACATTGTGAGGGCCGAATGGTGAGCTAAAGATTTTAATTCCATGCTGAATTTACAGCCACCTACACATGTAGACTGTTGACCAGTACTGCCAGACCACATGCATTTCCCGCGACCACGTGTGAACTACACCAGAGCGCGCCTGGCAGAGACGCTATATAAATATGTTTTAGTATGAAGAGAGATAGAACTTTAAACGTTACAGGATCCGTCGCCCTCGGGCGCGGATTCTTTTGAATGTAAATTTATTGTGACTTAGATAACTTCATATTACATTGCCTTAAGTACTTCATAGTTGCTCCTCAGCTAGCTGAGCATTTTCAGTTGCTATTGTATTCGTTATTTATTGTATATTTTATTTTTGAATTTGTTAGATATATAAACTTTACAGTCTGTTACTCAAATTGATTTATTTAGTTTTTAGAGTGAAAGTTGGTTAATTGTTGTTGTTTTTTTGTGCTCGTGTGATTGGGAAGCGGACCTCTCGATCTATATTCCCCAAAATCCCGATCCGCGACAATAATGAAAATCAGTTTAGTCACAGAGATTGTCAGAGAGACTGATTGGGTGATTTTTTTTTTTTTTTCAAAAGAAAGAAATCAAAGGTAAATGTTGATACTGGCTATAAATTACACATGAAGCCATGTGTTCGGCAGGGCTAAAATTTTAAAATGTTTACACTAACCTGCTAATGCCGGTATTGTCTTCAGCGGGCCGCTGTCGCGTCTAGTCTGGTACACTGCCGTGTCTTATGCGCGTGTCAACTCTCTCTGTCAGCCTCCACCGCTGGCGAGTCCAGGCGAAAAGGAAGTCAAATGTGTAAGCTTTCCCTACCAGTTAGTGCTGAGCGAGGATCCAGATTTAGATCTCCATATCCAGTTATCCAGATCAAGCCAGATATCAGGATCTTAGAATCTAGCTTCCCGATTGGTTTTTCGACCTGTTTGTGATTCACTTCCTGGCTTGTTCTTAGAAATCCAGATCACGTTTGTTCTTAGAAATCCAGATCAGGCTTGTTCAGGTGACCTTGACCCGTTTCATCGGACAAAACAGAGAAGATCAGTGGGCGGCTCGTTCGCCCGGCAGACGGTGGACGGTAGGAGGGGATGGGTGAAATGGGTCGGGGGGGGGGTGATCAAGAGGCAGAGAGAGAAAGTTCACGATGGTCAGTTAAGGCCAGGTGATCGTTGTGGATGCTCTTACTTTTGCCGGTTAAGAAATTGAGAGGGGGGGGGGGGGAAACGAGCAGCACGTCACTGTCTCTGCAACCAATCAGGGCCACGTTTGCCCAAACACAAATCAGCCGCTGACTAACAGAAGGCGGTACTCTACAACCCTTTTCTCTTTGATCCAGACTGAGGGTCGAGACTTGGATTTTGAAATCTGGATCATGATCAGGATATCCAGTTATTTTGAAACGGATGAGCCAAATATCCACATCACTCAAAACCAGGTCTCTGTCCAGCACTACTTGTACATAACATCGATGTAGAACCTCGTCAGATGGCTGGCTGAACCACCCAAAAGCATCGATGACCGCCCAGGGGCTGTTAGGTTTCCTTTGCCCAGGGAACGCTTTGCAGTCATCATCGTGTCTAGCCCCCCATCCCCCCCCCCCCCGCCATGACAAACCCGGACTGTGTCATAGAGAAGTTCTTTGAAGACCTGAGAGTAGCCATTGAGGCCATACCCAAAGTGGGCAGGTTGGTGCAGATTGGGCATCATGGGAAGGTGTGCTGGGGAGACATGACATAAATGCAACAGCAAGGGACACCGGCTACTCCACATCCATGAGATCTTCAATCTTCCAATAACCAACATTGTCTTCCAGCTGCCACATCGAAACAAGAACGTCTGGGATGCAATCTCTCGCTCTAAGCACTGGCATCTACTCGACTACGTCATCGTGAGGCAACGGGATAGACAAGATGTGAGGGTCACAGAAGCCGTGTGCCATGTGCCGTGTGCCGTGTGCCATGTGCCATGTGCCGTGTGCCATGTGCCATGTGCCATGTGCCGTGTGCCGTGTGCCATGTGCCGTGTGCCGTGTGCCGTGTGCCATGTGTCGTGTGCCGTGTGCCGTTTGCCGTGTGCCATGTGCCGTGTGCCGTGTGCCGTGTGCCATGTGCCGTGTGCCATGTGCCGTGTGCCGTGTGCCATGTGCCATGTGCCGTGTGCCGTGTCCCGTGTGCCGGGCAGAGTGCAGGACTCACCACACACTGTTGGTCTCCAAGCTGAAACTTCACCCCCACCCCCCCCCCCTTCTATCTGCAAGGAAAAATGCCACCAAAAACGCCTCAATGTCTGCAAGCTGAGGAGCATCCAAACCAGAAAGTCCTTAGCTGACTCCATGGAGTACAAATACACTTCTTGGACCCTACACTAACCGAGAGAGTATGGTCAGCCTTAAAAAAACCTGTGCTCAGTGGACAGCAATGAAATCAGAATGGTCACTTGCAAGTAGAAGGACTGATTTGATGAAAACTGAACAAATTCAAGTTGTCTTTGATGAAAAGCAGCCCGCCACCCTGGGACTCACCTGACCGACCCTAAGTCCGCCAGCAAGAAAGTTTTGTATGTCAGTACCAGAAACACAGTGTAAAGGGAGCTAAGACAGATTCAGGTTCAACAGCCAGGCAGGAGACATTCGGTCCTGGGATTTGAGTAGTCGAGCAGCAACAAACGAACAAACAAACAAACAAACAAACAAACAAACAAACAAACAAACAAACAAACAAACAAACAAACAAACAAACAAACAAACAAACAAACAAACAAACAAACAAACAAACAACCAACCAACCAACCAACCAACCAACCAACCAACCAACCAACCAACCAACCAACCAACCAACCAACCAACCAACCAACCAACCAACCAACCAACCAACCAACCAACCAACCAACCAACCAACCAACCAACCAACCAACCAACCAACCAACCAACCAACCAACCAACCAACCAACCAACCAACCAACCAACCAACCAACCAACCAACCAACCAACCAACCAACCAACCAACCAACCAACCAACCAACCAACCAACCAACCAACCAACCAACCAACCAACCAACCAACCAACCAACCAACCAACCAACCAACCAACCAACCAACCAACCAACCAACCAACCAACCAACCAACCAACCAACCAACCAACCAACCAACCAACCAACCAACCAACCAACCAACCAACCAACCAACCAACCAACCAACCAACCAACCAACCAACCAACCAACCAACCAACCAACCAACCAACCAACCAACCAACCAACCAACCAACCAACCAACCAACCAACCAACCAACCAACCAACCAACCAACCAACCAACCAACCAACCAACCAACCAACCAACCAACCAACCAACCAACCAACCAACCAACCAACCAACCAACCAACCAACCAACCAACCAACCAACCAACCAACCAACCAACCAACCAACCAACCAACCAACCAACCAACCAACCAACCAACCAACCAACCAACCAACCAACCAACCAACCAACCAACCAACCAACCAACCAACCAACCAACCAACCAACCAACCAACCAACCAACCAACCAACCAACCAACCAACCAACCAACCAACCAACCAACCAACCAACCAACCAACCAACCAACCAACCAACCAACCAACCAACCAACCAACCAACCAACCAACCAACCAACCAACCAACCAACCAACCAACCAACCAACCAACCAACCAACCAACCAACCAACCAACCAACCAACCAACCAACCAACCAACCAACCAACCAACCAACCAACCAACCAACCAACCAACCAACCAACCAACCAACCAACCAACCAACCAACCAACCAACCAACCAACCAACCAACCAACCAACCAACCAACCAACCAACCAACCAACCAACCAACCAACCAACCAACCAACCAACCAACCAACCAACCAACCAACCAACCAACCAACCAACCAACCAACCAACCAACCAACCAACCAACCAACCAACCAACCAACCAACCAACCAACCAACCAACCAACCAAACAACCAACCAAACAACCAACCAAACAACCAACCAAACAACCAACCAAACAACCAACCAAACAACCAACCAAACAACCAACCAAACAACCAACCAAACAACCAACCAAACAACCAACCAAACAACCAACCAAACAACCAACCAAACAACCAACCAAACAACCAACCAAACAACCAACCAAACAACCAACCAAACAACCAACCAAACAACCAACCAAACAACCAACCAAACAAACAAACAAACAAAAAAAAAGTTCATGTACGGGAACCCGGCTGTCATGTTGTTCTTGTTTTGTTTTTTTTTTGTCTTAGTTTTAATTTTTGAATTCCATAATTAATTATGTACATTTATTTACCTATTGTACTTTGTATAAATTTATTTACCTATTGTACTTTGTATAAATTTATTTACCTATTGTACTTTGTATAAATTTATTTACCTATTGTACTTTGTATAAATTTATTTACCTATTGTACTTTGTATAAATTTATTTACCTATTGTACTTTGTATAAATTTATTTACCTATTGTACTTTGTATAAATTGTAAATATAGCCTTTCAAGATTAGTGTTCTTTTTGTAAGAAATATGAATTTTTCTCATTTAATTTAATTGTTCGCCAATTTATTTATTCACGTGTTCTTCCCAAACCCTTTAATTCGCTTTCTCTGCCCATTTCATTCATCAACTGACATAATGATAATAATAGTTCGTCCATCAGGTATGATGATGACCTTAACAACACCAGAGGAATAAAGAACAGAAATTGTTGAGAATTTCAACACATGGACAATAAAGAGAACTAAAGGACACAGAGGACAGAATGGAAAGACTGTTCTTTCATGACTTATGGCTTCTCATGTGACTGATAAGTCCTATTTTTGCCCTGCAGACCCTTCCGCATAAGTGACAAGAGTGCTCCGTTGGTTCAGTACCACTGGGCCTTTTCTTGCGCCGTTCTCTTTTTTTGATAGCCTGCTGGACTCTGTCAGCTTCCCATGCTTTGCTGCCTCTGGTAAGGGCCGCCCTCCAATTTGCACGATCAAGCGAGAGCTTTTCCCACTCACTCACATCAATGGCAAAGGCCTTCAGTGATTGCTTGGGAGTGTCTTTGTAACGTCTCTTTGGGGCCCCAACATTCCTCGTTCCATTGGAGAGCTCAGAGAAGAAGATTTGCTTAGGGAGTCTGGAGTCGGGCATTCTGACAACATGTCCTGCCCAACGTAGCTGAATTTTTTTCAGGTGGCAGAAGATGCTCCATTCCTGGGCACGATTGAGGACCTCAATGTCTGGAATTTTATCCTGCCATTTGATCCTTAGGATCTTTCTAAGGCAGGCCAGATGAAAGTGATTTAGCTTTCTGGCATGCGATTGGTACACTGTCCAGGTTTCAGCCCCATAGAGTAGGGTGGGAAGGACCACAGCATTGTACACTTTCAGCTTAGTGTCTGTGCGAATGCCGGCAACATCCCACACTCTCTTTCGAAGCCTGCCAAATGCAGAGCTGGCTTTGCTGATTCTTGAGGGAATTTCAGTATCAACACGAGCCTCGGAAGACAGTGTACTGCCAAGATAGGTGAAGTTCTCCGACACCTTCAGAAGACTGTCATGGACTTTGATATTTGGGGTCACAGGATACTTGTCGTCTGGAGTAGGCTGATGGAGCACTTCCGTCTTCTTTGTGCTTATTGTGAGGCCAAAGTTGTCACAGGCACTAGAGAACTTATCAACACAGTTTTGCATGCTATCCTCATCGTGTGCCAGAAGTGCACAATCATCAGCAAATAGTAGGTCACAGACTTGAGTACTTTTGGTTTTGGTTTTTGCCTGAAGTCTCCTGAGGTTGAATAGACTGCCATCAGTTCGGTACTTGATGCTTATCCCTTGAGGAGGAGAGCTAAAGGCTTCTTGCAGCATTGCAGAGAACATGATGCTGAACAGAGTTGGGGCTAAGACACAACCCTGTTTTACCCCATTGGTGACAGCAAAGGGCTCTGAAACACTGCCGTTGCTTTTGACTGCAGCTTGCATGCCATCATGAAACTGGCGCACTATTGTGATGAATTCGGGTGGACACCCAAACTTCGCCAAGATTTTCCAGAGGCCTTCACGACACACTGTGTCAAATGCTTTTGTTAGGGCAACAAATGTGATATACAGCGCTTTATTTTGTTCCATGCATTTTTCCTGAATCTGTCTGGCAGAAAAAATCATATCCGCCGTTCCCCTCTCTTTACGAAAGCCACATTGGCTCTCGGGAAGCAAGTCATTTGACGAGAGGTGATCAAGAAGGCGATTCAGAAGCATTCTTGCCAATATTTTGCCAGCAATTGAAAGTAGAGAGATTCCCCGATGGTTGTCACAGACTTGGCTGTCCCCTTTGTTTTTGTACAGATGGATGATTGAAGCATCTTTGAAGTCCTGTGGCAGCTTCCCTGCTTTCAACATATGATTGAACAACTCGGTCAACCTTTCAATAAGCTTTTCTCAACCGAAGGCATACACCTCAGCAGGAATTGAATCCACGCCTGGTGATTTGTTAAAGGACATCTGATTTGTGGCAGTTCGGGTCTCATTTGCTGTGAATGGCTTGGCAAGAGCTGCATTAATAGGAGTCTGAGGGAGGCGGTCAATGGATTCAGTATTTATATTTGATGGCCGATTTAGCACACCTCCGAAATGTTCTGCCCAACGCTGAATTATGGCATTCAATTCAACAATGCGTGTTGAACCATCTGACGCAAGAAGTGGCGTAGTGCCAGAGCGGGATGGTCCAAACACAGCTCGGAGGCTCTCAAAGAACTTTCTAGTGTTGTTTGTGCCGGCATATTTCTGAGTTTCTCTTACTCGCTCTTCAAGCCAGTCATTTTTTATTTTTCTCAGCTTCTTCTGGAGTACACCCTTACATGCACGCAGTGCATCAGCTTTTGCTGTGGAAGAGGGGTCACTGCAGTGAGCTTGGATGAGACTATTTTTTTCTTTGATGAGCACTTTGATTTCATTATCATTATCATTGAACCAGTCCTGGTGCTTGCGGACAGGAAAACCAACTGTGCTGCTGGCGCAAGAGTGTACAGTCGTATTTAGGTCAGTCCAGCTCTGTTCAATGTTCTCAGGGTCAAAAGTCACGCAATCCAATTTT
>OZ007583.1:682500-740000 GCA_963931925.1 Onchidella celtica | reverse complement strand
ACAAAGTTATTTATGTCCCAGATAAGAGAGACGTTGCTAAATGTAAATAAATGATCCAAGCACCAGCCAACAGCAGAGAACATTTACACCCGACAAAATAATAGAATCAGTCCTGGATAACAGATTAGTTTTTTCCCAACATTTATTCCACAGCACAGAAACAGCCAACGCCGTTTTTAATAACTAGAACATGACTGAAGGTGACAAAAGAAAATATTTTGGAATATTTCATTAATGGAAACAAAAATCTGGCTATATCACGTGCAAGTTCTGACGGGCTCCAGCTACTCCAGCTGTTTCTGTTTTTTATTTTTTTATGAAGTCAAAAGTAGATTTAAGTAACTCGTTCAAATTCCGAATGCTTTATAAAAGATTTGGCCTGGGGATCTCCAGTTGAGAATTGTACTATTTCTTCTAAAAATTTAATTCAATCACTGGACAGAAATTTCACTTGTTTGTAAAATGAAAACACAAAAGTAATGTTGGTAATAGATTAACCTCCTTTATAGATATTTTCAGTAATGAGACTAAATTTTCCCACTATGTCCACGAGAACTAAAAGCTTAAATCTCCACATTATTATTATAATAGATCAAGTAGTTCAGTAATTGCCCATACCCCCCCCCCCTCCCCAATCTGTCAACTTGCAACCCAAAATCATGAAATTAATAACTTTTGCGATCACAGAAACATTGGCTACAATTATTCAATAATGTTGGACAATAATTAGATCTTTTATACATTATTACTGAAGAGGTTTTATTTCCATTGACAACATTTTCTTGACTTTGCAACGTGCAATTTAAAAAAAAAATGGCAACATTTGGCACGTCCAGTGAAGTGTGGTCCATCCACTTGATACCATAATTAACAGATATTCCAATTAACTTCGATATTAATCTCACAGCCATGACTAGTGCCCATGTCAATTTGCTTTTATAAATATAAAATTATGATAATTAAATCAATGAAATTGAGATAAATGTTGAGTGAGTTACGGTTCTTGGGCCACGTACAATGATTATTATAGTGAGATGAAGAAAAGTGTCACGAGCGAGTGAGCGAGGATTAGTAGTTACGAGAAGAGGGTTAGAATAAAGTTAACCCACGGGCCACGGGGTAAGGGAAAGCGTGCATGTTGTGAGTGGTGGGGATCTGAATGAGGCGAGAGCGCTGTATTACTATCACTGCACACTAAGACGTCCTAGAGAGCGGACGCAGGAGAAAGCCCCAGTGGGCGAACATAAGGAGAGCAGTCGGAAGACTTGGGAGTAGTGTTTTTTCCAGTGATGACTGGTAGGTGGAACGATGATTGATAATTATGATGATTGATGTATTATATTCGTCTATGACCATGATGTAAATAAGTATATGTGAGGAATGTGGAAGTCCTTGATACTGTATATAGCAATGTGCGCCATGAGCGATAGATGAAAGTTGAGTTCATGGATTTGTAGCGAGAGTGAGTATTGTGTACTACGGTGGAGGTGTGTTACCGTAGGATGTTTGGTGAGTGAAATGTGAACTATTGTGTGCCCGCTTCATGAGTTGTAATGAGGGGTGAAGTGAATAGAAGTGGTATGGTATTATACCAATGTAATGTTATTCTTGTAGGTGCCGGGGACGGGCCGAAGCGCCGCCTACGGTGAGCACAGGGGATAGGCCAGCATAGGGCCGAAGGCCACACATAGGCCAGGAGTGACGCTGTCGTGTAGGACAGTCGCAGCACATGAGTCGTGGCAGTCTGGCCAACGACAGGGACGTATATATGATCGTGAATGTGTTATTGAAATGCTAATGTGCTATTGCCATGTTGATGTGCTATTGGAATGCTAATGTGTTATGGCAATAGGAAGGGGCTATTGAGAGACTGCGGTGCCATTGAAATATTAATGTGCTATTAAGACATGGAGAGGAGAAGCTGAGACCGAAGTGTCTTTAGAAAGTAACTACCGGGTTGTGGACCCGAGGAAGTGTGCGTACGGGAGAAGGCCGTTGTACGGCAGTTGAATTGAATAATATAATGTCTGTATTTGCGCTATTATCTTTATGTTTATGTATAATAAATGTGTGAGTCTGATGGGTTGTTCTGTTAAGTGTTAAACTTGTTCGTTCGTGATTGTTGTCTTGTTATAATTATTACATCTCCCAGTCTGGGATTTGTGACAAAAAGAATGAGTTTGCTGAGACATGTGGGAATGACGCGATATAGCCCAGAACTGATTGTCATGTGAGTTTTGTTTTTCATTCATGCTTGAAGCCCATGACAAAAATAGGTTGTACAAAATGAGGTCATTGTTTTTCCGAGAATGTCTGCATTTGCACCTCTTTTTAAATTTTCTTTTTATGTCGTTCCCGTATTTGTTTTTGTATTTGTATATTTGTTTGAGTCCCTGGGGGGAAGGGGGGGGGGGGATAGGGAGTTTTTATTTTGTTTTGTTTTGTTTTTTTTAATTTTGCCCGACCAGCTGACCTTGTTAGGCCTGTTCTTCTCGACTTCCAAACGCCGAGGTATCTTTAACGTGCACAGCGTTCACATGGGCCATCCGAGTTTTTCGTCCTTATCCGAGAAGACTAGGTGCTCGATCCTACCTACCATAGGATCAGAGACATGAAAATTCCCCTAAATGTCCAACATGCCTGCTCCGACCGGGAATTGAACGCGGCACCTTCAGCATGGGAGGCGAACATCTTAGCTCTAGACCAACGTGTCACTATACACAAAAAGGAGTGGGGGGGGGAGGGGGGTGTCACGCTCACTTTTTATGGTGTCACTGCGCATGTACCAAGTATCGCCCATCTACTTGTCGGGCCGGTGTATTTGATTACCATTAGAAAATTACAGGCGATCTGTGAGTTTTTCCATCTCTTGGTGTTTGATCACATTATAAATAGTGGAAAGTTACCTCCTTTCTTGTGTGTGTGGGGGTGGGGGGGGTGGGGGTGGGTAGAGTCGGACAGGCGAAAGAGGGGTGGATGGGCTAAATGTAGTCCATGAGACGAGTCTGTTGCCTTAAACTGTTCAGTGACAACTCCAGATAAGACAATCTTACACAACGACAGTCTCAAGTATCTGTGCAGAGTTACACACAGAAGATAACGCTGGCTGTGTTCAAGTCAATATTAACTTCTTTAACATTGCAGAGGATTTAGGTCATGTTGCCCTGCCGTTTGAACCAGAGAAAAAGATAGTTCTGATCTGTGGCCAGCAAGTACAGCAGTGTTATCTGGTTCTTTTAGTAACTATTCCATTCACTCAACGTCAAGTGGCTGACAATGACAAGTTCAGAAAAAATGAACATTTACGTACATACATGTAGTTAGTTACTGATGGGATTATATATCATTTGGTATCAATCGAAAGTGAAAAGATACATTGGATTTTGCTTCATTTACTTGTCTGCTCGTCCGTATGTCAAGCCTGGTGATCAACTCCACCCCCACCCTCACCTCATACCCGTGTCTGTGTGTCTGTCTGTGCATTGCTGGACCTTACCACAAACACTACAGAGATTTTCTCTACTTTTCTTTCTAAGTTTTCTTTTGTAGTTGTCGCCCTTCTTCCGTGCCCCCCCCCTCCCCCCCACCCCGCCCTCGTGTTTAATAGAATACTTGACAGTTCCTTCGCGTATAACACTCGTACAGCAAATACATGGAAACAAAAAATGCAAATCCCGATGTTTGACCATTGTGTACCCATGTGTACGCTGTAATTTATTTAGACACGATGTTTTGCCCGTACAAACATGAGCACCGTTTATAACGATCGGTGTTGCATGACGAGAAGTTGTTGTAGAAGTAAAAGAAACTACTTTTTTTCAGTGGCCTATACATGTCAAGGATCACTTGTGTATTGTCATTGTAATGTATAACAAGAATAAAATATTTTCCCATCTGATCCAAGTCGAGACGAAATGTCTCTTAAGTCCAGATTCGTGGCGCTGAGAGAGTGACCTTGCGTCTCTACAATTGTTCATTCATACAGAGCCCAGGTGTGGTTAACTGTGTCACAACATTTAAGTTTTGATAAGCGAGTTCAACTGGCACTTGGGACAGCAAAAGACACGTCCAATCGGCTGTTGAATGAAAACTGTGAACATGAACAGTTTGTCAACGAGGAAGTTAAAAGCGAGAAATTGTGTGTGCCCATCCCCATATACTGTACACCATCTACTGACAAGTACTGAACAAAAGACAAGCGCAACAGAATAAAAGAGCTGGAAGGATGCATGACAAAAGGTAATGGCGAGCAATTTTACTCTATAAACTTGACTTTCTAATATCAGTAATCCAAAAGCCCCCCCCCCCCTCAAAATTGTAGTAGGCCCACCCCAACGACACACCCGGGCCTATTTCTGGTGTGACCTGGGAAAAGTTCTGCAAAAAAGTGGATCAGCTTTCAAACACGACAAACAAACCAATATTGTATCTGCATATTATTTCGATGACGCTGGCGGGTCTGTGTGTGATTACAATTAGCGACAAGTGAAACACGCAGACATTTTTAACTCGCGAAATTCACTCAACAATGTCAATCTTTTTTTCTTTTTTTTTTCAGTCCTGAATGACGTCAGTTCCCTACATACATGCTTGGTCTATCCTTTTTTGTGTTTTGAGGACGATACGGACGGCAAGGTAACTTTAGTGTCTTTACAAAACAACAGTAACACGTATAACTGGCTCAGAATCAGAAAGTTTATAGATGATTTCAGTTCCAAACAGAGAGGACTGTCAAAGAGCTAATATGCACTGCAACATGTTGTACGGATATGCACTGTCCATACAACATGTTTTGAAGGATCTATCTGGGCTGGGCGGAGTGCGGTCTTCATACCCACAACATGTTGTGCGGAAGTTCTAGTCATATTGTAATGGGGTGAACCATTACAGGGCTGAGAACATAGCTCATTGTAGTGAAAGGGAGAGAAACCCGTTATTTTGATCAGCTGGACCACTAGACGTGGTCAAGGGGAAGTAACCACACAGAAACCATAGATAATCTCCCCTTATTGTTTATCACGCACTGAGATGAGTCATGCAAGTGTTGAGTAACATTGCCAACTGATGTACTCAATGCGCCAATTTTAAATCATAGTCTTAGCGTTGTCTGTATTGTCCAGGATTGGTCAATTTAAGTGACCATCCCTGGTGCCAGAAGTAGAACCTTGTTATGTATCACTACATTGTAAGTTTTGTTTAGTTTTTATCTTGTTAAGTAATATTTCCTTAAGATAGTGTATTTGGAACATACACGAGCAAGATGGTGGTCTTTAAAAATGTTTTTATTTGTTTTAATGTTTTATTAGAATTTGCACTTAGTGAACTGTAAGGAGTGAATGGGTTGCGCGTGTTTGGGTGACGCTTAGGTGATAGCGTGGGTCAGTCAGTTCCACCCAAGTCTTCAAGACAGCAGGACGTGTCATTGTGTCCAGACTAACATAAAAGTAAAAGAAGTTGTATAATTTATATTTCAAGATTTGTGAAGTGCCAGCTCTGATGATGTAGTTCAAGTGTGAATTCATTTGGTTAGTTCACGTAAGTTGTACCCATTATTTTAGTTCTGGTATTTAATAATATTTAGATGATGTGAAATAATAATGATTGGATTATACTTGGAGGTTTGATGAACTTTGTTCAGCTTGGTTAGGCAATCAGGCTAGCAGCTAACAATCTACGGTAAAGTTTATCTTACTAAGTTTCTATCTTAGTATCTATCAGTATCCTGCAGAGAAAGAGTGTAAGGTTCTGGAATGCTATCAACGCTAGCGCGCATGATTAGTTCATGTAATTAAATGGAAACATTTAACTGTAATTTGTGACGGACTGATTTTATGTGAAGTGCTAACAAATAGTACTACTGGAGGGTGTGGTCTAAGTCCCGCTACTTGGATCAGAGATAGACAGATCTAGATCGTTAATCTTAATCTGCAGTTGGTGCCATTCAGGCTCAACGTGTCCTTCTTAGGGACAGACGTCACAGAGAGAGAGAGAGGGAGAGTAACGGGCAAGAATTATAACCAAGCTATTTCTTTACTTTAACTTGTCTTCCGTGGGTTGTAAGGTTATTGTTGGATGATTATTTCTAGGTTCCTTTAAATCAGCAGTGTGACTATGATGTATGTGTAGATTTGTCTTGTGTGCCTTTTCGTTACCTTTATTGATGCCGTATTCATTATGGACTTTATGATAATGAGTAGACCAGTTAAGATGAAGAGAGAGGTGTTGGATTTGCAGAGCACGCGCGTGAGCCGTGAGTAGGTCACAGCAGACGCTAGCAGGCATGATCACATGACTTTTGGTCAAGCGAGTCAAATCAAGACCGGGATTGGTTAGCTAATAGCTTCCGGAAACGGAAGCTTGACCCAAACAACAATAACAATCCTGGCTGACTGTTTACAGTGGCTACCACACTTAAACAGCATTTGGGATCTCAGATATCGGCATTATACTAAAGGATGATGATTATTTACTTTAATTTCTTAATTTATTATATGTTTATTATTGAATTAGTATGTTCGCTACATAGGTGTTAAGTTGATTTTCTTCAATTTGTACTGGTTAAGTCGGACTTAGAAACTTTTGAGGGTCGAACCTTGAACTTTGGTTGTTGATAAGATGAATCATGAAGGGAAAGGCCTATGCTCGGTGTATAGATGCATTGTCTATGCATCAGGTGTCATATTTTTATGGCATCCTTTGTAGGTGCTCATTGTCTGTTCTTTTGACACACTGACAGATGTAATTGGACTCTGTTGTAATGAAGAGATCAGATCAGATGCATTTACTTTAAACTCAATCATAGGGGTTATGGGTGTTGCTTGCCCAGTAGACCTATGATATATATGTCATCATTATTATGATATTATTTTGTTGCATTATATAATTAGTTCACTGAATATGTGGGAATGTTTTAGGTATATCAGTATTGTTGGAGGTAATACAAGTGGGTTGACTTGACTGTTCAGTCTTGTAGTTGTACCATGTAGTTGGGTTTGGCTTTATGCCATGATTATCATATCACTTGTAGTGGGAGACTATAACTTGCTATTGTTGGTTGAGACTTAGGTGTTGACTTATTACATGTGTCATGTATGTGGGTTGGTCCACCTAGAGATACTCCTATGACTTTATGAGTAAGGAGTTTGGTATTATATCCAGAGGATAGGAAAGGGATAAGTTTGGCTCTGAGTTGAGATAGGCCTGTGGCAGTATGGACTAGGGTTTTTGTGTAATAATAATAATCTAGCATGTGCGGAATTGAGCTGGGTTGGCTAATGGGGCCTAAGTCAATTAATTTTGACTTAATGAGTAGATCCAGTTGGCTATTGCTATCCTCTGCTAATTATGATGGTAATTGTTATTTAAGGGATACTACGTTGTGCGTGGGTGGGCTAAGTAAGTAGATGGGATTGTCTTTTATTGAGCCACCTAGCACGGGCAGTTCTGTGGTATGAGTGTGTAGACTCAGCAGACTGTATTTTATTGTAGTTAGTTTAACTCCAGCTCATTCCATAACTAGGATGGATTTGATGCGTACAGTGTGCGCGGCGTACAGGGTGCGCGTATACACATGTTAGGCTTAATGTTATCTTGTCTGGAATCAAATTAAGTTTTCTTCCTGATCTAGAATAATGGCCGTTGTTATAATATAAGAATTATAACGTGTGGGATAGCCCTATGTCAGCCTGTAGTTAAGCCAAGGGAAGTAAACATGTTACTTGGTAGACTTGAATCTTGTACTCGAGTTATCTCCCCTGGAGTGCTCACCAAGTAAGTTATACGTTACTGTTTGATAGACATACTTGACCTTCCCCATATTATTTAGTTTACAATGTGAATATGGTTATTATTAACATTTATGTTTTCTTTTGATGCATTCTCTTGTTTCAGTGTGATGTAATGATGAGGCGTGCTGTTAATTCCTGTTATTTTTGGTTCTTCTTCAGCGCGCCTATCGGTTGGGTTTAATGTACTGTTTAATGTCTTGTTTATTGTCTTGGGTTTATTGTGGTTTATTGTATTGTCATGTGTTTATTGTATTGTGTTTATTATTTGATTTGTTATTTTCTTTTCCTTTTAATAAAATTGTTGTCCTCTCAAAACCTGATAGTTTTGTTTGTATGTTTGACTGTGTAGAGAGCCCCGCTCGTCTCGTCCTGTGTTACATTATTTGGTGTCAGATTAGATAGCTATAGATAGAGAGAGACCCGCTCGGTAGGCCCGTAACCCGTCCTGTTACAATAACGTGATTGTTGCAAGTGCATTGGAATGGTCTGATGGACCTGGGAAGCGTGAGGGCCTAGTCAGTTTGTATCAATGGGCGGTAGTCAGATTGACTAATCAGGCGAAAAGGGGTTGGGGTAGCTGTACCTGATTGGAGACGGGAGACGGGAGACGTTAATGTTATTGCTTGCAGAGGCTTCTCTCGTGGGCATAGGCCTAGATTGGTCGGGCCTAAATTGGTTGCTAGGATCATTCAGCTCTTCTGTGTGGATTGTAAAATGTAAGCGCTCTTCTATGTATGAAGAAGATTGATTCACATACAATTCTTGTGTGTGTTCTACGTCGTCGAATTGTGTGCGTTATACGGATATGCACTGTCCATAATGCGCTTCCTAATCCTAGATGTGTAGTTGTTGCTATACAGTAACTGAACGTTACAGTTTTGTTCCATTTGTTGATGTCCTGATCTGATGATGAAGAGGCAAAGAGGGATAAGTAAAGGCAGAACTTTTTTTTTTTTGTATTTGTTTGTTTTCTTAGTCTCTTCTTCATTGTTTTAGCGCTGTTTTCAAATGAAAGGTAGAAACATTTCAGTGTAGTAAGGCGAGCAAAACTTGACCACTCAGGCGACAACCACTCTTTTCACAAGTGATGTTTTTATTCACGTTACACTTTGATATGGTTCGAAAGTTAGGCCCTCACTAGATATCGTCTTCATGCATGTCCCAGTATACGCCCCTTCTGTAACCAGTTAAGTGACATAAAAAGTATCTAGAGTCACCAGTAGAACAAGTGCAATGTTTTTGGTTACGCAATGAATGGTTGTGAAATGGGCAGTTATCTCAGTGTCGAGGAACTTTTGCCCACAGCCAGCGGGGTTGTCCTGATAAGCTGCCATGTCAGATTATTCTGCGTTTTGTCTGTGGTAAAGTCACGTCACCGTGTGCAAAAGTCTAAAGTTTGCAATTCTTTCTAGCTAAAGCTCTCAAGTGTGTAGAGCAACTGTGGGGATCTTTCATAATTATCGTTTATCGTCTTACTTAAACCTGGTTGATGGTGTAGGGACGACATAATGCAGGTGGAAGGACGGGGAGAGGGGAAGACTGGAGGGTGGGGGTATAGAAGACAGATATCTGTTTGCTTGGCGTTGCTGTTTTTTTTACTTTACTGCCGTCATTGCTGCTGCTGTTGCTCGTGTACACAAAATGACTTTGTTCATTAAGGCTAAATCCTTGAGTGAAATGTCTACATTTTGACCACGTTTGTTCCCCGGCCAGGGAAAGTGTTGCAGTGCTAGAAGGGTGATAACTCCTGGCGTAATCAGATTGGACAATTTCAAATTTTGGATTTCAAGATTTTCAAGGTCAGTTTAGATCTGCCACCAGAGAAAACGTCTCATTATCACAACTTTAGAACTGTCTGTGCTGTCAACATATTACACACACACATACACGATTTGATCACCTGTCTGTGATAAGACAACACTCCAGCACAGGCATCTACGTCAAACTGTTATCTACACTGCCTTTTTATACTTTATTTCTAGTGATCAATCAAGTCACTAACAATAACATCAGCTGCCAAAAACAAAATGGGACCGTCCACTTTCAGCTGAGTCGGCTGATAATTTAGAAGGCTGCACAACATTTGAAGACCTGATAACAGTTTGAAGCATGCCCCACCCACTTCACGTAGAGCTTCAGGTAAAAATTGATAACAACAAGTAAACTCCTAAATTGTCCCCACTTGACCATCATTCAGACCAAAGTTTGTCAAGTTCAGTAATCAGTCAACCATCTGATGCTGTCCACAACCTGACAGTTTACAGCTATTTCATTCATCTACACATCCACAACTAAACAATTAAACAAATTAAACGTGAACAGCCAAACCATTTTCAACATGACCATTACCACCACCACCATCATCATTATTGGCACCATCACTAGGTACCACTGCAACCATAGCCACTCACACTAGCACACATTATCACCACCACAATAACCACTACACTCTTCACAATTTCAGTACAGCACCACCATTACCACACTGATCAGCTATATGACCAGCATAATTGAAGAGAAAAGGCAAAAAAAAAAAAATGTAGACTTAACCTTGTTCTTGCACTGGTATGGCCCTCGGCCCTCGCTGAATCCAAACTTTGTCAGCCTTGGTTAACGATAGAACCATGATGTTACTATGAATAGCCCTTTTTTTCAATCTTGTTTCTACTGATATGGACAGTTCTATTTTTAGCAAAATATGACTTAACTTCCTCCTTGGACTAACCTCTTCGGTTGTATTTACTACCAGGTTCATTACCCTTATGTCAGCACTAGTATTGCCACCGTCACACTCGCTATCATCTCCACTACCGTCATTACGACCGTATTCACCACCACCACCATCACCACCAAGACCCCTACCACCACTATCATCACCACCATGACCAGCACCTCTACCATGACAACAACTGCCAGTACCATAGCTATTATATAAGCCTTTCGTCATTGTCCTCATCACACACAGAATTCACTCACAACCCCCGCCCTCCCCTCTTCCCCACCATCACCACCGCCCCTTTACCTGTAATATCACAGTATTCATTTCAAAATTGTATTACTATCCAGCTCAGAAGTATTCTTTGAGATCGGCGAGGAATATTCCAGATTGCCTTGCTACAAACTCCTGTGTACCCCACTAACGAAATGAGATATGACCAGCCAGAACCAATGTCACCCCCCCCCCCCCCGCCTAGAATAGCTACACAGTGTTATTTGTACAAAAGATCAAGTCTGTTTTGAAATAGCTTTTATGTTCCAGTGTTCAGATAACACAAGACTGACGACATGCCGATACTAGAATCGCCTATCTGCATTACGAAAACTGTCATTGGATATCTTGCCTGGCGACCACGGATTGGCTGGGCAAACATTACACTGCAGTAACCTCTGGGCAAAGGTCAAGTGGTCGCTTTGTTTCATTTGTTGTAGATGTTTTGTTTTTTTTTTAATCTCCTGTGACTGGAGTATGAGAACAGATAGCCTGAGGTCACCTGTAACCAGATGGCATTCAGAGGACAATACAGAAATACTTTGTCCCACACACACACAAGCCTATATATACACACACGGATACACCCTGTTACACACCCAGGCACACATACACAGTGCTGAGACACCCGTTCCGATTATGTTTACTAGTTTCAGCTGACGGGAGATCAGGATGGTCATGTTTTACCTGGCCCGTTCCTTAAGGTTTATTTTTGTTGTTGTTTGTTTAAATAAGTCCCAATGCATTTCCTTCGCACATGAATGCCTTACATAGCCCTGGGCATTCCAGGAGAAGTTTGTCATGAAATGGCGATAAATGCTCACTGGGCAGTGTGTTCAGTAGTCATGAACACATCAGCAGGAACGGATGACGTCATGGGGTCATGCATTCTTGGAAAAGAAAGGGTGGGGGAGGGAGGGTTGCGAAATTAGCGATACAAAGCAAACTATAACAAAAATACTTTTTTTTCCATTTGAAATTACCACATCTAAAGAAGATCCTTCTTTAGGGGACAAAAAGGCACCCTCAATATTTAACATGTTGAAAAGATTATAATCGTCTCCCCGATGTTAAAATCTGCGTATCCATTCTGAGAAAATATTACAAGGGATGAAAAACTCCCTGTCAAATGCACTACGCTCGGTGTAAGTACACAGTTGTTGTTGTTGTTGTTTTTTTTGTGCTTAAAGATTAACCCCTTGTTGTTAGCAAACGCTGTTATCATCCTCAATTGCTCATATCTGAATTAATTTTAATCATAAACAGATCCGCCAGGCGGCGCTCGCTAAGTGACGACCGTATTTGTAGCGCTAGGCCACGCCCTCCACTGCTTTGAGCAGCGTCAAGTTCTATTGCTGTCACCAGTGTATTCCTGCACATAAACTGCAATTCATTCGCCAATCGTATCGGGGACTTGAACATTACACGCTGGCACTGATAAGTTACCCCGCTGTCCACATACACAGGTAGGAGTGAACAATTTGTTTTCGTCATGTCGGGGGTTGTGTGGGTGTGCGTGTTTGTGTGTGTGTGTATGCTTGTTTCCTTACGACGTTATCAGGCCATTTTCATTGTTACACACCTACGTTATCCGGTCACCCTACGTTATCCGGTCACCCCACGTTGTCCGGTCACCCCACGTTGTCCGGTCACCCCACGTTGTCCGGTCACCCCACGTTATCCGGTCACCCCATGTTATCCGGTCACCCCATGTTATCCGGTCACCCCACCTTAACCGGTCACCCCACGTTGTCCGGTCACCCCACGTTGTCTGGTCACCCCACGTTATCTGGTCACCCCACGTTGTCCGGTCACCCCACGTTGTCCGGTCACCCCACGTTATCTGGTCACCCCACGTTATCTGGTCACCCCACGTTGTCCGGTCACCCCACGTTATCCGGTCACCCCACGTTATCCGGTCACCCCACGTTATCCGGTCACCCCACGTTATCCCGGCGCCCGGATATTGTTTTAGCCTCGTTATCGTGTTTCCCGTGCTTTTTTACCCCTTGACTCCAATTTTTCTAGGAATCAAGGCTGGGCCGGTTAGTGTAGCTTTTTAGCGAAGCAACACTCAGCATACTTACACAAAGCCAGTGTGTTGGTCGAAACTCAGAGACCGGATATCTACTGGGGAAAGTCTATTTTGAGCGTATGTTTTCCCGTCACATCTTTGATCTGACTGGAAGTTGCGTCGTGTCCGGCTAATGGAGGATTCATGAAGCAGTCTGGTTTATGTAGCAAGTTGAAGCTTTTAACTTTTGCTTGCATCTCCAGTCAAATTGATAATTCTCTTATTAATAGTAGTCTCGAAACCTTATTTGATACTGAAGCTGTTGTAATACTATGACCAAATTTAATCAAACTACATCTTATGAATACCACATTTATCATGGGTATAATTTATATGCGACATCAATGAGCATACAACTATTGTTAGATGACCGGCAAACAACCCCCCCCCCCCTCCCCTCCCGCTCATTCTGTAAGACTGATGTAATTTTATCATGTGTTTTAGACATTGGGGGGAGGGGGGGGGCGGCGATGCAGTCGACCCATTGATATATCAAAACATTTTCCGAACCAAGTTGAATCCACCAAGTTACGCTTAACAGCTTTGAGCAAAGAATAAATCATATTAAGCTTTTAGCTGTAGCTCATTAATTATTTCCGCAATTTATACCGTTTTTTAAACTTGTTCCACGGTGTCGGGGGGGGGGGGGGGGGTGGAAGCGGGAGTAAACCCAATGTTGTATTCTGTCTAACTTCCAGTCATTCTAATCAAAACTTTGCTCTAGTATTCATCTCAGATTATGAGCCCTCGGAGCTTGAACACTTACAGAGGAGGAAATTGGCTGCCCGAGGCAAGGGAAAACTTGTCTGAGAACTCTAGACAGAAAATCTCATAACGTTTTTGTTTTTTTAATTGAGCTTAAAAGATGGAGAGGCTGAGCTTGATATTCTTTAGAAATGAGCCAAACTCAAAAGGTCGACCAGAAAATGTCACACATGCTCCAAACTGTAAAAATGCATCAATTTGTCTTGAGACATGTTAAATCAACACCTTAAAATATCTTGGGTCTATAGTTTTAAGTGGAAAAGTTAGTTCATCTCCTTGTGATGGATCTACATGAGCTAGGAGCCGGGGGTCCCGCATTTCTTAAACGTAACAGTGACAGGAAACAGTGTTGTGTTCTCGCGAACGTAACCTGCTCCAAGTTGAATTGACCCGAGAAGTAATTTAATAAGAACCAAACTAAGTGATTCAGGGGTATTCTTCGACATCCATAACATGAATACATTCATGTTTGGTTTTTGTCACTGTTGTGTCTCAGAATAGTGCATTGTGTAAGTTAATTTTGAAAGCCTATAAATCACATCATTCGTTGAAAAGTTCCATTAACAACTCCAGCACTGTAGTAGAGATGAACAGAAAAACCTTGCGAGGTGATAATGGAATAGAGAAAGTCATGCAGCAGCTATTTACTTTGAATGTCTTAGACATAACAGTGATAAGACAAAATCATACTGTAATGGAGCTAGGGCTCAAACTGTTGACACACTTACTGATCCACAGAAACAACAAAAAATTATACAAAAATATGCATTAGATTAGTTGACCAGTGGAAATGTGCAGGATGCTAATGAGAAACGAATTTTATGCTTGGTAAAATATCATATTTTGCTGCTTTTATCGCGAATAGAAATGGTGGGAATTCACCATGAACTCACCGAACCTATTTTTAAGCCATTTTGCCCGGGACAGTAATTTATTTCAGTATTTGCCAAATATTGGCCTCCACATAATTAAGTTTGGTCTGCAAAAATTGTGATATAAGTAATGTTTGTTCTACCCTTCGACTTTTTGTTTGACAGCAGAATAACAAACATTATTTAAGTTTGTGAAAAATAGACTTTCCTACCTTCAGGAAAAGAATTTTATAATGGCCTACAAAAGAAACTGTATGGCTTATTTTTGGCCTCTGTTAAATTAAAAGTTGGCTTTTTTTCAAGTCATCTTTCTCTAAAAGGCAGGAAATCTGAATGTGGATGAGATTGTATCACTTTTTGCATGTGTCAGTGGTGTTATCTTTTTTTCAAGTAAACTTGGTTGCATGTGAATTTGAGGCGTGCAATGGTGTTATTCAGAAGTTAGATCTACTCTATAAAATTTAGTAAATAAGTTAGATCTACTCTATAAAATTTAGTAAATAACAGTGGCAACATGTGATAGATCTAGACCAGATAGATCTCTAAATGTTGCACAATGACTAGGAAGAGCAATCGTACCTGCTTTTCTCCTAGAACGCGTAGACAAGACAATAGAAGAGCTCAGGAGAGGGATAGGCTAGAAGACACTCGAAGAGTTCAGGCGGAGGAGAGGGTCAGGCATCGTCAACACCTAGAAAATGAGATTGAAATGGTAGAAAATAGACCTAGACAACGAAAAAGAGAGCCAACATGTGGACTTGCTCTTAATGCTACTACTTTTGTGGAAGGTGCTGTTGACCCAAGGCTGCATTCCCACTCATGTGGTAATTTCAACATCGTATGTCCACACTGCAATGCCATAAGATGGCCAAATGAAAAAAGTACGTTTTGTTGCCAGAATGGCAAAGTCAAAATTTCACTTCCACCACCACCCCCGGAGGAGATTGTCAAATATTACGATGTGACAAAGAGTGGAAAATTGTTTTTACCGCACAGTAGACGTTACAATAATGCTTTGGCATTGGCATCTATCGGATGTACACAAATTAATCAGGATGGATTCAACCCCACTTTCAAAATTCAGGGGAAACTTTATCACCGCATGGGAAATCTTCTGCCAGATCAGGAAAATCAAAACCATCCCAAGTTTGCACAAATTTTCTTCCACGATGCCGATACTGAGCTACAAACCAGGTTAGAACATGCAAACAATGACTTATTAGACACACAAATTTTGCAAGACTTGCAAGAGATCTTGCACAAAAACAATACATATGTCAAGTCATTTAAGTCTGCAGTTGAATTATGTGCACAAAGAGAAGTCAATGACCTGCGTATTGTTCTGCATGCCGGCAAAGTACCCCCTAACAATGGGCATGTGAGATCGTTTAACCTACCGACAACAAGTGAGGTGGCCGCAATTCTTCCCGGTGAGACTACTGGAAATCTGGATATAATTGTGAGATGCAGAGAAGGTGATGGACACGAGTTGAGAAGAATTAGCACATGTCATCGTTCCTACGACCCACTGCATTATGTGCTCATGTTTCCTACCGGATGTGATGGCTGGCATCTTGGTTTAACAAAAACTGACAATAGAACCTTAACTGCTTCTGATTTCTACTGCTTCCGCCTCCAGGTTCGTAATGGAGATTTCAACATTGTTTTCAAGATGAAAAAATTGACACAACAATATGCAGTGGACCAATGGGCAAAGATTGAAGGTGGTCGTTTGGACTGGGTCCGCAGGAATCAAAAAACAATACGTGCTGAAAAATATCAAGGCCTTATGGATGCTGCTCATAGTAATGATACCGTGGACATTGGAATGAAAGTAATATTACCAGCAACAATCTACGGCTCGCCCAGATTTTATAATGAAGCTTTCCAAGATGCAATGGCCATTGTAAGACACTTGGGCAAACCAGACATATTTATAACATTTACCTGCAACCCCAGGTGGCCTGAGATTACAGCAGCACTACATCCTGGTGAACAACCATGTGACCGCCCAGATCTTACGTGCAGGGTGTTTAAACAGAAATTTGATTCTTTGATGGACGATCTCTTGAAGAAAGATATATTTGGAACAGTCAAAGCGCATACAGTGTCAATTGAATTTCAGAAGAGAGGTAGAACGGGGAAGTCAGCTAGTAACTCTGAAGATGTTACCCTTATTAACCAATAAAGTGAACTCAAAAACTCATGGAAATCGCTTCCTTTGATACTTCCTTTGACCAGATTCTAACTCTGTTCCATCGACTTTTCAGAAATTATTGATTGGGGTTTTACATCATGCTCTTAATTTCTGTGCAGATAGGACCTCATTTTTAGCGTAATTTAGATATGACACAGGAAATTAGCCTACATACTCGTACTTGGCAGAAGGCCTGTGGAGAGGGAACCTTGTCAATCTAAAGGGAAGGGTGAGATTAGAAAAATTTAAAGTTTAAGTGTTTGATCCAGTCACAAATTTTTCAAGCGGACAAGAAATTAAATCAAGTCAAAACTATATATATATATAAAAAAAGATTGTTTTCTTAAAAGCCTTATTGAAATATTTTCTAAAAAAAAAAATCTCAGCAAAAGCAACTATCGTCGTCGTCGCCCTTAACTCCCTGCGGTGTCGTCGGGGCGCCGTCTTGATGTCCTCCATTTCTCTCTGTCGTGGGTGAGGGCCTGGGTCTCTGCAAAGGGCTTGTCTGTCCATTCTGAGATGTTATCCGCCATTTTTTTCATCTGTCTGCCTCTCTTTCTGCTTCCCCTAACGGTTCCTTGTAGGATGTTCTTCGATAGGCCATTGGATCTTGTTGTGTGGCCATACCATTTCACCTTTCGTTTCTTGTCTATGGTGAGTAGATCGTCGTGGGGGCTAATATGTTGTTGGATGATCTGCCGGACTCGTTCGTTGGTAATGTGGTCCAGGTATCCAATGCCGAGGATGTTTCTATAGAATTTCATCTCAATTCCTTGAATCTTTCTTTGCAACTCTGCAGTGAGGGTCCATGTTTCACATGCATACAGAAAGATGGAACAAAAGAAACATATTTGTACAAGAAATGACAACTGAACAGGACAGAATTTACATGACAGACTTTCTTCTATTGTGAAACCCCTTTTTAATGATTGGATAGTAACTTTAAGTGCGCTGACATTTGGATGAGACATGTCGAAAACTTTTAATACTGTACAGTTAAGGAGTAGATCTAAAGGTCCCAAGTTCTGAATGATTTAGAGAAGTTTTTAAATTTGTGTTTTGCCAGGGAATTATTTCTGTACCGGATGAAGATTAAACTGTACACATTACCTGAAAGCAAAGTTATGGAATCAGGAACAAGTCAGACAAATTTCAAATAAAACCATTCAAATTAATCAAATAAATGTCATTAACCAATACAGATTAGACCTAAAAAATTCCAGGGAATGTCCACAGCAAAAATCTGGAAAATGTAAAACATCAAGGGAAATTTAAAAAAGACAAAACCACCGACAGCAAGTCAAGGTTAATGTCATCTGCTGAAAATCCGCAAATAAATGAAATTCGAGTTTTAAGACCTTGGACGTAACATTTTTTGAAAGACGTAGATCTACATACCACAAAGTGGTGAAAAAAATTATAAATCTATGTAGCAGTGATCTCTGATGCTTTGCCAACTGCTAGAAACAGCCGGAAGTTGTTCGTGGCATCTTTCCGGTAAATAAAAAAATTGGCAGGGAACAAAAGTAAAAATCTGGGATTCCTGCAAGGGAAATTTCTTAAACGTAACAGCTGACGGACATCAGTATTTGTTGGAAACGCATCAATTTTTACTTTCCTGGAGGTTTCCCACTGTTTTTATCCAATCTTTCAACCTTAATGGTAATCAACCAGATCAGCGTTATATATTGCAACATCAATAAATTGATTCCCGGATTATTTAAGCAACCTCACTTAGACTCGCACAGATGACATAAAGTGTTAGTTACGTCTAAGTGATAAACAATAGTGACTGTCAAAGACTGAATCCAGAGAAAAAGTGATGAGAAAAAACCTCAATGCTCATTCCAGAGAGTTCTGCCCAGAAGAGAGAGAGAGAGAGAGAGAGAGAGAAGAGAGAGAGAGAGAGAGAGAGGGGGGGGATACACGGAGATGGCGGGGTTGGCGAATAGTGAAGGCAGCTTTATCTCAAAGAAACCTCAGCCAGTTTCTCAATAACAGACGTCGTGTCGTCTGGCCAGACTGTATCAGCTGACCTGCCGGATATAAGAAAGCAAATATTTGGCATGTTCAGTTGAATGTGTGCGATCTGTGCCGCAGGGATGGTGGAAATTCAGAAAATACTCACTCCCTCCCCCTCCCTCCATATTTCAATAGATTTGAAAACGGACCAATCTCTTGTACAGACACCGCTGTGTTCACATATTAAAAAACAGTTTTAGAATGGAGTCAGCGAATGAATTTAATGTGTTTAACGAAAAGGCTTGGAAATTAATCATGGAAATATAATGTTGGTAGACAGAGACCACAGGTTAACTTGCGGGTTTACGCGCTCATATCTATATGAGAATATTCAGGGCCGTTACATTTACAATTAAACAATTTTTACCTGTGATGGTTTCGTCCGTCCAGGCACGGTATGGAAATGTTGTAGATTTTGCCGCCCTCTCCTGTCATCGTTGGTCGAAAATCAACTTTACAAATTATACCAAATCTCTGTACTCTGCAAGAAATTATAATGCAACTATAAACTATATTAATTATTGCGTCAAAACTAAGTGTAATTATTAACGTGACGTACATCTCGGTCTGCGGTTTGGGTCAAGCAGCCTCTGTGTGTTGCTGTTCGTGACCCAGCGTGAGGTGTAGCTCGCGGCAGACACGGGATTCCATCTGAACTTTGAATAGTGATGAAAGATGCAGTAGGTGAGGTGGCGTGAAATGGGAGGTGATGGTGAAGGGGCTAAATAATAATAATAATAATAGTAATAATGATATACAACATTTATCTAGCGCTTCACCCCATTAACAACCAGGCTCTAAGCGCTTTACATCATTCATGTCATTTATCATAATCACACACACACACAATACACAGGCACACTCATGAAAAAAATAAAAAATGGACATTCAGAGTGTAAAAAAGATCGCTCTTCACCTGATGTTTAAAAGTCATAAAATCTTCAGTCTCTCTCAAAGACAAGGCAGAGAATTCCAAATCTGAGGCCCTTGAAAAGAAACAGATTTCTCACCCATGGTCTTACGGGACATCTTAGGAATTTTAAACTTTTTAGTGTCAGCGGATGATCTAGATGTCGTGGTGATACAAAGGGAGTCAAAAGGTTAATTAAATAAGTTGGTGCGTTTTGGTACATACATTTGTGACACAGGGTAGCCCCAGCTTATACATTCATTATTCGTGTATCTACCGGTAGCCGGTGCAAGCTCTCCAGCAGAGGTGATGCAGGATCTCTTTTCCTATTGTTAAGGATGAGTCATGCTGCAAGATTCTGTGCTAAGTAAATACAATAAAAACTGGACTAAATGGAGAAGTAGATGGAGTTGTAACAGGAAGGCGGTGAAACGTAGGGGAGAAAACGGAGAGGAACCAAATAGGAATGAGACAGTGACAAGTACAGTAGTGTGGCTGAGAGACAATGACAAGTACAGTAGTGTGGCTGAGAGACAATGACAAGTACAGTAGTGTGGCTGGGAGACAATGACAAGTACAGTAGTGTGGCTGGGAGACAATGACAAGTACAGTAGTGTGGCTGGGAGACAATGACAAGTACAGTAGTGTGGCTGGGAGACAATGACAAGTACAGTAGTGTGGCTGGGAGACAATGACAAGTACATTAGTGTGGCTGAGAGACAATGACAAGTACAGTAGTGTGGCTGGGAGACAATGACAAGTACAGTAGTGTGGCTGAGAGACAATGACAAGTACAGTAGTGTGGCTGAGAGACAATGACAAGTACATTAGTGTGGCTGAGAGACAGTGACAAGTACAGTAGTGTGGCTGACAGACAATGACAAGTACAGTAGTGTGGCTGAGAGACAATGACAAGTACAGTAGTGTGGCTGAGAGACAGTGACGAGTACAGTAGTGTGGCTGGGAGACAGTGACAAGTACAGTAGTGTGGCTGAGAGACACAGTGACAAGTACAGTAGTGTGGCTGAGAGACAGTGACAAGTACATTAGTGTGGCTGAGAGACAGTGACAAGTACAGTAGTGTGGCTGGGAGACAGTGACAAGTACATTAGTGTGGCTGAGAGACAATGACAAGTACAGTAGTGTGGCTGAGAGACAGTGACAAGTACAGTAGTGTGGCTGAGAGACAGTGACAAGTACAGTTTTGTGGCTGAGAGACAGTGACAAGTACAGTAGTGTGGCTGAGAGACAATGACAAGTACAGTAGTGTGGCTGAGAGACAATGACAACTACAGTAGTGTGGCTGAGAGACAATGACAAGTACAGTAGTGTGGCTGGGAGACAATGACAAGTATAGTAGTGTGGCTGAGAGACAGTGACAAGTACAGTAGTGTGGCTGAGAGACAGTGACAAGTACAGTAGTGTGGCTGGGAGACAGTGACAAGTACAGTAGTGTGGCTGAGAGACAGTGACAAGTACAGTAGTGTGGCTGAGAGACAATGACAAGTACAGTAGTGTGGCTGAGAGACAATGACAAGTACAGTAGTGTGGCTGGGAGACAGTGACAAGTACAGTAGTGTGGCTGAGAGACAATGACAAGTACAGTAGTGTGGCTGGGAGACAGTGACAAGTACAGTAGTGTGGCTGGGAGACAATGACAAGTACAGTAGTGTGGCTGGGAGACAATGACAAGTACATTAGTGTGGCTGAGAGACAATGACAAGTACAGTAGTGTGGCTGAGAGACAATGACAAGTACAGTAGTGTGGCTGAGAGACAATGACAAGTACAGTAGTGTGACTGAGAGACAATGACAAGTACAGTAGTGTGGCTGGGAGACAGTGACAAGTACAGTAGTGTGGCTGGGAGACAGTGGCAAGGAAGGCAGTAGTGATGAATTCCATAGGTTGGTAAAAGAAACTATGGGAGGTGTTTTGAGAGATGAAGTAAGGGAGGGGGTGTAATGTGAGGTAGATCTATCTGTCGGTCTGTCTATCTGTCTGTCTGTGTCCGTCCGTCCGTCCGTCCATCTATCCATCCAGCATTCTATCTATCTATCTATCTATCTATCTATCTATCTATCTATCTATCTATCTATCTATCTAGCTATCTAGCTATCTATCTGTCTATCTATCTATCTATCTATCTATCTATCTATCTATCTATCTATCTCTCTATACTATCTATCGATCGATTGACCTATCCATCCATCCATCTATCTATCTATCTATCTATCTATCTATCTATCTATCTATCTATCTATCTATCTATCTATCTATCTATCTATCCATCTATCTATCTATCTATCTATCTATCTATCTATCTGTCTCTCTATTTGTCTATCTATCTGTCTATCTATCTGTCTCTCTATTTGTCTATCTATCTGTCTATCTATCTGCATGTTTATCTGTCTGTCTATCTGTCTGTCTGTCTTGCCCATTACCTGTTAATGGGACCATCTTTTTACAATATTTAAAAAAAAAAGAAACAAATACGTTTCCCACCTTATCCACATGGCACAAGCCTTCCTTTCCCTTGCTCTGAAATTTTCACAACATTGGCTAAAAATTCCATCTTTAATATGTTTTTGTTGAT
Organism: Onchidella celtica; assembly: GCA_963931925.1. Lineage (NCBI taxonomy): Eukaryota > Metazoa > Mollusca > Gastropoda > Systellommatophora > Onchidiidae > Onchidella > Onchidella celtica. Next base: position 717,790 of record OZ007583.1, on the reverse strand, counting down.
TTCTGTGCGGGTATTGTTTGTATCTGTATGTTTTTGTTGATTTCTGTGCGGGTATTGTTTGTATCTGTATGTTTTTGAGATTACACAGTAATGACGATTTTATGCATACTGTAAAACATTTACCATGACCTCCGCCGCTGCCCACTCCTCTCTGCAGCCTTCTGCCCATTTTTCTTCTTAACGTTTTCCATGGTAGACCACATCCCTCTGTGTTCAGTGGCTTCGCGTAGATCACCCCGCGGCGGTCGCGGGGAACAAAAATATGGAAAAAGAAAGAAAGAAAAACCAATTTATTAAGGATCAATTCTATAGGTTTTCTTTTCGCCCACCCTTTGAACGTAATTTTATAAAGAGGTTTCAAACAAAATCTTCCTTGATTCAAGTCTCATGACATCTGGTTGGAGGAGACCTATTAAATCAAATCTCCGAACTGATTTTTTTTACTTGTTATTTTTAATTGAGTCTTCTTGTGGTTGCCGTTGCTATTTCAATTATGAGGCTATTAGAAAAACAGTTCTGCGAGTGGGTCCCACTAGCCATGTCCCAGAATTCCCAGAAAGGATCCACGAAATTGTTACTAAACATGAGACAATTCAAAGATGACGAGAACTTGAGAGTTGCCACTGTTGTCCAGGACACTTCATGTTCCTTTTGTCACCGGCTGTCCAGAAATCTTGACCTGAAATCCTGAGGCGCGCGTTTGTAACCAGAGAAAATAGATTTTGAATTAGAGGGCACAACTCACTGCCAGGCACGACCATCTCAGGTAATATTTCTTCACGACCAAATAGTTGTCTACAGTCATAGCCTGATGCCACTGGATTGTCTCTGAGTTGTGTCACTGCAATGATTTAACCCTCGCTGGGTTCTTTTTTGTGTGAGTGACGAGAGTTCTCGTTTATTGTTGTGTCATCACCCATGCCTTTTGCCAAAGATTTCCCAGAAATCGCGACCAAGTTAAAAATGTGTCGTCGCTACAAAAGTTTGAGAACCCCTGTATTAGAAACGGGGTTAGACTCATGCCAGGTCGCCGACAAGTGGCCAGAACTAGGATAATTATATAATTATTTGAGGCGTTTTTTTGCAATGTCAAGATGACATTGACATTGCAAACAAACGCCCCAAATAATTACATTTGTCAAGATGACATTGACGTACACAGCAGACGCGGGTGCAGACACGTAGTCAAACAGACAGAATAATCGGCTGGCAAACACAGCAGTGAAAGGAGTATTAAAATTTCAAGTTCTATGTATAAATCTAAATGTATGTGTGTGTGAGTGTGTGTGTGTGAGACTGTGTGTGTGTACAAGCGTGTATATTTTAGTGTGTGTGTGTTCGAGCATAATATGTATTGTAGTCTGTGTGTGTTTGTGTGTTCGAGAGTGTGTATTGCAGTGTTCCAGCGTCTGTATAGTTGTGTGTATTTGTGTGTGTGTGTGAGTATTTGTGTGGGTGTGTGGCATCGGGTGGGCTAGTGTGGTATGGTGTATGTGCGTGTGTGTATGTGTGTGGTATGTTTGTATGGTGTATGTGCGTGTGTGTGGTATGTTTGTATGGTGTATGTGCGTGTGTGTGTGTATGTGTATTTTTGTGTATGGGTGAGTGTGTGTATGTGTGTATGGGTGTGTTGTGAATGAGGTGAATGTCTGGTTTTGATCGAGTTTCATGTATTTTTAATGAATTCAATTTTCCTTTAATCTTTGGGAATTTCAGATTGTTACATTTTATGTGACCGGATTGTTATTTTTCTGTGTCCAGACTTACATTTTCTGTGAAGGGGTGTTACATTTCCTATGACTGAATTTTTACTTTTTCTGTGACCGGATTCTTACTTTTTCAGTTCTATTTTCTGTGACCCGACTTACATTTCTGTGACAGAGTTTTTATAGTTTTTGTGACCGGGATTTTATATTTTTGTGAAAGGATTGTTACTTTATCTGTGACCGGATTGTTGCATTTTAAGTGATCGGATTCTTAAATGTTCTGTCACTGGGTTTTTACATTTTCTGATATCTGGTTGTTACTTTTTCTGTGACCGGACTGTTACATTTTCTGTAACTGAACTATTACTTTTTCTGTGACTTGACTGTTATTTTCCATGACTGGATTTTTTACATTTTCTGTGACCTGGTTGCAACATTTTCTGTGACCGGATTGTTACTTTTTCTGTGACGAATTGTTACTTTTTCTGTGATTGGACTAACATTTTCTGTGAACGGCGTTTTACAGTTTCTGTGACCGGATTGTTACTTTTTCTGTGACGAATTGTTACTTTTTCTGTGATTGGACTAACATTTTCTGTGAACGGCGTTTTACAGTTTCTGTGAACGGCGTTTTACAGTTTCTGTGACCAGATTGTTACTTTTTCCTCTTACCAGACTGTTACATTTTCTGTGGCTGAGTTTTTAGATTTTTTGTGACACGATTGTTATTTTTTGTGTGATCGGATTGTTATATATTCTGTGCCCCGATTCTTACTTTTTCTGTGACCCGAGTGTTACTTATTCTTTGCCCTGATTGTTACATTTTCTGTGATTGGATTGTTGCTTTTTCTTGACCGGATTCTTACTTTTTCTGTGACCGGAATATTACATTTTTTGTGACTGTATTTAACTTTTTCTGTGAGCGGATTGTTACATTTTCTGTGAATTAATTGTTACATTTTCGGCTAGCGGATTGTTACATTTCCTGTGACCGGATTGTAATCCGCAACTTTACTTATATTATTTAAAAACATATTTATGTAATACACATATACCAATGCCACTTAGAAGTCAGTTATTTACTGGCTAAACTGTACTGACTCTATTGTGTATTGGTACATTTGTGTTTCACAGAACAAGAAAAAAATATTATTCACCAAACTACACTGGTAGGTCCATTATAAAACTAAACATACTTTTAGAAACCTTTGTACACCTGTAAAGAACAAAATGGTTTAAGTCAAACATCTAATAATTCTTTCTAAAATCTGAAATCATCCAATCAAAAAAAAAAAAAATGGACAATCTACATAAACAGAACAAAACTTGCTGAGGGAGTCGGGCGTATTTGTCGGGAAAATAGCAATGTAAATTCTTCTCTATTTTGATAATCACGGGGAAGTTAGAAAACATACTGAATGAATGAAGATGGACCAACATCACCCCCCCCCCCCCCCATGAGGGTTTCAAGAAAGAATCGAGATTACTCGCTCAATCTGAAGCAGAAAACGATGTGTTCACTAAACATACAGGCCCGTGCTGACCGCCGTGCTGTACCTTTACTTTCACCCTTCCCCTTTTCCCCCTAACTATCGCTGAAAGTGTAAGTGAGATACTAGGGTTGGGGGGCGGGGGAGGGGGGTGAAATTGAGACAAAGTTTGTATGCTGACTGGTCTGTTGGTTTAGAAAACAAGATAAGCCCGCGCATGCTCCCAAAAAATTTTTGGAGCTCCTCATTGGCTTGAACACGTACGTGTCGTGACAAGCTTCACCTTCAGTGTTGACAGGCTGCAATGTGTTAGCGGCTAACGGTGTACATTAATTAAAACTGCTTGAGACTTGCATGACAAGGAATTCTGCATGGTGAGATAAAAAAAAAAAGTAATTCTGAGCAACTGGCTGAGGCCAAAGGTCTCACTGGGAACACGTAATATTCATGGAGTCTTGGTTGTTCCTGTCATCTGGTATAAGATGCTGGACAAGGATTTCAGTGTATCCCATACATCTACAGAAAGTAGTTTTAGACCTGGTAACGACCTCTCATTTGATTCAGCTGTTTAAGAAAGTTTGGAAAAGCACGCCAATGAGTATGAACTTCATTTCAAACAGACTAAGAAGGAAAAGCGGCCATGTTGGCTGGGAAATGTGATATTAATCTGGAATAATGGTAGCATGGAGAACGCAAAAGAACAAGAGGCCGCTTTGAAGGAACGTAACTTTGATACCGCACAGAAATTCATGACTGAATCCTACTTATAGTCCGTTCACCGAGACGATCACAGAAACTGCTCGTAGCGTTGCAACCGTCGGTGATATTTGAATGTAATTTGGCGTGGAGTCTTAGATTTGTGATGACCCTAACCCAGATTTTTTGCCCCAGAATTATTCAAGTAGTTTTCGAGTTTGTTTATTTGCGGCATATAAATAAAGAGAGCACCGACAAGTGTAAACATTTAGGTGGTTTACTGTAATAATTTAACACATCGTTTTGAGCCCCACTAAAATGTGGTACAGCACGGGATTAAAGTGAGTTTAAAAATAAACTCTCGTGGTCGTTCACTGGTGGGCCAACACAGAGCCAGAGGCGTTACCAGAGATCTTTCAATTTTAGAATTCCTTTCATCGTGGATTTAAAGATAAAAATCAATACGATGCGGAACATTGGAGAACAAGACCTTCAAACTGTCAAACATCCAAAATCTAACTCATGCAGCACTGAAAACAGTCGCTGCAGAATTTTTCCCCAAGTGAGAGGACCATGTATCGCGGTTGGAGGAAAAATACTGGCAAAACTAGGGCCTTCATTTTATTCAACCGAATATCGTCATCAATCCAATGGAGACATCCGACTCAGAAAGCGACTGAGATGACAAAACATTAAAAAACATCGAAAAGTTCTTGCCTGTTTTGAAATAAAGCACAAAAAAAACCAAAACACCTTTCTAATAGGCCTAAGGTTGTCCCAAGTCCGCAGACCTGATCATTGTACCCACATGGTCATGCTCTTGCAATGACAGGGACTTAGAGGGGAAAGGGTGGTCATATCTCGATATGGATATTTCTCACAACTTAATACAGATTGGAAAGCTTAGCTACTTTACAAACTTTATCTTTCATAGAATCTTACATTTTAGCATAACTAGAAGGCTGTTTACAATAGATAAGTAATGAATCTGTAGTAGCTTTATCTTACAGGAAAGGAACAATAAATGCATTTACGTGTAAAGCAAACCTCAAGTCCGGAACGTAATGCTACGCCACTGCAATTCACCGCAGATTTTTACTATATTTAGGAATTCAGATCAACTACAGGGAAACGAGAAGTGACAGATCATGTTGGAATACACATAATATACTGTAAACATCTATAGGTTTGGGGCATATTCAATTGAAAACAAAGAAAAGATCAAAGGAATTCCCCGCTTTGAAAGAACGGTGCTGTGCAGAGACTTCAAATTCAAGATTTCTAGGGTCATGTTAAATGTAACACTGCATGCAAAAATTCGGGACGCTGTATTTCGTAATAGCTGAGAAAATCCAACTAAACCGTGATCACGCCACGGTGAACGGACTATAATGTCCTTAGACTATGCTACAATTATGGCACAAGCTTGAGCATTTGATGATGCTGGTGCAAATAAAAGATTTGAGAAGATTGTGGATCATGCAACACTGGGAGAAAAGGTGAAGAGATAAATCCTAGTTTAAATTAGTTTAATTGAGAATCATAAAAGTTTCCACTTGTGTTAGCCAAACGCAGATTTAGACTTTAGATCTAGTCTATAGACTTATCTGAGTGGAACAGCATGTTAGGAGGCCCCACTGACTCGACTGAACTTCAAGGTTTTTCTTACTCAAATCACAGCTACCGGTATCCGTAAGATAGATCTAGATAAACACGATTTCTCAAACCAACACCAGGAAATAAGAGACAGTTTTGATTTTGATAATGATGAATGTAATATTTGTTTTCATTATGATGCTGTTGTGAAACAATTTAAATCTGTTAAGGAAAGAAAGGCATCTGGACCAGATAACATTGGAACCAAGTAGTGAGAACATGTGCTGAACAACTAGCAACAATTTTTACTTTCATCTTCAACAAATCCTTTCAAGACCATTACATACCAAACATATGGAAATTGTCAAAAATCTTACCTGTCCCCAAAAAATCAAAAATATCTGAAATGAACGACCTTCGCCCAGTTGCCTTAACTTCCATTATCTTTAAATGCTTTGAAAAACTTGTTTTAACTGAACTAACGAAGGAGGTCAAACAAAATCTCGACCCTTTGCAATTTGCATACAAAGAAAACAGGAACACAGAAGACGCGCGCCTTATTGTTTTTATTGCATAACATCTACAGTCATTTAGACACTGGTAAAACCTGTGTTCGTGTGCTCCTAGTCGATTTTTCTCCTGCGTTTAACACCATACAACCGCACTTAATGTTTCAAAAGCTTACCAACCTACACGTGAGTTCTTTTTTAAAGAGCTGGATCTTCGAATTTCTAACACAGAGAAGCCAGTTTGTGGATATAAACAACACATTTTCCAAATGACTCACAACAAACACAGGAGCGCCTCAAGGCTGCGTGCTGTCACCTGCCTTGTACACATTGTATACAAACGATTTCACTGTAACACACAACAACGTTTATCTTCTTAAATTTGCCGACGATTCCACTATTTCAGGTCTTTTATCTAACTCTGGCCACGAATATTCTAACATTGTACAATCCTTTCATTGTTGGTGTAATAACAACTATCTTCTACTGAATGTTAAGAAAACAAAAGAGCTTGTTTTTGACTTTAGGAAAAATAACAACGATCCTGTTTGCCCTCTTACTATCAACAATGAAGAGGTCGAAACTGTCACAAAGGCCAAATATCTTGGCATTACTATTGATTCATTGCTTAACTGGCATGCGCATGTAACATATGTATACAAGAAAGCTAACCAGCGCATGTATTTCCTTAGAAAGCTCTGCTCTTTAAAAGTTAGCAAAAGCATTCTGAAAATATTTTACACCATGGCTATTCAGAGCGTTTTGATGTATGGAGTTGTCTGTTGGGGAGGAAACATCTTACAAAAAGATAAAAATAAGATCAATATTTTAATTAAAAAAGCATCCAAAATTTGTATCTGTGATCTGCCATATTTTGATGAGCTGTACACTAGTGCTTGTATTAAAAAAGCTAATATTATTATAAATGACCCCCAACATCCCCTGAACAAAGAATATATAAGATCTGTAAGAAGTTTAAGGCTGTTGTCAAAGAAAACTAAAACTATTTTAAATCGTTTATTCCATCATCAACTAGGATGTTACAATAATGTCGTCATCTTGATCGTAATCTGTGCACTTGAATTGTGTCCTGCGTGTCAGGTCAATGTGTTTTAGTTAGGGAAGCATATTGTGTGCACTGTTAATTTTGTTTATTTATTAGTGTGTGTGTATATTCTGTGTGTGCGCGCTATATATCATACTTTCTGTTTCTGTAACTGTATTGTTATGTATTCAATGATCAAAACAAATTTCCTTGTACAAGGACGAATAAAATTTATCTTATCTTATTAGATTTACACAGGCCTTGATCCATGTTGATTTTCAGTCTTTGCCTGAATGTGAACGATAACGCTAGAAATCCAGAGTTTGAATCGGGAATCGAGAAGTTACACGTAGAGCTAGATCTACTGGATGTTATTGATATGGATAGAATATAATGAAGAACTGGCTCTACACTAGAGTCTTAAGTCTAGATCTAGATCTTAATCTTAATTCCAGTGTACAGAAACCCTGAGCTGAACTATTGTGATGACGTCTGGCATCTCCGCGGGCTCTTGCAGCCTCCATAAGTCTAAAATGAAAACTTGTACAGTAGAAGGAAAACACTAGTTTTCACTACTGACAGCTTATCATTTTGGTTTCTAGCACATTACTTTGTCCTGTAATCTTGTTTTATGCTGTTGTTTTAATTCATGTTGACGTTTGTAGCCTACACTTGTCTGTGTCTTCTTCCACCAACGTGACATTATTTTGCTTAAATAAAACTGTGTGCAGTGAAGTAATAAAGTGGTTGATTCTGGGTGTAAGTTTTACTGCCTGTCAAATTGAGAATTTTCATTTTGCGTGTTGTGCACTTTATTGGTGAGATTCAGTCCCTTCTTGCAGCCGCTCACAGAACACTCACAGACAGATGGAGTTGGAAAAATTCCGTCTAAGTCCGTCGGAATCTGACGGAAAAAAAGCAAACCCACAACTCTCGACATGCAACGCAACATGCAATGACCTACTTTGCCTGTCAGTTGCATGGTAAGGAGCAAAAACTAGTCTTCTGGTGAATGCAAGAAAGAAAACAATGTCCAAGTGAAGGCAGGTTTTGAGTCCACCTCATTTTCAAACTAGGCGTGGCATTAGGAGAATATCTCCTTCCTGGAGAAGTACTTATGTCTCCTGCCTGGAAAAGTACTTATGTCTCCTGCCTGGAGAAGTACTTGTGTCTTCTGCCTGGAGAACTACCTGTGTCTCCTGCCTGGAGAAGTACCTGTGTCTCCTGCCTGGAGAAGTACTTGTGTCTCCTGCCTGGAGAAGTACTTATGTCTCCTGCCTGGAGAAGTACTTATGTCTCCTGCTTGGAGAAGTACTTGTGTCTCCTGCTTGGAGAAGTACTTGTGTCTCCTGCCTGGAGAAGTACTTATGTCTCCTGCTTGGAGAAGTACTTGTGTCTCCTACCTGGAGAAGTACTTGTGTCTCCTGCCTGGAGAAGTGCTTGTGTCTCCTGCCTGGAGAAGTGCTTGTGTCTCCTGCCTGGAGAAGTGCTTGTGTCTCCTGCCTGGAGAAGTACTTGTGTCTCCTGCCTGGAGAAGTACTTATGTCTCCTGCATGGAGAAGTATTTATGTCTCCTGCCTGGAGAAGTACTTATGTCTCCTGCTTGGAGAAGTACTTATGTCTCCTGCTTGGAGAAGTACTTATGTCTCCTGCTTGGAGAAGTACTTATGTCTCCTGCTTGGAGAAGTACTTATGTCTCCTGCTTGGAGAAGTACTTGTAAATGAGAAATGCACCGAACATTTCAGAATAAGAAAACATGCACGTCTGATTTTTCAGCACTCGTGTTGATTAAATCCAAGACAGGGGAAAAAGAAAAACCCCCTCCTAACTCTCTATTCATGTGAAGAAAACAAAAGAGATTGTAATTGATTTTAGAACAAATGTGGCACCTTTACCACCATTAAGCATTGATCATGAAGATGTTCAGCGAGTTGGATATCACAAATATTTAGGTATACTAGTAAATGCACCCGTTCTCCGAACGGTGAGTGGCAAACAAAACAAAAGAGATTGAGAGACTGCAAAGACAGGTTAGACAAATCCTGAGTTTTTTAAACTATTCGCTTACCGGACAATCATGGTCGCAAAACTTCAGGGGGAAGGTCTTCCCACCCCCCACCCCCCCCCCCCGTCCGCGCCACTTACCAAAAAGTTAACAAACATAATATGATGAAGACCTCCCTTAACCCGCGCGTTCGTTCTTTCTTTCTTCTTTCTTTGTCCCATACAAATACTAAACCCAACCTTTTGATGAGCCCGCTCAAAAGTCCCCTCTTTAGTGTGTTTTCTTGACTGGCGCGGATGGGCGGAGGACATCCCCTTCATGGTATACACAACATTGTCTGTGTAACATTGTCAGCATTGTCAGCATCAAGCTGAGCACTGTCTTGTTTACTTTCAAGCAGACCACGCTCAAAGGAAATAGCATATTCGATACTGTGTATCGGTTTTGCTCGCGCCCAGTAAAGATGGTTGCGGAATCGCCATCCATAACAATCATATAAACATACATCACGGCATCCATGCAGCTCGACAGGATAAAAAACAGTAGGCCTAGGCCTAGATACACCAAAATTGTGAGTGTCTCGCTTTAAAGGCCATGAAAATAAATGCTTAGACGTCATGCAGAAATTTGCGCAAAATGACAGCCTTCGATACTGAGTATCGATTGCTAGACCGATACGCAACACTCTAACAATCATAAAAACTACACCAGGAATTTAGTCCGGGTTTAAACGCTAAAGCGTTTCACAGTTTTCAAAAAAATATAAGACGTTGTCAAACGCAAAAACTAAGCCAGCCATGGAACTCGGCAGTATCAAAAACGGTAGTAAGCAAACTTTCAAGTGTCTAGCTTGAATGGCCATGAAATGCATAAGCGTCACAGACAGTTTTACCCCCCTCATCATTATAAGAAGATACATCCACCGCAATCTAGATTGGCACACACATAATTATTTCAAATGTCCATTCAAGAGCCAGTCAGAGAATGTAGTTTTTACGAAAATTAAGATAATTTAATGTTGATAAAACACTGCTTTCCCTGTTCTACAAAGCTGCCATCGAGAGCATAATAACTTATTGTATTACATCATGGGGGAGGCAATGCAAGAGAAAGTGACACGCATAAACTTAACAACACAATCATCAAGAAAGTATGCAACATGACAAACACGACATTTTTCAGTTTTAACCATCTATACTCAAATGTTTGTGTGAAAAAATTCATCTCCATCTTAAATGACAGCCACCATCCCCTGTTTCATCAAATTTCTAGATCATCCAAGAGCAACAGAATCATACACATGAAAGCAACCAGGGAAAAATAGAGAAGATCATTCTTGCCTTCCGCAATTCGCCTCAACAAGACATCTTACTAGATAGATGTGTGCCACATTTCATTAAGGTTCTTTACCATGTCACGTCATGTATGTCTGTTATTGACTTATTGCGTTTGTTTATATATAATGCTACGTAAGATAATGTGTACCACGTGTGTGCTGTTAAACACTCTGTGAACCAGAATTTCCCTTATGGGATAATAAAGTGATTCTTATCTTATCTTTTCTTATGTTCACAATTTCTCTAAAAATTCCTCAAACTTTTTGGTTGTTTGTTTGTTTGTTGTTGTTGTCTTTGATGATGATGTTGATGTTTGCTGTTATAGGTTAAAAAGACATTTGCAATGTTTCAAATGATTTAACTTCAAGACAAACTAGAACAGGAATTCTTAATAATAATAATAATGTATAGCATTTATATAGCGCATATCCATTTAAAATGCTCTATGCGCTTTACAGAAACAACATGTCAACCACAGAGCAGAATGGAGCGCCTGCGAAGCGCTCAACACACTGTACTGCTTCTTTCTCTCTCCCTGTCTCGCTCACTCTCTCTCTCTATCTCAGAGCAAATTGTAACGCAGCCTGTTAGGCGCAGTTCACAACTCACAACAGTTCACAACTCACAGCAGTTCACAACTCACAGCATTTCACAACACACAACTCAAATATTATTTGAATATTTATTAATAACAATATATATTTAATAGTGAATAATAAATTTTGTTGTTGCTGGTGGGGGGGGGGGGGGGGGAGATGATATGGATAAATTTTAATCTATTAATTTCAATTTTCTTCACATACGAATGAATATAAAAGTGAAAAACAACGTAATGTTTAAGATATATTATTACATCCACGTCCTTTATGTATTTTTCACATCTTGTAAACAGCGACTACGGTTAGAAATAATTTCAATCTACTTCAACATAGTTTTGATGTTGGAAAAGCTGGACTTGGGCTAGGCGATGGGGAAACCGGCAAGAAGTCACCCTCATTTCTGCCTCGCCTGGATTGCCTTGCCTCAGATACACCGACATTTGTGCAGAGATCTTTTGGGTTGCAGTTGGAACTGATTGTCACGAGCGAGTGAGCGAGGGTCAATAAGTGCGGGGAAGGGACTTGAAGCGTGCATGTTGTGAGTGAAGTTGAGGCTTAGTAGAGGCAAGATCTGGGTAGCCAGATCACTGCAAGTTACGAAGTCCAAGGAGACAGACGTGAGAGAGCAGTCGGGAGATTGTTGTATATTCCAGTGATGACTGGTAGGTTGAACTATGATTGATAATTATGATGATTGATGTACTATGTTCTCCTATGACCATGATGTAAATAAGTTATATGTGAGGAATGTGAAAGTCATTGATTACTGTGTATAGAGATGTGCGCAATGAGCGATAGATGTAAGTTAGGATCATGGATTCGTAGCGAGTCTGAGTACTGTGTAATACGGTGGAGGTGTGTTACCGTAGAGAAGTGCAGATGTGTGGTGAGTGAAATGTGGACTATTGTGTGTACGCTTGATGGTTCGTAATGAGTGGTGAAGTGGATAGTAATTGTATGATGTTATACAGATGTAATGTTATTCTTATAGGTGCCGGGGTCGGGCCGTGAGGCTACCCGAGGCGGAGAGACTAGCACAGGGGATAGGCCAGCATAAGGAAATGCTTGGGTTGGGCAGAAGGCTACCCACAGGCCTGCCTGAGTGAAGCTGTCGCGCAGGACAGCGAGAGCACATGAGGCGTGGCAGTCTGGCCACAGACATGGACGTTATGTATTGAGATGTTAATGTGCTATTAAGATGTTAATGTGCTATTAAGATGTTAATGTGCTATTGAGATACTAATGTGCTTTTGAAATATTAATGTGCTATTAAGACATTGAGGGGAGATTGAGATACGGAGATTAGGTTGAGCAGGAGCCAATAAGAGAGGCCCGCAAGTAGTACATACATGGATGTGAGGCTGAGGCCAGAGCATAGTTAGAAAGTAACTATCAGGTTGTGGACCCGGAGAAGAATGAATGTTGGGAATACTGACCATTGGATGGTATTTGAATTGAGTAATGTAATGTATGTAATTGCACGGATATCTTTATCTTTATGTATAATAAATGTGTGAGTCTGTTTGGTTGTTCTGTTAAGTGTTATACTTGTTCGTTTGTGATTGTTGTCCTGTCATAATTATTACATCTCCCAGTCTGGGATTTGTGACACTGATATATCCCTGTGTCTTCTTTGACAACTTTGGAGATGTCGAATCAGTTGAGCCTGTACATTGTGCTTGTAGTGAATGGCATCTTGTGGATCGAGCCTTCTCACCATAGAGCCTTGGAAAGCAGTCCCTGAGATAAAGGAGACCTCTTTTTCTGACTTGTCAGTTGATTTCTTCCCTGCATGCAAGATTTCCATGTCAAAGTCTGAACTTTTCCTGTGTTTCTCAGTTGTTGTTAAATTGTCTCATGTTCCATATCATTCTGGCGTTGGTGCTAGCGTGGGATTTGGTAGTTTGTTTGTATTCTTTGCGTTCTTTACATCTAAATCTGAATGTCCCTCGATTTAGTCTAAATTACGTTTTGTATCACCGGTGCATTGTAAGGTATCCTGAAAGCTGGCGGTTACTTTTAGAACTTCTTCCTTCAGGTTCATTTCTCTAACAGTTCCTAATTCTTGCCAAACTTTCTCTGACAGATCTCTATTGACATATTTCATTGACCTCTGTTGAACCAGTGCAATCAACTTCTCCGCTCAGCGAAGTGTATGTCGTCTAGTTTAATCCTTACACAATGGTATATTAAGTACCAGTACAATAGTGACAACAAAAGTTGATCAGTGATCTCCCCTCACCGACAGGGGGTGGCAAATATAGCGTATGCAGTAAAAATTCTGTTCCGTTGCGGGTGATGGTTGTCTGTTCCATGGGCGTGTGATGGTTGACTGTCCTATGGACGTGTGATGGTTGTCTGTTCCATGGATGTGTGATGGTTGTCTGTTCTATGGATGTGTGATGGTTGTTTGTTCTATGGATGTGTGATGGTTGCCTGTTCTACGGATGTGTGATGGTTGTCTGTTCTATGTATGTGTGATGGTTGTCTGTTCCATGGATGTGTGATGGTTTTCTGTTCTATGGACGTGTGATGGCTGTCTGTTCAATGGATGTGTGATGGTTGTCTGTTCTATGGGTGTGTGATGGTTGTCTGTTCTAGGCATGTGTGATGGTTGTCTGTTCTATGTATGTGTGATGGTTGTCTGTTCCATGGACGTGTGATGGTTGTCTGTTCTATGGATGTGTGATGGTTGTCTGTTCTATGGACGTGTGATGGTTGTCTGTTCCATGGATGTGTAATGGTTGTCTGTTCTATGGAGGTGTGATGGTTGTCTGTTCTATGTATGTGTGATGGTTGACTGTTCTATGGATATGTGATGGTTGTCTGTTCTATGGATGTGTGATGGTTGTCTGTTCTATGGACGTGTGACGGTTGTCTGTTCTACGGATGTGTGATGGTTGTCTGTTCTATGGATGTGTGATGGTTGTCTGTTCTATGGATGTGTCATGGTTGTCTGTTCTATGGATGTGTGATGGTAGACTGTTCTATGGACGTGTGATGGTTGTCTGTTCTATGGATGTGTGATGGTTGTCTGTTCTATGGATGTGTGATGGTTGTCTCTTCTATGAATGTGTGATGGTTGTCTGTTCTATGGATGTGTGATGGTTGTCTGTTCTATGGATGTGTGATGGGTGTCTCTTCTATGGACGTGTGATGGTTGTCTGTTCTATGGATGTGTGATGGTTGTGTATTCTATGGATGTGTGATGGTTGTCGATTCTATGGATATGTGGTGGTTGTCTGTTCTATGGATGTGTGATGGTTGTCTATTCTATGGATGTGTGATGGTTGTCTGTTCTATGGATGTGTGATGGTTGTCTGTTCTATGGATGTGTGATGGTTGTCTATTCTATGGATGTGTGATGGTTGTCTCTTCTATGGATATGTGATAGTTGTCTGTTCTATTGATGTGTGATGGTGGTCTGTTCTATGGATGTGTGATGGTAGTCTGTTCTATGGCCGTGTGATGGTTGTCTGTTCTATGGATGTGTGATGGTTGTCTGTTCTATGGACGTGTGATGGTTGTCTCTTCTATGGATGTGTGATGGTTGTCTGTTCTATGGATGGGTGATGGTTGTCTTTTCTATGGATGTGTGATGGTTGTCTGTTCTATGGACGTGTGATGGTTGTCTGTTCTATGGATGTGTGATGGTTGTCTGTTCTATGGATGTGTGATGGTTGTCTGTTCTATGGACGTGTGATGGTTGTCTGTTCTATGGATGTGTGATGGTTGTCTGTTCTATGGACGTGTGATGGTTGTCTGTTCTATGGATGTGTCATGGTTGTCTGTTTTATGGATGTGTGATGGTTGTCTGTTCTATGGATGTGTGATGGTTGTCTGTTCTATGGATGTGTGATGTTTGTCTGTTTTATGGATGTGTGATGGTTGTCTGTTCTATGGATGTGTGATGGTTGTCTGTTCTATGGATGTGTGATGGTTGTCTGTTCTATGTATGTGTGATGGTTGTCTGTTCTATTGATGTGTGATGGTTGTCTGTTCTATGTATGTGTGATGGTTCTCTGTTCTATGGATGTGTGATGTTTGTCTGTTCTATGTATGTGTGATGGTTGTCTGTTCTATGAAATTGTGATGGTTGTCCGTTCTACGCATGTGTGATGGTTGTCTGTTCCATGGATGTGTGATGGTTGTCTGTTCTATGGATGTGTGATGGTTGTCTGTTCTATGGATGTGTGATGGTTGACTTTTCTATGGATGTGTGATGGTTGACTGTTCTATAGACGTGTGATGGTTGACTGTTCTATGGACGTGTGATAGTTGTCTCTTCTATGGATGTGTGATGGTTGACTGTTCTATGGATGTGTGAGGTTTGTCTCTTCTATGGATGTGTGATGGTTGTCTGTTCTATGTATGTGTGACGGTTGTCTGTTCTATGGATGTGTGATAGTTGTCTGTTCTATATATGTGGGATGGTTGACTGTTCTATGGAAGTGTGATGGTTGTCTGTTCTATGTATGTGTGATGGTTGTTTGTTCTATATATGTGTGATGTTTGTCTGTTCTATGGATGTGTGATAGTTGTCTGTTCTATTGACGTGTGATGGTTGTCTGTTCAATGGACGTGTGATGGTTGTCTGTTCCATGGACGTGTGATGGTTGTCTGTTCCATAGACGTGTGATGGTTGTCTGTTCCATGGACGTGTGATGGTTGTCTGTTCCATGGACGTGTGATGGTTGTCTGTTCTATGGAAGTGTGATGGTTGTTTGTTCTATGGATGTGTGATGGTTATCTGTTCTATGTATGTGTAATGGTTGTCTCTTCTATGGAAGTGTGATGGTTGTCTCTTCTTTGTATGTGTGATGATTGTCTATTCTATGGATATGTGATGGTTTTCTGTTCTATGGAAGTGTGATGGTTGTCTGTACTATGGAAGTGTGATGGTTGTCTGTTCTATGGATGTATCATGGTTGTCTGTTCTATGGATATGTGATGGTTGTCTGTTCTATGGATTTGTGATGGTTGTCTGTTCTATGGATGTGTGATGGTTGTCTGTTCTATGGACGTGTGATGGTTTTTTATTTTATGGATGTGTGATGGTGGTCTGTTCTATTGATGTGTTATGGTTGTTTGTTCTATGGATGTGTGATGGTTGTCTGTTCTATGGACGTGTGATGGTTGTCTGTTCTATGGATGTGTGATGTTTGTCTGTTCTATGGATGTGTGATGGTTGTTTGTTCTATGGACGTGTGATGGTTGTTTGTTCTATGGATGTGTGATGGTAGTGTGTTCTATGGACGTGTGATGGTTGTCTGTTCTATGGACGTGGGATGGTTGTCTGTTCTATGGACGTGTCATGGGTTTTTCTTCTATGGACGTGTGATGGTTGTCTTTTCTATGGACGTGTGATGGTTGTCTGTTCTATGGACGTGTGATAGTGGTCTCTTCTATGGACGTGTGATGGTGGTCTTTTCTGTGGACGTGTGATGGTTGTCTGTTCTATGGACGTGTGATGGTTGTCTGTTCTATGGATGTGTGATGGTTGTCTGTTCTATGGACGTGGGATGGTAGTCTGTTCTATGGACGTGTGATGGTTGTCTTTTCTATGGACGTGTGATGGTTGTCTGTTCTATGGATGTCTGATGGTTGGTAGTTCTATGGACGTGTGATGGTTGTCTGTTCTATGGATGTGTGATTGTTGTCTGTTCTATGCACGTGTGATGGTTTTCTGTTCTATGGATGTGTGATGGTTGTCTGTTCTATGGATGTGTGATGGTTGTCTGTTCTATGGACGTGTGATGGTTTTTTATTTTATGGATGTGTGATGGTGGTCTGTTCTATTGATGTGTTATGGTTGTTTGTTCTATGGATGTGTGATGGTTGTCTGTTCTATGGACGTGTGATGGTTGTCTGTTCTATGGATGTGTGATGTTTGTCTGTTCTATGGATGTGTGATGGTTGTTTGTTCTATGGACGTGTGATGGTTGTTTGTTCTATGGATGTGTGATGGTAGTGTGTTCTATGGACGTGTGATGGTTGTCTGTTCTATGGACGTGGGATGGTTGTCTGTTCTATGGACGTGTCATGGGTTTTTCTTCTATGGACGTGTGATGGTTGTCTTTTCTATGGACGTGTGATGGTTGTCTGTTCTATGGACGTGTGATAGTGGTCTCTTCTATGGACGTGTGATGGTGGTCTTTTCTGTGGACGTGTGATGGTTGTCTGTTCTATGGACGTGTGATGGTTGTCTGTTCTATGGATGTGTGATGGTTGTCTGTTCTATGGACGTGGGATGGTAGTCTGTTCTATGGACGTGTGATGGTTGTCTTTTCTATGGACGTGTGATGGTTGTCTGTTCTATGGATGTCTGATGGTTGGTAGTTCTATGGACGTGTGATGGTTGTCTGTTCTATGGATGTGTGATTGTTGTCTGTTCTATGCACGTGTGATGGTTTTCTGTTCTATGGATGTGTGATGGTTGTCTGTTCTATGGATGTGTGATAGTTGACTGTTCTGTGGATGTGTGATAGTTGTCTGTTCCATTGACGTGTGATGGTTGACTGTCCTATGGATGTGTGATAGTTGACTGTTCTATGGATGTGTGATGGTTGACTTTTCTATGGATGTGTGATGGTTGTCTGTTCATAGGTATGTGATGGTTATCTGTTCTATGGGTGTGTGATGGTTGTCTGTTCTATGGATGTGTGATGGTTATGTATTCTATGGATGTGTCATGGTTGTCTGTTCTATAGATATGTGATGGTTGTCTGTTCTCTTGATGTGTGATGGTTGTCTGTTCTATGAATATGTTATGGTTGTCTGTTCTATGGATGTGTGATGGTTGTCTGTTCTATGGATGTGTGATGGTTGTCTATTTTATGGATGTGTGATGGTTGTCTCTTCTATTGATATGTGATGGTTGACTGTTCCATGGAAGCGTGATGGTTGTTTGTTCTATGGATGTGTGATGGTTCTTTGTTCTATGGATGTGTGATGGTTGTTTGTTCTATGTATGTGTGATGGTAGTCTGTTTTATGGATGTGTGATGGTTGTCTGTTCTCAGTATGTGTGATGGTTGTCTGTTCTATGGACGTGTGATGGTTGTCTGTTCTACGGACTTGTGATGGTTTTTTATTTTATGGATTTGTGATGGTTGTCTATTCTATTGATGTGTTATGGTGGTTTGTTCTATTGAGGTGTTATGGTTGTCTGTTCTATGGATGTGTTATGGTTGTTTGTTCTATGGACGTGTGATGGTTGTCTGTTCTATGGACGTGTGATGGTTGTCTGTTCTATGGATGTGTGATGTTTGTCTGTTCTATGGATGTGTGATGGTTGTTTGTTCTATGGACGTGTGATGGTTGTTTGTTCTATGGATGTGTGATGGTGGTCTGTTCTATGGACGTGTGATGGTTGTCTGTTCTATGGGCGTGTGATGGTTTTCTGTTCTATGGACGTGTGATGGTTGTCTGTTCTATGGACGTGTGATGGTTGTCTGTTCTATGGACGTGTGATAGTTGTCTCTTCTATGGACGTGTGATGGTTGTCTTTTCTATGGATGTGTGATGGTTGTCTTTTCTATGGACGTGTGATGGTTGTCTGTTCTATGGATATGTCATGGTTGTCTGTTCTATGGACGTGTGATGGTTGTCTGTTCTATAGATGTCTGATGGTTGTCATTTCTATGGACGTGTGATGGTTGTCTGTTCTATGGATGTGTGATAGTTGTCTGTTCTATGGATGTGTGATGGTTTTCTGTTCTATGGATGTGTGATGGCTCTCTGTTCTATGGATGTGTGATGGTTGTCTGTTCTATGGATGTGTGATAGTTGACTGTTCTATGGATGTGTGATAGTTGTATGTTCCAGTGATGTGTGATGGTTGACTGTCCTATGGATGTGTGATAGTTGACTGTTCTATGGATTTGTGATGGTTGTCTTTTCTATGGATGTGTGATGGTTGTCTGTTCTATATATATGTGATGGTTGTCTGTTCTATGGATGTGTGATGGTTGTCGGTTCTATGGATGTGTGATGGTTGTGTATTCTATGGATGTGTGATGGTTGTCGATTCTATGGATATGTGGTGGTTGTCTGTTCTATGGATGTGTGATGGTTGTCTATTCTATGGATGTGTGATGGTTGACTTTTCTATGGATGTGTGATGGTTGTCTGTTCTATGGATGTGTGATGGTTGACTTTTCTATGGATGTGTGATGGTTGACTGTTCTATAGACGTGTGATGGTTGACTGTTCTATGGACGTGTGATAGTTGTCTCTTCTATGGATGTGTGATGGTTGACTGTTCTATGGATGTGTGAGGTTTGTCTGTTCTATGGATGTGTGATGGTTGTCTGTTCTATGTATGTGTGACGGTTGTCTGTTCTATGGATGTGTGATAGTTGTCTGTTCTATATATGTGGGATGGTTGACTGTTCTATGGAAGTGTGATGGTTGTCTGTTCTATGTATGTGTGATGGTTGTTTGTTCTATATATGTGTGATGTTTGTCTGTTCTATGGATGTGTGATAGTTGTCTGTTCTATTGACGTGTGATGGTTGTCTGTTCAATGGACGTGTGATGGTTGTCTGTTCCATGGACGTGTGATGGTTGTCTGTTCCATAGACGTGTGATGGTTGTCTGTTCCATGGACGTGAGATGGTTGTCTGTTCCATGGACGTGTGATGGTTGTCTGTTCTATGGAAGTGTGATGGTTGTTTGTTCTATGGATGTGTGATGGTTATCTGTTCTATGTATGTGTAATGGTTGTCTCTTCTATGGAAGTGTGATGGTTGTCTCTTCTTTGTATGTGTGATGATTGTCTATTCTATGGATATGTGATGGTTTTCTGTTCTATGGAAGTGTGATGGTTGTCTGTACTATGGAAGTGTGATGGTTGTCTGTTCTATGGATGTATCATGGTTGTCTGTTCTATGGATATGTGATGGTTGTCTGTTCTATGGATTTGTGATGGTTGTCTGTTCTATGGATGTGTGATGGTTGTCTGTTCTATGGACGTGTGATGGTTTTTTATTTTATGGATGTGTGATGGTGGTCTGTTCTATTGATGTGTTATGGTTGTTTGTTCTATGGATGTGTGATGGTTGTCTGTTCTATGGACGTGTGATGGTTGTCTGTTCTATGGATGTGTGATGTTTGTCTGTTCTATGGATGTGTGATGGTTGTTTGTTCTATGGACGTGTGATGGTTGTTTGTTCTATGGATGTGTGATGGTAGTGTGTTCTATGGACGTGTGATGGTTGTCTGTTCTATGGACGTGGGATGGTTGTCTGTTCTATGGACGTGTCATGGGTTTTTCTTCTATGGACGTGTGATGGTTGTCTTTTCTATGGACGTGTGATGGTTGTCTGTTCTATGGACGTGTGATAGTGGTCTCTTCTATGGACGTGTGATGGTGGTCTTTTCTGTGGACGTGTGATGGTTGTCTGTTCTATGGACGTGTGATGGTTGTCTGTTCTATGGATGTGTGATGGTTGTCTGTTCTATGGACGTGGGATGGTAGTCTGTTCTATGGACGTGTGATGGTTGTCTTTTCTATGGACGTGTGATGGTTGTCTGTTCTATGGATGTCTGATGGTTGGTAGTTCTATGGACGTGTGATGGTTGTCTGTTCTATGGATGTGTGATTGTTGTCTGTTCTATGCACGTGTGATGGTTTTCTGTTCTATGGATGTGTGATGGTTGTCTGTTCTATGGATGTGTGATGGTTGTCTGTTCTATGGACGTGTGATGGTTTTTTATTTTATGGATGTGTGATGGTGGTCTGTTCTATTGATGTGTTATGGTTGTTTGTTCTATGGATGTGTGATGGTTGTCTGTTCTATGGACGTGTGATGGTTGTCTGTTCTATGGATGTGTGATGTTTGTCTGTTCTATGGATGTGTGATGGTTGTTTGTTCTATGGACGTGTGATGGTTGTTTGTTCTATGGATGTGTGATGGTAGTGTGTTCTATGGACGTGTGATGGTTGTCTGTTCTATGGACGTGGGATGGTTGTCTGTTCTATGGACGTGTCATGGGTTTTTCTTCTATGGACGTGTGATGGTTGTCTTTTCTATGGACGTGTGATGGTTGTCTGTTCTATGGACGTGTGATAGTGGTCTCTTCTATGGACGTGTGATGGTGGTCTTTTCTGTGGACGTGTGATGGTTGTCTGTTCTATGGACGTGTGATGGTTGTCTGTTCTATGGATGTGTGATGGTTGTCTGTTCTATGGACGTGGGATGGTAGTCTGTTCTATGGACGTGTGATGGTTGTCTTTTCTATGGACGTGTGATGGTTGTCTGTTCTATGGATGTCTGATGGTTGGTAGTTCTATGGACGTGTGATGGTTGTCTGTTCTATGGATGTGTGATTGTTGTCTGTTCTATGCACGTGTGATGGTTTTCTGTTCTATGGATGTGTGATGGTTGTCTGTTCTATGGATGTGTGATAGTTGACTGTTCTGTGGATGTGTGATAGTTGTCTGTTCCATTGACGTGTGATGGTTGACTGTCCTATGGATGTGTGATAGTTGACTGTTCTATGGATGTGTGATGGTTGACTTTTCTATGGATGTGTGATGGTTGTCTGTTCATAGGTATGTGATGGTTATCTGTTCTATGGGTGTGTGATGGTTGTCTGTTCTATGGATGTGTGATGGTTATGTATTCTATGGATGTGTCATGGTTGTCTGTTCTATAGATATGTGATGGTTGTCTGTTCTCTTGATGTGTGATGGTTGTCTGTTCTATGAATATGTTATGGTTGTCTGTTCTATGGATGTGTGATGGTTGTCTGTTCTATGGATGTGTGATGGTTGTCTATTTTATGGATGTGTGATGGTTGTCTCTTCTATTGATATGTGATGGTTGACTGTTCCATGGAAGCGTGATGGTTGTTTGTTCTATGGATGTGTGATGGTTCTTTGTTCTATGGATGTGTGATGGTTGTTTGTTCTATGTATGTGTGATGGTAGTCTGTTTTATGGATGTGTGATGGTTGTCTGTTCTCAGTATGTGTGATGGTTGTCTGTTCTATGGACGTGTGATGGTTGTCTGTTCTACGGACTTGTGATGGTTTTTTATTTTATGGATTTGTGATGGTTGTCTATTCTATTGATGTGTTATGGTGGTTTGTTCTATTGAGGTGTTATGGTTGTCTGTTCTATGGATGTGTTATGGTTGTTTGTTCTATGGACGTGTGATGGTTGTCTGTTCTATGGACGTGTGATGGTTGTCTGTTCTATGGATGTGTGATGTTTGTCTGTTCTATGGATGTGTGATGGTTGTTTGTTCTATGGACGTGTGATGGTTGTTTGTTCTATGGATGTGTGATGGTGGTCTGTTCTATGGACGTGTGATGGTTGTCTGTTCTATGGGCGTGTGATGGTTTTCTGTTCTATGGACGTGTGATGGTTGTCTGTTCTATGGACGTGTGATGGTTGTCTGTTCTATGGACGTGTGATAGTTGTCTCTTCTATGGACGTGTGATGGTTGTCTTTTCTATGGATGTGTGATGGTTGTCTTTTCTATGGACGTGTGATGGTTGTCTGTTCTATGGATATGTCATGGTTGTCTGTTCTATGGACGTGTGATGGTTGTCTGTTCTATAGATGTCTGATGGTTGTCATTTCTATGGACGTGTGATGGTTGTCTGTTCTATGGATGTGTGATAGTTGTCTGTTCTATGGATGTGTGATGGTTTTCTGTTCTATGGATGTGTGATGGCTCTCTGTTCTATGGATGTGTGATGGTTGTCTGTTCTATGGATGTGTGATAGTTGACTGTTCTATGGATGTGTGATAGTTGTATGTTCCAGTGATGTGTGATGGTTGACTGTCCTATGGATGTGTGATAGTTGACTGTTCTATGGATTTGTGATGGTTGTCTTTTCTATGGATGTGTGATGGTTGTCTGTTCTATATATATGTGATGGTTGTCTGTTCTATGGATGTGTGATGGTTGTCGGTTCTATGGATGTGTGATGGTTGTGTATTCTATGGATGTGTGATGGTTGTCGATTCTATGGATATGTGGTGGTTGTCTGTTCTATGGATGTGTGATGGTTGTCTATTCTATGGATATGTCTTGGTTGTCTGTTCTATGGATGTGTGATGGTTGTCTGTTCTATGGACGTGTGATGGTTGTCTATTCTATGGATGTGTGATGGTTGTCTCTTATATGGATATGTGATAGTTGTCTGTTCCATTGATGTGTGATGGTTGACTGTCCTATGGATGTGTGATAGTTGACTGTTCTATGGATTTGTGATGGTTGTCTTCTCTATGGATGTGTGATGGTTGTCTGTTCTATGGATATGTGATGGTTGGCTGTTCTATGGATGTGTGATGGTTGTCTATTCTATGGTTGTGTGATGGTTGTGTATTCTATGCGTGTGTGATGGTTGTCGATTCTATGGATATGTGATGGTTGTCTGTTCTATGGATATGTGATGGTTGTCTGTTCTATGGATTTGTGATGGTTGTCTGTTCTATGGATGTGTGATGGTTGTCTGTTGTATGGACATGTGATGGTTTTTTATTTTATGGATGTGTGATGGTTGTCTGTTCTATTGATGTGTTATGGTTGTTTGTTCTATGGATGTGTGATGGTTGTCTGTTCTATCGACGTGTGATGGTTGTCTGTTCTATGGATGTGTGATGTTTGTCTGTTCTATGGATGTGTGATAGTTGTTTGTTCTATGGACGTGTGATGGTTGTTTGTTCTATGGATGTGTGATGGTAGTGTGTTCTATGGACGTGTGATGGTTGTCTGTTCTATGGACGTGGGATGGTTGTCTGTTCTATGGACGTGTGATGGTTTTTTGTTCTATGGACGTGTGATGGTTGTCTTTTCTATGGACGTGTGATGGTTGTCTGTTCTATGGACGTGTGATAGTGGTCTCTTCTATGGACGTGTGATGGTGGTCTTTTCTATGGACGTGTGATGGTTGTCTGTTCTATGGATGTGTGATGGTTGTCTGTTCTATGGACGTGGGATGGTAGTCTGTTCTATGGACGTGTGATGGTTGTCTTTTCTATAGACGTGTGATGGTTGTCTGTTCTATGGATGTCTGATGGTTGGTAGTTCTATGGACGTGTGATGGTTGTCTGTTCTATGGATGTGTGATTGTTGTCTGTTCTATGCACGTGTGATGGTTTTCTGTTCTATGGATGTGTGATGGTTGTCTGTTCTATGGATGTGTGATGGTTGTCTGTTCTATGGATGTGTGATAGTTGACTGTTCTGTGGATGTGTGATAGTTGTCTGTTCCATTGACGTGTGATGGTTGACTGTCCTATGGATGTGTGATAGTTGACTGTTCTATGGATGTGTGATGGTTGACTTTTCTATGGATGTGTGATGGTTGTCTGTTCTATGGGTATGTGATGGTTATCTGTTCTATGGGTGTGTGATGGTTGTCTGTTCTATGAATGTGTGATGGTTGTCTGTTCTATGGATGTGTGATGGTTGTCTGTTCTATATATATGTGATGGTTGTCTGTTCTATGGATGTGTGATGGTTGTCGGTTCTATGGATGTGTGATGGTTGTGTATTCTATGGATGTGTAATGGTTGTCGATTCTATGGATATGTGGTGGTTGTCTGTTCTATAGATGTGTGATGGTTGTCTATTCTATGGATATGTCTTGGTTGTCTGTTCTATGGATGTGTGATGGTTGTCTGTTCAATGGATGTGTGATGGTTGTCTATTCTATGGATGTGTGATGGTTGTCTCTTATATGGATATGTGATAGTTGTCTGTTCCATTGATGTGTGATGGTTGACTGTCCTATGGATGTGTGATAGTTGACTGTTCTATGGATTTGTGATGGTTGTCTTCTCTATGGATGTGTGATGGTTGTCTGTTCTATGGATATGTGATGGTTGTCTGTTCTATGGATGTGTGATGGTTGTCTATTCTATGGTTGTGTGATGGTTGTGTATTCTATGGATGTGTGATGGTTGTCGATTCTATGGATATGTGATGGTTGTCTGTTCTATGGATGTGTGATGGTTGTCTATTCTATGGATATGTCTTGGTTGTCTTTTCTATGGATGTGTGATAGTTTTCTGTTCTATGGATGTGTGATGGTTGTCTATTCTATGGATGTGTGATGGTTATCTCTTCTATGGATATGTGATGGTTGTCTGTTCTATGGATGTGTGATAGTTGTCTATTCTATGGATGTGTGATGGTTGTCTGTTCTGTTGATGTGTGATGGTTGTCTGTTCTATGGATGTCTGATGATGGTCTGTTCTATGGATGTGTGATAGTTATCTTTTCTATGGATGTGTGATGGTTGTCTGTTCTATGGATGTGTGATGGTTGTCTGTTCTATGGACGTGTGATGGTTGTCTGTTCTATGGATGTGTGATGGTTGTCTGTTCTTTGTATGTGTGATGATTGTCTATTCTATGGATATGTGATGGTTTTCTTTTCTATGGAAGTGTGATGGTTGTCTGTACTATGGAAGTGTGATGGTTGTCTGTTCTATGGATGTATCATGGTTGTCTGTTCTATGGATATGTGATGTTTGTCTGTTCTATGGATTTGTGATGGTTGTCTGTTCTATGGATGTGTGATGGTTGTCTGTTCTATGGACATGTGATGGTTTTTTATTTTATGGATGTGTGATGGTGGTCTGTTCTATTGATGTGTTATGGTTGTTTGTTCTATGGATGTGTGATGGTTGTCTGTTCTATGGAAGTGTGATGGTTGTCTGTTCTATGGATGTGTGATGGTTGTCTGTTGTCAGTATGTGTGATGGTTGTTTGTTCTATGGACGTGTGATGGTTGTTTGTTCTATGGATGTGTGATGGTAGTGTGTTCTATGGACGTGTGATGGTTGTCTGTTCTATGGACGTGGGATGGTTGTCTGTTCTATGGACGTGTGATGGTTTTTTCTTCTATGGACGTGTGATGGTTGTCTTTTCTATGGACGTGTGATGGTTGTCTGTTCTATGGACGTGTGATAGTGGTCTCTTCTATGGACGTGTGATGGTGTTCTTTTCTGTGGACGTGTGATGGTTGTCTGTTCTATGGACGTGTGATGGTTGTCTGTTCTATGGATGTGTGATGGTTGTCTGTTCTATGGACGTGGGATGGTAGTCTGTTCTATGGACGTGTGATGGTTGTCTTTTCTATGGACGTGTGATGGTTGTCTGTTCTATGGATGTCTGATGGTTGGTAGTTCTATGGACGTGTGATGGTTGTCTGTTCTATGGATGTGTGATTGTTGTCTGTTCTATGCACGTGTGATGGTTTTCTGTTCTATGGATGTGTGATGGTTGTCTGTTCTATGGATGTGTGATGGTTGTCTGTTCTATGGATGTGTGATAGTTGACTGTTCTGTGGATGTGTGATAGTTGTCTGTTCCATTGACGTGTTATGGTTGACTGTCCTATGGATGTGTGATAGTTGACTGTTCTATGGATGTGTGATGGTTGACTTTTCTATGGATGTGTGATGGTTGTCTGTTCTATGGGTATGTGATGGTTATCTGTTCTATGGGTGTGTGATGGTTGTCTGTTCTATGGATGTGTGATGGTTACGTATTCTATGGATGTGTCATGGTTGTCTGTTCTATGGATATGTGATGGTTGTCTGTTCTCTTGATGTGTGATGGTTGTCTGTTCTATGAATATGTTATGGTTGTCTGTTCTATGGATGTGTGATGGTTGTCTGTTCTATGGATGTGTGATGGTTGTCTATTTTATGAATGTGTGATGGTTGTCTCTTCTATTGATATGTGATGGTTGACTGTTCCATGGAAGCGTGATGGTTGTTTGTTCTATGGATTTGTGATGGTTCTTTGTTCTATGGATGTGTGATGGTTGTTTGTTCTATGTATGTGTGATGGTAGTCTGTTCTATGGATGTGTGATGGTTGTCTGTTCTCAGTATGTGTGATGGTTGTCTGTTGTCAGTATGTGTGATGGTTGTCTGTTCTCAGTATGTGTGATGGTTGTCTGTTCTATGGACGTGTGATGGTTGTCTGTTCTACGGACGTGTGATGGTTTTTTTATTATATGGATTTGTGATGGTTGTCTGTTCTATTGATGTGTTATGGTGGTTTGTTCTATTGAGGTGTGATGGTTGTCTGTTCTATGGATGTGTGATGGTTGTTTGTTCTATGGACGTGTGATGGTTGTCTGTTCTATGGACGTGTGATGGTTGTCTGTTCTATGGATGTGTGATGTTTGTCTGTTCTATGGATGTGTGATGGTTGTTTGTTCTATGGACGTGTGATGGTTGTTTGTTCTATGGATGTGTGATGGTGGTCTGTTCTATGGACGTGTGATGGTTGTCTGTTCTATGGACGTGTGATGGTTTTCTGTTCTATGGACGTGTGATGGTTGTCTGTTCTATGGACGTGTGATGTTTGTCTGTTCTATGGATGTGTGATAGTTGTTTGTTCTATGGACGTGTGATGGTTGTTTGTTCTATGGATGTGTGATGGTAGTGTGTTCTATGGACGTGTGATGGTTGTCTGTTCTATGGACGTGGGATGGTTGTCTGTTCTATGGACGTGTGATGGTTTTTTGTTCTATGGACGTGTGATGGTTGTCTTTTCTATGGACGTGTGATGGTTGTCTGTTCTATGGACGTGTGATAGTGGTCTCTTCTATGGACGTGTGATGGTGGTCTTTTCTATGGACGTGTGATGGTTGTCTGTTCTATGGATGTGTGATGGTTGTCTGTTCTATGGACGTGGGATGGTAGTCTGTTCTATGGACGTGTGATGGTTGTCTTTTCTATAGACGTGTGATGGTTGTCTGTTCTATGGATGTCTGATGGTTGGTAGTTCTATGGACGTGTGATGGTTGTCTGTTCTATGGATGTGTGATTGTTGTCTGTTCTATGCACGTGTGATGGTTTTCTGTTCTATGGATGTGTGATGGTTGTCTGTTCTATGGATGTGTGATGGTTGTCTGTTCTATGGATGTGTGATAGTTGACTGTTCTGTGGATGTGTGATAGTTGTCTGTTCCATTGACGTGTGATGGTTGACTGTCCTATGGATGTGTGATAGTTGACTGTTCTATGGATGTGTGATGGTTGACTTTTCTATGAATGTGTGATGGTTGTCTGTTCTATGGGTATGTGATGGTTATCTGTTCTATGGGTGTGTGATGGTTGTCTGTTCTATGGATGTGTGATGGTTACGTATTCTATGGATGTGTCATGGTTGTCTGTTCTATGGATATGTGATGGTTGTCTGTTCTCTTGATGTGTGATGGTTGTCTGTTCTATGAATATGTGATGGTTGTCTGTTCTGTGGATGTGTGACGGTTGTCTGTTCTATGGATGTGTGATGGTTGTCTATTTTATGGATGTGTGATGGTTGTCTCTTCTATTGATATGTGATGGTTGACTGTTCCATGGAAGCGTGATGGTTGTTTGTTCTATAGATGTGTGATGGTTGTTTGTTCTATGGATGTGTGATGGTTGTTTGTTCTATGTATGTGTGATGGTAGTCTGTTCTATGGATGTGTGATGGTTGTCTGTTCTCAGTATGTGTGATGGTTGTCTGTTCTATGGACGTGTGATAGTTGTCTTTTCTATGGATGTGTGATGGTTGTCTGTTCTATATATATGTGATGGTTGTCTGTTCTATGGATGTGTGATGGTTGTCGGTTCTATGGATGTGTGATGGTTGTGTATTCTATGGATGTGTGATGGTTGTCGATTCTATGGATATGTGGTGGTTGTCTGTTCTATAGATGTGTGATGGTTGTCTATTCTATGGATATGTCTTGGTTGTCTGTTCTATGGATGTGTGATGGTTGTCTGTTCAATGGATGTGTGATGGTTGTCTATTCTATGGATGTGTGATGGTTGTCTCTTATATGGATATGTGATAGTTGTCTGTTCCATTGATGTGTGATGGTTGACTGTCCTATGGATGTGTGATAGTTGACTGTTCTATGGATTTGTGATGGTTGTCTTCTCTATGGATGTGTGATGGTTGTCTGTTCTATGGATATGTGATGGTTGTCTGTTCTATGGATGTGTGATGGTTGTCTATTCTATGGTTGTGTGATGGTTGTGTATTCTATGGATGTGTGATGGTTGTCGATTCTATGGATATGTGATGGTTGTCTGTTCTATGGATGTGTGATGGTTGTCTATTCTATGGATATGTCTTGGTTGTCTTTTCTATGGATGTGTGATAGTTTTCTGTTCTATGGATGTGTGATGGTTGTCTATTTTATGGATGTGTGATGGTTATCTCTTCTATGGATATGTGATGGTTGTCTGTTCTATGGATGTGTGATAGTTGTCTATTCTATGGATGTGTGATGGTTGTCTGTTCTGTTGATGTGTGATGGTTGTCTGTTCTATGGATGTCTGATGATTGTCTGTTCTATGGATGTGTGATAGTTATCTTTTCTATGGATGTGTGATGGTTGTCTGTTATATGGATGTGTGATGGTTGTCTGTTCTATGGACGTGTGATGGTTGTCTGTTCTATGGATGTGTGATGGTTGTCTGTTCTTTGTATGTGTGATGATTGTCTATTCTATGGATATGTGATGGTTTTCTTTTCTATGGAAGTGTGATGGTTGTCTGTACTATGGAAGTGTGATGGTTGTCTGTTCTATGGATGTATCATGGTTTTCTGTTCTATGGATATGTGATGGTTGTCTGTTCTATGGATTTGTGATGGTTGTCTGTTCTATGGATGTGTGATGGTTGTCTGTTCTATGGACGTGTGATGGTTTTTTATTTTATGGATGTGTGATGGTGGTCTGTTCTATTGATGTGTTATGGTTGTTTGTTCTATGGATGTGTGATGGTTGTCTGTTCTATGGAAGTGTGATGGTTGTCTGTTCTATGGATGTGTGATGTTTGTCTGTTCTATGGATATGTGATGGTTGTTTGTTCTATGGACGTGTGATGGTTGTTTGTTCTATGGATGTGTGATGGTAGTGTGTTCTATGGACGTGTGATGGTTGTCTGTTCTATGGACGTGGGATGGTTGTCTGTTCTATGGACGTGTGATGGTTTTTTCTTCTATGGACGTGTGATGGTTGTCTTTTCTATGGACGTGTGATGGTTGTCTGTTCTATGGACGTGTGATAGTGGTCTCTTCTATGGACGTGTGATGGTGTTCTTTTCTGTGGACGTGTGATGGTTGTCTGTTCTATGGACGTGTGATGGTTGTCTGTTCTATGGATGTGTGATGGTTGTCTGTTCTATGGACGTGGGATGGTAGTCTGTTCTATGGACGTGTGATGGTTGTCTTTTCTATGGACGTGTGATGGTTGTCTGTTCTATGGATGTCTGATGGTTGGTAGTTCTATGGACGTGTGATGGTTGTCTGTTCTATGGATGTGTGATTGTTGTCTGTTCTATGCACGTGTGATGGTTTTCTGTTCTATGGATGTGTGATGGTTGTCTGTTCTATGGATGTGTGATGGTTGTCTGTTCTATGGATGTGTGATAGTTGACTGTTCTGTGGATGTGTGATAGTTGTCTGTTCCATTGACGTGTGATGGTTGACTGTCCTATGGATGTGTGATAGTTGACTGTTCTATGGATGTGTGATGGTTGACTTTTCTATGGATGTGTGATGGTTGTCTGTTCTATGGGTATGTGATGGTTATCTGTTCTATGGGTGTGTGATGGTTGTCTGTTCTATGGATGTGTGATGGTTACGTATTCTATGGATGTGTCATGGTTGTCTGTTCTATGGATATGTGATGGTTGTCTGTTCTCTTGATGTGTGATGGTTGTCTGTTCTATGAATATGTTATGGTTGTCTGTTCTATGGATGTGTGATGGTTGTCTGTTCTATGGATGTGTGATGGTTGTCTATTTTATGAATGTGTGATGGTTGTCTCTTCTATTGATATGTGATGGTTGACTGTTCCATGGAAGCGTGATGGTTGTTTGTTCTATGGATTTGTGATGGTTCTTTGTTCTATGGATGTGTGATGGTTGTTTGTTCTATGTATGTGTGATGGTAGTCTTTTCTTTGGATGTGTGATGGTTGTCTGTTCTCAGTATGTGTGATGGTTGTCTGTTGTCAGTATGTGTGATGGTTGTCTGTTCTCAGTATGTGTGATGGTTGTCTGTTCTATGGACGTGTGATGGTTGTCTGTTCTACGGACGTGTGATGGTTTTTTTATTATATGGATTTGTGATGGTTGTCTGTTCTATTGATGTGTTATGGTGGTTTGTTCTATTGAGGTGTGATGGTTGTCTGTTCTATGGATGTGTGATGGTTGTTTGTTCTATGGACGTGTGATGGTTGTCTGTTCTATGGACGTGTGATGGTTGTCTGTTCTATGGATGTGTGATGTTTGTCTGTTCTATGGATGTGTGATGGTTGTTTGTTCTATGGACGTGTGATGGTTGTTTGTTCTATGGATGTGTGATGGTGGTCTGTTCTATGGACGTGTGATGGTTTTCTGTTCTATGGACGTGTGATGGTTGTCTGTTCTATGGACGTGTGATGGTTGTCTGTTCTATGGACGTGTGATGGTTGTCTGTTCTATGGACGTGTGATAGTTGTCTCTTCTATGGACGTGTGATGGTTGTCTTTTCTATGGATGTGTGATGGTTGTCTTTTCTATGGACGTGTGATGGTTGTCTGTTCTATGGATATGTCATGGTTGTCTGTTCTATGGACGTGTGATGGTGGTCTGTTCTATAGATGTCTGATGGTTGTCATTTCTATTAACGTGTGATGGTTGTCTGTTCTATGGATGTGTGATAGTTGTCTGTTCTATGGATGTGTGATGGTTTTCTGTTCTATGGATGTGTGATGGCTGTCTGTTCTATGGATGTGTGATGGTTGTCTGTTCTATGGATGTGTGATAGTTGACTGTTCTATGGATGTGTGATAGTTGTATGTTCCAGTGATGTGTGATGGTTGACTGTCCTATGGATGTGTGATAGTTGACTGTTCTATGGATTTGTGATGGTTGTCTTTTCTATGGATGTGTGATGGTTGTCTGTTCTATATATATGTGATGGTTGTCTGTTCTATGGATGTGTGAGGGTTGTCGGTTCTATGGATGTGTGATGGTTGTGTATTCTATGGATGTGTGATGGTTGTCGATTCTATGGATATGTGGTGGTTGTCTGTTCTATGGATGTGTGATGGTTGTCTATTCTATCGATATGTCTTGGTTGTCTGTTCTATGGATGTGTGATGGTTGTCTGTTCTATGGATGTGTGATGGTTGTCTATTCTATGGATGTGTGATGGTTGTCTCTTATATGGATATGTGATAGTTGTCTGTTCCATTGATGTGTGATGGTTGACTGTCCTATGGATGTGTGATAGTTGACTGTTCTATGGATTTGTGATGGTTGTCTTCTCTATGGATGTGTGATGGTTGTCTGTTCTATGAATATGTGATGGTTGTCTGTTCTATGGATGTGTGATGGTTGTCTATTCTATGGTTGTGTGATGGTTGTGTATTCTATGGATGTGTGATGGTTGTCGATTCTATGGATATGTGATGGTTGTCTGTTCTATGGATGTGTGATGGTTGTCTATTCTATGGATATGTCTTGGTTGTCTTTTCTATGGATGTGTAATAGTTTTCTGTTCTATGGATGTGTGATGGTTGTCTATTCTATGGATGTGTGATGGTTATCTCTTCTATGGATATGTGATGGTTGTCTGTTCTATGGATGTGTGATGGTTGTCTATTCTATGGATGTGTGATGGTTGTCTGTTCTGTTGATGTGTGATGGTTGTCTGTTCTATGGATGTCTGATGATTGTCTGTTCTATGGATGTGTGATAGTTATCTGTTCTATGGATGTGTGATGGTTGTCTGTTCTATGGACGTGTGATAGTTGTCTTTTCCATGGATGTGTGATGGTTGTCTGTTCTATGGATATGTGATGGTTGCCTTTTCTATGTATTTGTGATGGTTGTCTGTTCTATGGATGTGTGATGGTTGTCTGTTCTATGGATGTGTGATGGTTGTCTGTTCTATGGATGTGTGATGGTTGTCTTTTCTATGGACGTGTGATGGTTGTCTGTTCTATGGACATGTGATGATTGTTTGTTCTATGGACGTGTGATGGTTGTCTGTTCTATGGATGTGTGATGGTTGTCTGTTCTATGGATGTGTGATGGTTGTCTGTTCTATGGATGTGTGATGGTTGTATGTTCTATGGATGTGTGATGGTTGTCTGTTCTATGGATGTGTTATGGTTATCTGTTCTATTAATGTGTGATGGTTGACTATTCTATAGACGTGTGATGGTTGTCTGTTCTGTGGATGTGTGATGGTTGTCTGTTCTATGGACGTGTGATGGTTGGCTGTTCTATGTATGTGTGATAGTTGACTGTTCTATGGACCTGTGATGGTTGACTGTTCTATGGATGTGTGATAGTTGACTGTTCTATGGACGCTTGATGGTTGACTGTTCTATGGATGTGTGATAGTTGACTGTTCTATGGATTTTTGATATTTGACTGTTCTATGGACGTGTGATTGTTGACTGTTCTATGGACGCACAAATGATAATATGTCTGAGATTTCTGTTGCACTATTTTTTTCAGCGGAAAATGTGGCAAAATTTCCGTACCGTTGCGTTATGTTACTCTCTGAGCGGGCTCAGCCCTAAAGCTAAAACCCTTGCAAAACTTGAACGTGCTGCTCGGTATAACAGATTGTGTTTGTTTTGTTTGACATCTTTCAGGTTGTATGTCTATGTGTGCGTGAGGTGTGTGAGAAACAGACTTCCCGTGGGCGTAGCAATCCCAGGCATACACCAGGGCTGAGACCACCAAGGAGAGACTGTGAAGTTTACAACACGTAACAGTGACGTCAGCAGGATGAGGAAGGCGCTAACCTTGAGAAGTAAGTGTCCTTGTCCAGGCCGTGAGCGTTGCCCTCATGATTTATGTCAACAAGTCTGTCCGTGAGTTTTCTCACAAATACCCGAGACTGGCAACACACAATAAATTAAAAATAGAACTGTCGGGCGCATGATATTGTTACTCTAGCAAATCAAAGTTTGTGCTTTCATAGAAAACTGAATGAATTGAACGCATCAGTGGAGATTTCGTGACCACGGTGTTCTATAGTAGAAAATATTCGTATTATTTTTGGCAGTTTTTGATTAGCCGATAAATTGGATTTTGACGTCACGAAATAGAGTTTCAATAAGATTCAGCTAGATGCTTGGTAGACGATGTCTCATTGAAACTGTCCAGATGTCATTATCTAGTTAATTGGTTGCTGGACGATGTCTCATTGAAACTGTCCAGATGTCATTATCTAGTTAATTGGTTGGTGGAAGATGTCTCATTGAAACTGACCAGATGTCATTAACTAGTTAATTGCTTGGTAGACGAAGTCTCATTGAAACTGTCCAGATGTCATTATCTAGTTAATTGGTTGCTGGACGACGTCTCATTAAAACTGTCCAGATGTCATTATCTAGTTAATTGCTTGGTAGACGATGTCTCATTGAAACTGTCCAGATGTCATTAACTAGTTAATTGGTTGGTGGACGATGTCTCATTGAAACTGTCCAGATGTCATTATCTAGTTAATTGGTTGGTGGAAGATGTCTCATTGAAACTGTCCAGATGTCATTATCTAGCTAGTTGGTTGGTGGACGATGTCTCATTGAAACTGTCCAGATGTCACTATCTAGCAATTTGGTTGGTGGGTGATGTCTCATTTAAAATGTCCAGATGTCACTATTTAGCTAGTTGGTTGGTGGAAGATGTCTCATTGAAACTATCCAGATGTCACTATCTAGTTGATTGGTTGGTGGACAATATCTCATTGAAACTGTCCAGATATCACTATCTAGCTAGTTGGTTGGTGGACGATGTCTCATTGAAACTGTCCAGATTTCACTATCTGGCAGTTTGGTTTGTTGACGATGTCTCATTGAAACTATCCAGATGTCACTATCTAGTTAGTTGATTGGTGGACGATGTCTCGTTGAAACTGTCCAGATGTCACTATCTGGCAGTTTGGTTTGTTGACGATGTCTCATTGAAACTATCCAGATGTCACTATCTAGTTAGTTGATTGGTGGACGATGTCTCGTTGAAACTGTCCAGATGTCACTATCTAGTTAGTTGGTTGGTGGACGATGTCTCATTGAAACTGTCCAGATGTCACCATCTATTTAGTTGGTTAGTAGGCGATGTCTCGTTGAAACTGTCCAGATGTCACTACCTAGCTAGTTGGTTGGTGGACGACCTCTCAATAAAACTGTCCAGATGTCACTATCTAACAATTTGGTTGATGGACGATGTTTCATTGAAACTGTCCAGATGTCACTATCTAGTTAGTTGGTTGGTGGACGATGTCTCGTTGAAACTGTCCAGATGTCACTACCTAGTTAGTTCGTT